>CAUOFW020000907.1:0-115000 GCA_963454935.2 Ilex paraguariensis
CCCTAAATACCCTAAATATTGATATAGATTTTGAGGTTTAACCCCTACACAAAGAACTTTATCTCCCATTTACCTCAATGGAATCCATTTTCCCGTGTCATACTCTTTGAAACATGACAACGTCTTACCTGTTTTGGGAATTTAGACCCAATTGAGAGCTTTGTCAACAGAGCAATGGCATAAAGTCCAAACCTCAGAAGTCATCAATTTGCAGATGAATATTTCATCCCCTCAATACTCAAGTATTGAACTCTCTCCAGAGTCGCCATCATCATCTTGGGATGAGCTGGTCTTCGCTATCTTTTGATGCAGCAGAGGAGAATCTTCAATTCAAGATCTTCACTGAGGATGTCCCAAAACCACTGAAAATCGATCTCTCCATGGGTAAACCTAAAGAAGAGAATCTAAAGCAAAAGCAATACATAGGAGTTCGAAGGCGACCATGGGGAAGGTTCGTGGCCGAGATAAGGGATTCGACAAGACACGGAATGAGGGTTTGGCTTGGAACTTTTGATAGTGCTGAGGAGGCTGCTTTGGCTTATGATCAAGCTGCATTTTTGATGCGAGGTCAGTTGGCTCTCCTCAACTTCCCAAAGGAGAGAGTTCAGGAGTCGCTTCGAGACTTGAAGATGAGGTGCAGCTACAAGGATGGGTATTCCCCCGCTGCAGAATTAAAGGAAAAACATAAGATGAGAGGCAAGTCAAGAGGTAGGAGAAAGAAAGGGAAATACCTAAATGCAGTAAATGCCTCATGGATCTCAGAAATTTCTAACAATGTTTTGGCACTTGAAGATTTAGGAGCAGATCTGCTCGATGAGCTCCTGAGTTCATCTGAGGCGCAAGTACTGGATCGTAAATTCCCTCAAACTTCTATTTTATTGACATCCTTCCCACTTCTGATCTTTGTTCATTTGTTTTCACAATCATCATCTGAGAGTAATAAATCAGTACTAGTTCTAGCAGTAAATTCGCATTATTTCTTTTTATTGTTTCTTCTTTTATATCTTCTTGTGCTGCTGCCACTAGTTAATAAAATTTATAATACCTACATCACATATTGTTTTGTCATGAACCCTAATTGGATTGCTAATTTCTTTGTTATATCATCTCCTTTATCATCTGGGAGAACTGCTAGTACGAACTAGGAAATCCGCATCACCGTGGTCATTTTTTATGAAATCCCTATTTTCCAGTTTCTTTTTTCCTTCAATTTCTCTCCCTTAAGCTTAGAGAGAGAGAGAGCATAAACTTGCTCTAATGTGGGTGGAAAATACAAGTTGCAGTGTTTTATTTATTTCAATCAATAATTTCCTCATTCGTTTCCTTGTTCCGTTCAATTTTTTCCAGCATAAACTGTCGTTTTTTTCAGCAAACATAGTTATATTGATTCAATGCAAGCTTTACAGGCAACAATCGTGCCTGTACAAACAGTAGGCAATATGATATGAAGTTATGAACAAAAACCTCTAACACAGGTTATCCGAATTATGACGGAAGTATAGGCCGTGGGCCAATACTTCACCCAATATCCGATGTCACTTACGTTAGGTAACTCCTATGAATACACAATCTTGTGTCATGCTGTGGTTTGACAGCAGGTATAAGTTCCATAGGATGGCCAAAAACAGTAAAAAAGCAAATGTAACAAGTATTTTGGAACATTAGAGTTCTTTTTCCTTAACAAATTCTGGAACTAATCTGATGCAGCTGTCAGGGAGTAAACATTGTTGCACCAGAGCTATTTTGCCTTGAGCTTTAGAATTGCAGGGAAGCCAATATGTCCCTTATGCTTTCCCTAATAACCAACACTGTAGTATAAACATGCTTTAATGTGGACGGAAACTACAATTATGCAATGTGTCAGTAATTTCAATTCAGGAGTTTCCTCTGTAAATTTATTTTCCCCCTTTCATCTCTTCCTTTCCACTTTTCCTTTTTTGTTTCTGTTTTCATATTTATTATGTTATTTGTCTTCTCTCTCTCTCTCTCTTCGGAGGTTTTGGTATTTGTTTTTTATAACCCACTCAACTTGGTCTTTCCGCTTCACCTTTCTAAACAGCAGTGGCATCTTTATCGTATTGTCCATAATCAAGGTGTTTGCACTTGCACAGTTGCATTGCTTATTTGATGTTTCTTTGGCAGGTTGATGATGAAACCTAGTATTAATGGCATCAAACAATGTCCAGAATTTATTTTCAGAGTGCACATAAATTTTCGCGTAACCCATGATCTTTTCATGTGGCTAGGCATAGTTACTACACCTATTAGCACTTATCACCAAATTCAGGCCCTTTGTTAATCTCTTCTCAGAGAAAAACGTTCATGGAGACCGTAATCTGTGAGATTGTATGAGACTTCATCCATGTTTTGTGGGGATCCTACTTCATCTGTATGTAGCAAGCAAAATCGGCAAGTGACCTAAAAACATCTTATTTTAGAAGTGGTGGTTGTTTGACTGGAAATAATTGCTATCCAGGAAGGAAAAGGACTGTGTTTCTTAATATGCCAGATCATTAGGGTGAAGATAATGCCTTTTAAAGGGATTCACCTATATTGTTCTTGTTAGGACAGTGGGTTGAGTATGATGAATGTCAAGAGCAATCTGTGCACTTTGAGGAACATTGTTAAGACACATTATAATCTCACACCTCCTTAATTGTTTGTTGTTGGATGGTAAATTCACCTCCAGGATAAAATAAAGTCGTTGAAACCTGCATTTGGAATGTTTTACCTCAACTTTCCTACGAAATTGTGTAGTTATTTGGAACATTACTAAATAAAAACCGGTTTTCTTTCCAAACTGATGTAGTTGATAGTGTAAGAATGAGAGATTGTTTGTGAATATATGCGAACTTACCGACCTTGTGTGATACACTGATAGTGTATGGGTAGGTGGGTGGGTTTGTATTATATATATATATATATATATATATATATATATATATATATCCATTTACAACCGCTTTATATTTGCTAATTAATGGATGGTTTGATCCCCTTCTAAGCACATATATTGTTGGCAAACTGATTGCATTTTCTTGTTTACAAGGCTTTTCCTGAAAATTGCAGCATAGTAAAATGGATTCTTTTCCATAGTAGTGCATATTAGAATTAATTTATCAAAATCCCAACAATACTTCTGTCTAGCATGTGGTACCACCTGACACTTAGTTGCGCAGAGCTCTTCTATCCATGTTAAGAGAATTAGGAATGAAAAAGCTTGAGATTTTCAATTATAATCTAGGTCCATCTGTGTGATTAAGCCCAAGTGTGAGAGGTTGATATATATAGACACTAGGGTCCCACCCGGGAGGGGTTGGGGTTTGCCCCCACTGACCTTTCAAAAACCAAATATATATATACTCTTAGCAGCCTTGACTTTCTTTAAATTAGCATATTGCCCCCTTTGATTTTTTAGAAATTTTGTATAATGCCTTATCTTTTGGTTATAAGTTAGTAGTTCACTATTGGCCCTCTTGACCAATGAAACAATTATTTTATTTTTGGATTCTTTGAAACAAATGAAATGTAACCTCAACAAATAAAAAAAATGCATTTCTTTGATTTTATACAATGCCCCCATTCTGTTAGAATAGTCATATAGTTGACCTAGTCTCTTTTTTTATAAGTAAAGATTTTCACCTCACTAAAATACGAAGAAATGCAAATTGTAAAGTTTTCAAATCCAAATGGGTGTTTCTGCCTTTTCCAATATATAGTGAAAGGAAATTATTTAGAAACTTAGCATAAATCACAATTTTTGAGATTTGGAAAAATATTATACTTTGCTTTTGATATAATATTGATACGAATTTTAGTTTTTATTTAGTAATTTGAACATGAATCGTAATACATTTATCATGCTTAAATTGACAAATTTTTTATATCGGATGGTGTTTCTTTAATTTCCCCCCCCCCCCCCTCCCCTTCCCCAGAAAAAAAAAAAAAAAGAAAAAGAAAAAGGATCCTAACTTCACCCCAGTTCTGAGCTTCTTTATTTTCAAGTAGTTCCCATCCAGGTATTGTGATTGTCTTCAACGGATGGTGTATTTTTCAATTTTTCATTTGGAGGGTTGTAGTTGTGGTGACAATGGTTGAATTTGTTGTACTTTCTCCACTGAATTGTATTAATCCCAAGGTACTTGAAATTTTTTTTTTTTGGCTATTGTCCAAGGTAGTTGAATTTTATGTACTTTCTCCATTGAAATTGTATCAATCCCAAGGTTTGGGTGTAATCTTTGAGATAAGAAATTATCATATCAACCAACATGACCCAAAAAACCTGAAAATATTCTTTTGTTTGGGAGCGCACTAAAAAAATTAATGAGGAAAAAAAAATCAAACAGTGAATACACAAATTAATGTAGTTTAGAAAAAATTTATCTACGTAAGGAAAGATTAGTTATTTTCACTATATCAGAAGAATAATTTGCAATTAATTTCGCTTTTTGGTGCTATGCTCCTTATATCCTTCGCTTACTTCATGGGTCATTAGACTCTTGGATATCTAGTGAATATGAGTCATCCATTATCTTCAACACAAATACTCAATGTGCTTCATTCCTCTCAAAAAATTATCATTTGAGAGAGGGGGACTTTTCACAGAGAGTTCTATCTTCACAGAAGGAAGATTACTTCTTCCTTAAGTTACGGGGTTGATTTCGTCTGATCCTTGCATACCTCGCTCACAGTGATTTTACATTTTCTTGTAATTGGTTTCGTCTCTTCAAATATACTGTCATATAATAAGGACTACTTGTCAAGAGCTCTGATTACAAAATTCATTGCTTGGTCATGATAAGCTATTTCGTTTATAAAATGTTACAAAATTCTTTATGTGCTTTGCAAAATATATAACCCATATGTGATAGGATTAGATTATAAAGTCTTCTATAACCTAAGTTTTTAAATTAGATAATGTTTTAATATAACCTTTAATTACCGAAAACAAACTCCAATGTTGTAAGAATATTGTAGTGAAATTCTTTTTGTTGCTTTTGTTGTCGTTATGTTTTTGTGGGTGTATAAGAGAGAGAGAGAGAAAATGAGAGAGAGAAAGAGAGCATATTACGCGGTTTGGATTTGAGATATAATTTGGAGACTTATTGGGGACTTAATTGATTAGATTATTAGAGTTATTAGATAGTTAGTCATAATTATTAGGAGTTCACAGTAAATCACCAAATCAAATACAAATATTATTTGTTCCACAAAAAACAGTTGGATGAAGGCCGACAACAATGGAGCTTTAATTTTCGGTCCACAAAAATCACATCAGTGTCAAAATCATGTCAAATTTTGCAAACATGCATTTACTAATGAGAAAAAAATGATCTTGAGAATTGGACTTTAGGACTTGACAACAGTATTGAAAAAAAAAATTTAATATCATATTTTTAATTATTAAATTTGTAATTATTTTATTATATTTGTGGGTAATTTTATTATTATTATGGTATCCAAAAAAAATGGTAAAAATAATTACTACAACATAGTGAAAAAATTATTCATAAATATGATAAAAATATCCATAAAAGTAATACATTTTTTTTTGTACCGAAAAAAGTGGTAAAATTAGTTACCACAAATATGATAAAAATATTTATAAAAGTGATAAATATTTTTGTTATAAAATAATCCACCAAAATTATAAAAACATCTGTTAAAATAATAAAACTTGGAGTTATGATACCGAATTTTTTTCTTCCGCGCCAAAGTCAAGTCTTGGATTTTAAAGACACATAAATGTGTGAAGTTCATGGTGATTAATAAGTTGTTGTCTATTCCTATAAAAGTGGTACTAGGACTTCGACTTAGATTTATTGGTTTTATAAAAAAGATAAATTGAAATTCTACACCTGTTGTTATAAAAGGTTCAAGTTGATTGGTAAGCTCTCATCAACTTCACTAAAAATTAAACCCTCTTAGAGGTTTTGGGTTTATTGTTCTTCTTGAACTCTTGTGACTACAGTAAAATATTAGGTAAAATATGTTCAAAATATATATGTATCTCCTTGTGTGTTCATCACATTTAACTTAATCAACTGAATCTATTCACTGTACCTACCACTTAGATTCTCTTCTTTTCCTTCAATTTCACCCAATTGCGTCTGTTTACTACCCACCTGAGGCAAATATTAGGAATTTTTTGGTTGATTTGCACAAGTATTTAAATTTTCTTTACCATAATATTATATTAAACTTATTTACCAAAATACAACTATTTTTTATGAAATTTCATTTTTGCAACACCACTTTATCTTAAAACCGTGTTTCAAAAACATACTTTCGATATTTATTCATTGAAAGTGTGTTTCTAATATACTGTTTGTGTAAATTCGTGTTGCAAAAACACAACTTCATAAACAGTGATTTGATAAATAAATTTAAATGTATGATAATCCAGCAAAAAAAATTATAAAAATATGGCAGAGGAAAAATTAACTCTCTCCACCACCCTATGGTTTTGTGTTTAGGTTTGGAATTTCAAGAAATCTGGGGCTAATACTAATAATACACTGTTAAGACTAGTTCAGAACATAAATTATCCAATACAATTAATAAAGCCGCAGAAGGCAGGCCTATCTACTAATTTACACCAAGGACCCCTCATATTTCAGCAATGGGATATAAGACGCTCTAAAATATGTATTTTTGCGTTACAATATTAGAACAATCCTCAATCAATTTTTCAAAAATATCTTAAATTTAATAAGTTGTATTGAAATAAATCCTATTAAATTTGAACACTTCAAGTCGAAAGTTAGCCGCTGGCATAGTAGTCACCGCCCCCATTTTTGGATCTTAAGGTCGCATATTCAAACCTTGTCGTCTACTTCCCTAAAATAGTGCATGACCAAAAAAAAATCATATGCCATCCACCCATTCAATTTATATTTGGGGGTCGGATTATAATATTGAAATCTAATTTTTTGGTGTAGTATTTTCACTTTTCATCGGAAAACATTTTGACATGGATCAAGGCTTTTTAGTTTATAATTATAAAAATCAAAAACTACAAATTAAATCAAATCAAAATTTACGATTCTCGATCAGCTTTGATATGATACTTATATTTTTTTCACGGGTACCGTAAATTTGTCTTAATTCTTAACAAACAAATGACATTTCTTTTTGTAGCCTCTAGTTTGTGTTTATTTTGGGGCCCTCATATCACGGAGGAAAACCCACGAGGGTTTTCACTGACGGAACAAGACAAAGTGATCCACTTGGTCAAGACTTAAGACTATATGTTTTAAATCATTTCTATGATTTTATGAGTAAAATGAAAAAAGAAAAAATGTATAATGAGCAAAGGAAAAGAAAAAAGATGATTATATTGCATATTCATTTGAGTCCTAACTTAACTAGGTAATAATTAATTTAGTCGATATTCAACACCTACTGTGATGAAGATAATAGTCGATACTAATGAAGATTTTTCTCCTTTAGGATTAATTATAGCTGATGTTTGGTGTTTTCTACATAGTTTTTATTTTTTCTCAGTGTCTACAATTAGACGAATTGGAAGTTGTGTTACTCACCAGCTCACTAGGAGGGTTAGATGCTCTGAACACTTTAATGTCTGGGAGGATGTGGCACTAGACTTTATAGTGTCATTCATCTATTCAGATTTTTCTACTTAATATATATTATATCATTTCTATCAAAAAAAAAAAATTCAGCAGACATAAATTATTATACTGTGAAGAGAATCTAATACGACAACTAACATAAATTATACGCATTTTTTATCTAAAGAAGACACAAATTAAATCTAAAATTAATTTTAGCTACTCCCCAACTTATATGCATATGAAATGTTCACATGTAATTCACAAACAACAATTATTTCATTCAAGAGTATGCAATTTAATAATGGAATCCTTTATGTCGCGTCATGATATGAGATGAGACTCGCACACGCAATTCAACCTGAACTTTCACCGGCTTCCTTAACACATACAATGTCATCCGTATGAATCTGGACATTCCAAACCCCCGTCATTGATGTTATACATCAAATAACCATTTTAAATCCCGAGTAGTTCTTGGGGTCGGTATTTATGGACTTCAACCAACGGGCATCCAACCAACACAACATTTATGGAGTTCCACCAACGATTCCGCGTACGCCGACACACTTTATGGATTCGATACCAACGGAATGCGTATCCAAAATAACGAGTCTTGTACCCGAGGGACAGTCTAGCCCTTCTTACTAACCTTGACCCTATTTTCAATACAAACTGTGCAATTCATTCAAACCTTAGTCCAACTTTCTCGAGCCCACGTATCATCCACCAAGAATGGTGTTTGATTCGAAAAACATGCACACACACTCACACTCATGTCACATACCACGAATGCGATGTTTTGTGTGTATATGCAAATTTGATGTACAATTGCATTTTCAATATTAAATTCAATATATCATGAGCACAATATGAACAACTTAAATGTCCATCAACCTTTTTTCATAGTCAATTATATCATAAGCATGTAACCACCATTAACAACTACAATGTCAATATATCATAATGCATATACCAACATCAACTCCCAAGCAAGTCATAATATAATCAATGCAAATAACAAATTTAATCTACACAGGCATTTCATTAAACACATTCAAGGCATAAACGTAAACACTTAGCATGCCCAATCAATACATTTCACAAGAAATCACAATAAGTAATTTCTAAATACCCAATTCATGCTAGAATTGATTTTAACCCTTCTCAATACCTAATTTTCACAAAGCATAAAATTACATTTCAACATCATCATATTCCCAAATTGTCAATTATATCAAAGATATATAATTACAATTCACATTCTCACCAAGCATGTTATAACATTTTCAATGAAACAAACATGTTACATTAACATAGACATTTTATTGGCATACAATCATACTCAATTTATCACATTTTTCATGAATTTACTAAACAAGTAAATTCTATAAACCCAATTCATGGAAGATTGGTTTAACATGTTTTTATACCCATTTTTCATACTCTAGTTACGCTAGGAGTACATCAAACAAGAGAATTCATCTCAAGTCATGCTAGCCATATCATATGAAACCCTGCATTAAAAATAAACCTAATTAGAAAAGGAAGCCTACCTCTTGAAGTGTAAAACAAGTGGTTGAAAGCCTTCCAAGACCCAAATCAAACTCTAACCCTTGATTTCCCAAATTCCATCCTTTGAACTTTGTCCAAACCTTTGATTTTTGGTTTGGTTTTGTAGCCCACGTCGAGTAGAACACTCTTTATTCTTAGCCCGAGGTTATTCGACCAAAGAAAAGTCGTAGGTCATAGAGAGAAGCTTGAAGAATCCCTTGATTTTCCCTCTGCTCTTACCTCTCTATTTTCCAGCAAAAATTAGATGGTCAAATGGGGATGAAATTTGATTTTCTCCCCTATTTATACTCATTGGACACTTGGCCCACGTTTCGCCACACGTTCACCTTTCCTATGTCCGATTTTGTCCCCAATCAATTAAATTTTGTTCTGATTGATGTTTAATATATTTTTATTTGAAATAGCTTTAAATTATTTTTCACTTTTTGAAATTTAATTCTCGGTCTCGTTTATTTAGGTCATGTGACACTCGATCGCTTCGTAAAATGAAAAAAATTCGACTATCTTAGAATTCAACGAAAATTGACTATATAACTAGATTTCGCGAGACGAATCCAACGATGATGTCCGTTTTATCATCGGAGTTCTAGAAAATTTTAAATTTTCAACCCATACCATAGCGACTTTTTATAGTTTTGCCCTTTTTCATAAAAATTTAAATTTTATGGGTTTTACAGACTAGGCTAGAGGGGAGGGTGAATGGTTTGGAGTCCTATCTTTCAGATATCAAGGGGATACGAGCCCAGAGAGTTAGGGATGTAGGGCTGTTATTGATGATTCAAAAAAGATTGTTTGAGACTCTTCTTCCTAGCGGGGTTTTACTAGTTATTCCTCCACCAGCATCAATATCTAGACCTACTAGTTTAGGGGTTGTTGGTTCAGCCACTCCAACACCACCTTTAACTTTTGTGTCAGAGCCTAGAGATGTAGTTTAGGAGATTGGTAGCAATGATGGGGAGGAGGTTGGGGATGGATCTGATGATGATGGGGAAGTGTGTGGCTCTAAGTAGTTATTTTGTTAGGTTTAGGATGATTATATAGTTTTTATTGTATTTAGAAAATTGTCTAATTGGGTTGCGTTGACTTAGGATAAAAAACTTTTAGTTTTGTCCTAAAGTTGTCACATTTTGATCTTTTCTTCCTACTAACATTTGTTATTTATATCAGATTTCTTTTGTATTCATTGTGCATTTTAGAATTGTTGTTATGAATGGATGTGTGTGAATGTGTTGATTATATAGATATTTTGATCATGTGTGGAAATGATGAATGGATGATCGTATATTTCTCTGTGTTTGGTTTGCTAGTGACTAGCAAAGCTTAAGTTAGGGGGTATGTTGAGTGTTTAACACTGCATATTTTCTAGCTTAATTCATACCCGTTTCATATGTGCTTAATGTTTAATCTAATGAATTGTGCTAAAATTTGAATAATGGAGTGTATTTGTGATTGTAAGTACAAAAGGAGTATTAAGGAAGCATAGGGAAGCGAGCATAAAGTCATGAAAAATCACTAGGATAAGAAGGAGTTAAAGCATAGGACTAAGAACGAAGAAAATAGAAAAGAGGCAAACCAACTAGTTCAAGTTCAACTAATTCATCAGGTTGACAGAAGAGCATCAACTCGTTGAACAAAGGTTCAACCGGTTGAAGGGGTTATACAAGTTGTCATCAGAGACCTACATCAAGACTCTGTGAAGGCTTCAACCAATTGAACATCCACATTCAATTGGTTCATCAAAGTTTATTAGCCATGAAATAAGATATTGTATACCTTTCAACTAGTTCATCAAGCACTTGGTAGTGGAAGATAAACATGTTGTGGTCCCCCTTCCATCAATGGTTGAACAAGGTTGCAAGGAATGGTTATCTTGCCTAATAGGATACTTTGACAAGAGGCTCCCCTTTTTGATGGTTAAAAACATTGCTCAAAGATTATGGAATCCTCATGGTCTGCTAGAGATGTTAGCAAATGATCAAGGTTTCTTTTTCTTCAAATTCAAAGATGAGCTTGCTAGTATGAAAATTCTGGAAAATGGCCTTTGGCTCTTCTCATGCAGAGCAATCATCCTAAAGAAATGGCATTCAAGGTTGCAACCAGCCAAAGATATACACACAAAACTTCCAGTGTGGATTAAGCTTTTCAACATCCCATTGGAATATTGGAATGAGAAAAGATTAAGCTAACTTGCTAGTGCAGTAGGAAGGCCTTTATATGCTGACTCACTCAAGCAAGGCAAAGAATCACATATGCAAGAATATGTGTGAAAATAGATGCCAATCAAGAACCAATTCAGTGATTTGAATTGAAAATGCAGGGCACTCATCCGAAGGATTGTGGGGGTAGTAGAGATCCTGGTAGAGTACCAATGGAGACCCAAATTATGTCCTCATTGCAAAGTCTTTGGCCACAATGATCTCAATTGGCCCAAAACCCTAAGCAAGCAAAGCAGATAGATCCCTGAAGTAAGAATTGATGCCATCTCCAAAGCTCCAGAATCTTGCAACAACAAGGACTTAGTTGTTCAACCACAAGTTCAGCCTAGTTACAAAGAGAAGGGGAACAATATCATCTCCACTGTTGTAGTGGATAGTGCTGCGCAAGAGCAGCAAACTACTTTTAATTCTCAGGAGGAAACCCAGGTAACCTCTATCAATCCCATTTTTTTAGATTGTTCCCCACAACTTTCTATCCCTATTTTAGCATTCAATAGATTTAATGGACTTGATATTAAATGATGGCCAACTGATTGTGGATCTCATTAGTAACTGTGATGCCCCTAAAGAAAGCCTTGACGTTTTTGGACAAACCATTTGTCAATGGCAAAAGGAAAAAGGTGAAGAAGAAAAATCCCCACCTTGGTCCACTCAAGCTATCCGAGCAACTTAAGCTCAGAAAGTGACCTTCCTTCCTCTCTCCATGCTTAATTTTGTTAGCTGGAATATTAGGGGACTAAATAAGCCTTCTACGCAAAAGGAGATAAGGAAAATGATTTTTGAAAATCACTTCGATTTACTTGGCATCATTGAAACAAGAGTCAGGAATGAAAATTATGAGGCCATAGGAAGCATTGTTTTTAAACAGTGGGAATCTTTTGCTAACTATGATTCCCATGTTCTGGGAAGAATTTGGGTGGGATGGAATCCTAATACTTTGGTGGTCACTAAAGTTTCAGAATCTGATCAAGTGATCCATTGTGATGTAATGCATATTGAAAGCAAGCTCAAGTTATACCTTTCCATTATCTATGGCCTTAATGATCAAAGTGGTAGGAGAAAACTTTGGAGCAATTTAATCACTGCCTCTTGTTGCTTCAATGCTAGACCATTGATTCTTATGGGGGACTTTAATATTATAAGAAATTTTAACAAAAACCATGGTGGGGTTAATAGAAGATGTAAAGCTATGGATGATTTTGAATTTTGTATTCAAGTTGCTGAACTCGTGGATCTTAGATACTCAGGTATTTTCTACACATGGACTAACAATAACCACAATGAGGCATGCATTGCCAGGAAATTAGATAAGGTGATAGTTAATGGTAAATGGATTCAACAACTGGAACAGTCCTCAGTTGAGTTTCTAGCCCCAGGTGTCTCTGACTATAGCCCGGCACTAGTCAAAATAGGTGAAGCCATGAGGAGGAAAGGATGCCTTTTCAAAATTTTTAACTTCTTAGCTGACAGAGATGACTTTCTTGCTATTGTGGCTGCTACATGGAATGAAAATTTTAATGGTACCTACCAATACAGAGTTTCTTGTAAGCTCAAAAGACTCAAATCCATTTTCAAGGAGAAAAGTAGGGAGATTGTCGATGTCTCTGTGAGGGCCAAGGAAAGGAAAGCAGCTCTTGATGCCTGCCAAAGGTTGCTAGACCTTAATCATTCAGAAATGGCACTTAGGCATCAGAAGAAACATTTACTTGCTGAATATTCTGAAGCTGCTACTAATGAGGAAATCTTTTTCAAGTCAAGGGTACTATGGCTTAAGGAGGGAGACCAAAATACCTCTTTCTTCTTTAAATCAATGGTCAATAGAAGGAATAGAAAGAAAATTCTTAAACTTCAAGAACTTGATGGCAGAGCAATTGAAGGTCTTGAAAATGTGAAAGTTGAAGCCACATATTACTTCATGAGAATTCTTGGGGGTAATTCAACTACTACTGATCATACAACTAGGAAAAACATGCTTAACTCACTAGGCTTAAGCAGAATTACTAATCAGTAAGCACTTAATATGTGTAAAGACATAGATCAAGATAAGATTAAACGGTCATCTTCTCTTTCAATGACATGAAAGCCCCTGGCCTTGATGGTTTCTCTTCTCACTTCTTCAAGAAGTCGTGGTCTGTTATTGGAGAGGATGTTACTGCAGCTATGAAGGAATTTTTTAGAAATGGTAGTCTGCTAAGAGAGTTGAATGCTACCATTATTGCTCTTGTGCCAAAGTCCTCCAACCCTACCACCGTGGCAGAATTTAGACCTATCTCTTGTTGCAATCTCATTTACAAAGCAATATGCAAAATAATTGCTAATAGGTTTAAGTTGGTGTTGCAGGACATAATAAGTCATAACCAATCTGCCTTCATTACAGGAAGAAAAATTGGTGATAATATACTATCATCCCAAGAACTTCTAAGGGACTACCATAAAAACTCAGGCTCCCCTCGTTGTGCTCTCAAAGTGGACATCACCAATGCTTTTGACACTATTGACTGGGGCTTCCTTATGGACACTCTAGAAACGATGGGCATTCTAGCTAGAATGAGATGATGGATGAAACAATGTATCACCACCCCAAATTTTTTTGTCAATGTAAATGGGGAGCTTGTTGGTTTCTTTTGAAGCACTAGAGGGCTTAGACAAGGGGATACCCTATCCCCTTATCTTTTTGTCTTAGCCATGGAGGTACTCTCAGCTATTATCAGCCAACAAACCTATCCAAACTCAGGATTCAAGTATCATTGGAGATGCAAAAAGCTCAATTTAACTCACCTTACTTTTGTTGATGACCTTATGTTATTCAATCATAGTGACCTTCATTCTAGTGGCTTGCTAAAAACTGTTTTTGACAACTTCAAAATGTTTTCTGGGCTTCAAACTAACCTCCTGAAGAGCAACATTTTCATGGCTGTTGTTCCTGCTCAAGAGAAAATCTCCGTCATCAACCTTCTAGGCTTCTCTAAAGGCCTTCTTCCCCATAAGATACCTTGGCATCCTTTTGATTACCTCCAGACTTAAAGCCTAGCACTGTGATCCAATTATAGAAAGGATAAATTCAAGAATTTTGAGCTGGACAAATAGATTCCTCTCTTTTGCTATTAGACTTCAACTCACTCAATCAGTCCTTATTAGTATTCAAACTTTTTGGGCCTCCCACCTTGTCTTCCACAACAAATCATTGAACATATTGAAAGGCACCTAAGATCTTTCCTCTGGAGTGGAACTGAGTTGAAGTTAACTGGAGCCAAATTTTCTTGGGAGGATGTTTGTAGACCAAAAAGAGAAGGAGGCTTTGAAATTAGAAGACTCAAGGATACCAATTCAGCCCTCATGATAAAATATCTCTGGCAACTCTTCACTGACAAACAAGGTCTTTGGTCCAAGTGGATTCACTCTTACTACCTCAAGAGTAGAAGTATCTGGGTTGTTAAACCACCCCACAATTGTTCTTGGAATTGGCTCAACATCTTAAAGTTGAGAGTACTCGTCAGACCCTTCATTAAGCATCTTATCGACAATGGTATGAACACTTGTCTTTGGCATGATTTCTGGCACCCATATGACCCTCTATCACTTTTCTAGAACAACACCATGGATGAATCGAGCTTGCCAACAAACTCAAAGGTTAGCTTCATTGTCAATGACAATCAATGGTCTTGGCCAACAATTGTTCTTGCTAATTTGATGGATATCGCCCAGTACATGCCTTCATATCTCCCAAATCATCTAAGACAAGACACTGTGAAATGGACATTTGCCCCAAATGGCCTTTTCTCTTCATCATCTGCTTGGAATCAAATTAGGGAGCAACATCCTAGAGTACCTTGGTACCATCTACTATGGTTTTCTCAAGGCATCCCTAGAATGAACTTTATTCTATGGCTGGCTATCAAACAAAGGCTAAGCACAAGAGATAGAACCCTAGCCTATGCTGCCCAACTTGGGATTGAATGCAGCCTATGCAGCCACTCCCAAGAATCTCACCATCATCTCTTCTTTGCTTGCCCTTAGTCAAGGTTCATCTGGTGTCATTTGATGCATCTATGTGGGGAACAACGGCAAACTACTTCATGGCAACTTCTACTTGATCAAGTAGCTCAATCATGGAAGGGTAAGTCCATGCTTAGAACCCTTCAAAACCTATGCCTCTCTATAGCTGTTTACTCCATTTGGAGAGAAAGGAACTCAAGGCTCCATAGCCACCAATCCAAGAATTCCAAAATCATCTTGCATGCTATTGTCCAAACCATTAGGTACAGAATGTTCTCTCTTAAATTCAAGAACACTCCAAGGAACGAAAGATTACTTCTTACTTGGCCGCTTCCCACCTCTTGCCTGCTATGAAGACTGTTTTGCATAGATTTGTATAGGACTTGGGCTAATTCCCTTGGGGCATTCAGATAAAGCTTGGTGCCTCTTAGGAATTTCCCTTACTTTTGATCTCCAATGGGGTTTCTCTGCGTGTATTGGTTTTTGTTTGATGTACGTCACAAGTTTTTCACATGAATGAAAGCTTTTTTACTTTTCAAAAAAATTAAGATTCGGCATGATCCGAGGGATAGTATGATTGAACATTTTTTATTCTCTAATGTATTCTTACCACGTATTATGCTTTTTAGATGGTAAAAATTACTTTTGAAAACTAGTGTTTATATATGCTCTTTGATTTATCGTTGACGGATTTTTGACATGTTAATACTCAGGGTATATGTTTCTATCTATGTATTTATCACCATAAATTTCATTACCTATCTTCAAAGTAACATATAGTTCAAAACTACTTTATGTTGAATATTTTTGTTCGAATAAATTTGATTATGAGCTTGAATGAGTTATAAATTAGAATCAAGAAACTTAATTATGAGAAGATAATTTTCGAGGATTGGCCGACTGTTTTTATTTGAATTTACTACATCAATTTTAATATCCACTATTTTTCTCACATAATCAAAATGATTTTTATTTTATTTTACAAACACATCATCATTCAAACACCTAAGTGTCCCTAAGGAGACGACCTCGTAATTTTTCGAGTTACTGTACTGCACACTCGTTCTATGCTTGGGAAACAAGTTGTAACATCTCAAAGAAAGAGAGAAGACTAAAAAGTGGGCAAGCAACGACTATTTCAAAAAAATTAATGAAGAGAATGGATACGAAGCAATTGCCGCAAGAAGTAAATACAAGTATAAATATAATTTCTTCTTCAAGTTTATCGTGAAGATATTAAACAAGAAATTGTGATAGAGAGAAAATACAAGTACATAACAGAGCAAAAAATTCAAGCAATTTAGGATCAGTAATGTTATGCTGACCAAATTTTAAGATCAAATTTGGAGTCCAAATAACATAACAACATATTATTTGGAATCTTTATTAAGGCCCAAATGATATGACATCAAATAAAGAAGTTAAAATCAACTACCATATCATTTAGACTCTAAATTTGGTTCCAATGTTTAGTCAGTGTAGCATTACTTATTTAGGATACAAAAAACATCGAATTATAATTGCTAATCATAACTAATTTTCAATCAAGCTGCAATTTCCAAAACCATTTTGGCCAAGGCTTTGACTTTCACCTGCAAGGAGTTGGTTGGCCACACTTTTTTTGGTTTATTTTGGGTGGGCACAACTTCAGACATTTAAACAAGAAGTACGTAATATAAAAATCATTAGGGTGAGGACAATGCACTTTGAACAAATTCTGGTTGTTCTTGCTGGGGCAGTTGATTGAATATGATGGATATTGAGACCAATCCGTGAACTTTGAGGAACACACACTTTATAATATTGCCCCCACTTAACAAAGTTTGTTGTTGGATTGCAAATTTGCTTCCAAGATACTATAAAGTCCTTACAACCAACATTTTGAAGGTTTTGCCTCAAAACTTTTATAATTGTGTATATTTTTTATATAGATAATAAATACGAGTTTTTTTTTCGAAATTGTGTATGGTGTAAGAATGAGAGGACTAAATTTTTTAGAGCTTTTTAAAAATTTATAATATTATAGAAGGGATCTGTATACTGGATAAGACATCTAACCTAAAATTATCTCTTGTTTCTAGACGACTAAATTATTTATAGTTTAAAAAACTCATACCTCAAAAGTAGCATACTTTAGAATAATTGGTATCCAAGAAGGAAGGTTAACGTGAATATAAATTTCCCTGAACGAGGATAGGATTAAAGTGTTAGAAATAGTAATAAAGGAACATAAGATAAGAAGAATAGATCAAAAGGTTTGGACAAACGATTGCAATTAAAAAAAAAAAAAAAGACTGCTGCTATGTTCCAACTTCCAAACGGATTGAAGAAAAACAAAAGATCAACATGAAGGTTGGGAAGGGAGATAGAGAAGATTAAGAACAAATGTTCCCCACATACGAGTCCACCGACAGGAAAAATACAAAGGCCAGTGGTCAATTCTCATTAACAATCTCTCTCCATGTCTTTCTGACGCTGTCACACACATGCAGCTTCCAAAGAGATTACAGCTTTATATTAAAAATGTTCAAATTTCTTTTATGATAAGTTTTACATTCTTCCTGTGTAAGTTTTACAAATGTTTCGACAAGATTCGTAACAGAAATGGGTAGATTTGCAATTTACTCGAAAATCATCGTTAATTCCTTGGAAAATTAAATTTTACTACTAACACTATAGAGGAATCCATGTTTGAGTATGATACATAACAGTAGGATATGATTGTATAGATTTTAGTTTTTAGGGGAAAAAATTATTGTAGTTTTTAAGGGATTTTATATTCTAAGTAGGATAGATAGCATAAATTGTATAGCACTAGCAGGGATACTATCCCTGCTAGTATTGTGCAGGAGCAGAGTTTGTGCCCCCGACCCTTCAGTTGACATAGTTTTTGAGCTAGTCCGTGATAGACCTGTGACTACTCCGGCTGTTCGTCCGACTATTCGTGAGCTTTGAGGGATTCAGAGTCCCCTGGTTGTGTCAGTTTTTGAGGATACTAGACCCACGGATTGTATCACCTCGACTGATATTCCTCTCAATCCTAGATTGTTTGCTGAGATTCAGAGTCACTCTACTTGAGATATATCATCTGATGAGTCCTTGGGTGGTGATGTTGGATCCTTTTTTGACCCGCAAGAGGGCCTTTCTTAGCCTAGAGGAGCTTTAGTGTCTTATGATGCTTCACAGTCCGGTTGGCAAGTCTCGTTCCGTAGATCTCAGCGTATTGGTAGGGGAGGTAGAGTAGGCAGGGGAGGTAGAGCAGGCAGAGGAGGTAGAGGTGGTAGGCCTGACAGAGGGACGCTTAGTGTGATTTTTCCACTTCTTTCTGATGATTAGTACGCTCATATGGAACATTAGAGGGATCAGTCAGGCTTCTTCGATTAGAAGGCTCAAGAAACTGATCCGCTCACATCACTTATCGATGTTATGTATTTTGGAGCCTTTTGTTGATCGGGATTGATTGGAGTCTTTTCGGATTCGTTTGCACATGGAGTATAATTTTTGTTCTATTTCAAGGAAGATTTGGATCTTTTGGTCTTCACCTTTTCGGTTGGAGGTTCTTCAGGATGATGGTCAGGTGGTTCACTACTAGGTGCGGTATTCTTCCTTACCGGAGCCAATTTTTGTTTCTTTTGTGTATGCCAGTTGCGTAGCTTCAGTTCGGCAGGGTTTGTGGGATTCTTTGACACAATTTGGGAGCATTCATGATGGTCCGTGGATGGTTGGTGGGGACTTTAACGTTGTTGAGTCCCATTCTAAGATCCGGGGGGTCATAAACAGTCTCAATCTGCTATTGATGCCTTTTCCCTAGCTTTGATGTCCAATGGTTTGGAGGATGCTGGGTATGAGGGCACTCCCTTCACATGGATGAATGGACGTACTTGGAGGAGATTGGATAGAGTGGTGGTGAATGTTCAGTGGAGTTCTTATTTTTCTGTATTTCAAGTGGCTCACCTGAACTAGACTTGTTCAGATCATTCACCACTACTGATTTTTGGAGATTAGCGTCAGAGTAGAGGGCCGAGCCGGTTCAAGTTTCTTCACACTTGGACCAGGCAAAGAGATTTTCTGGAGGTTGTGCAGCAGAGCTGGACTCTTTCGGGGATGTCTGCGTTTCAATCGAAGCTTATTCAATTGAAACAAACCCTGAAAGTCTTGAACAAGGAAGTATTCAACAATGTGTTTCAGTGAGTTTAGGAGGCCAAGGCCGAGGTTAGTAGGAGAGAGGTGGTACATGATCAGTCAGGGTCTCCTTCAGATCGTGCTTCAGTGACGAAGAAGCGACATGTTCTTTCAATCCATTAGATCCGGGGGTGATGATTCATAGTGGATTACTGAGCCTAGGGCTATTGGTGCTTCGACAGTTTCCTTTTTTCAGGGATTGTTCTCTGTGGGAGCTGGTCAAGTTGAGATTGTAGATTTTTTGGCTATTCCAGCTATTGTGACCAATGCAGATGATGTTGGGTTGTGTGCTATGTCGACGTTGGAGGAGGTGAGACAGGTCGTGTTCTCTATTGATTCAGATAGTGCGTCGGGTCCGGATGGGTTTTGAAGTCGCTTTTATCAATTTTGTTGGGACATTGTGGGAGTAGATTTGCTAGTTGCAGTTCAAGATTACTTTCAGTGTTCTCCTATGCTTCGAGGATTCATGAGTACGTTGGTAGTACTTTTACCTAAGAAGGAGTCACCTTTTACTTTGACAGATTTTTGTCTGATCAGTTTATGTAACATGAGCAACAAGGTGTTGACGAAGATCCTCATTTCACGTTTGTCGTCCTTGTTGCCGCGTATCATATCATTGACGTACAGTGGGTTTGTGTCGGGTCAAGTGTTGCAGGACAGTTTACTTTTGGCTTAGGAGTTGGTTCATGATTTGGGGAGAAGTTCTAGGGGTGGGAACGTGGTGCTGAAGCTAGATATGGCTAAGGCATATGACACAATGTCTTGGACATTCATTCTCTAGATGTTGCGGGCTTTTGGGTTCTCTAAGGGTTGGATTTCTTTGGTTCGGCGGGCTATCTGGGGGCTGTGGTTTTCTGTGATGGTAAATGGGGTCAGTTAGGGCTTTTTCCAGTCACAAGGGGGGCTGCGGCAAGATGACCCCCTTTCACCTTGTTTATTCATCATTGCTATAGAGTATCTGTCTTGAGGCTTGGACTCTTTGTATGCTCGATTTTTGGAGGTGGCTTATAGTACTAGAGTTGGTGTTTCGGTTTTCCATTTGACTTTTGCTGATGACATTATTATTTTTGCTAATGGGTGTTGGTCGAGCTTGCAGCGAGTTATGAGTTTTCTTCATCACTATGAGGTTGCCTTTGGTTAGTTAGTTAGTCAGGTCAAGAGCAGTTTCTATATCAGTTCGCGTGCCTCGCATTCTTAAGAAGTGATTGTATGTCAGACCACTAGTTTTTAGAGGCATGACTTTTCGTTTATTTATCTGGGATGCCCTATCTACTTGGGTCATCTCCGGATCTCGTACTTTGACGAGATGATTCGGAAGGTGCGCGAGCAAATTTTTGGATGGGCGAATCGCTTGTTCTCCTTTGGAGGTAAGTTCACTCTGATTCGTCATGTGCTCACGTCGATGCCTATTCACTTGTTTCATGTGCTGAGGCCTCCTACGAATGTTATTCACCAGTTAGAGATGTTGTTCACTCGTTTCTTGTGGGGTGATACAACTACTCATCGGAGGATTCACTGGTGTCACTGGGCTGAGGTATGTTTCCCTGTAAAGGAGGGCGGCTTAGGGGTGCGTTCTTTTTCTGACTTAGCCGAGGCTTGTGAGGTGAAGCTCTACTGGAGTTTTTGTGCTCAACAATCACTTTGGTCCACTTTTATGAGGGCCAAGTATTGTAGGTCTACCCATCCTGGGCTGATTGAGTTGCATTACTCAGCTTCACCTCTTTGGAGGTGGTTGTGTGGGATTCGATCTGTGGCTGAGCTGAGGATTAGATGGTTAGTATGGTTTGGTGAGATCAGCTTCTGGTATGATTGTTGGTTGGGGGATTACCCATTGGCTTTATTCTATCTGGAGGCAGCTTCTAGGGTTCTTGTTTCTGCTTACTGGGCGGGTCGGTAGTGGGATAAAAGTCGATTGTTGAGGGTTTTACCTTCTTCAGTTGTTGAGCAGATTGTGCAGATTCTGATTCTAGAGCAGGGGGTTGATCAGATGAGGTGGAGGTTGTCTTTGGATGGGGATTTTTCATTGAGGACTGCTTGGGCTGATATTCAGGGTGTGGCTCCAATTCGGGCTGAGTTTTCTTGTGTCTGGCAAAGACATATTCTAACTCAGATCTCCTTCTTTATGTGGCA
Source organism: Ilex paraguariensis (assembly GCA_963454935.2). Taxonomy (NCBI): domain Eukaryota; kingdom Viridiplantae; phylum Streptophyta; class Magnoliopsida; order Aquifoliales; family Aquifoliaceae; genus Ilex; species Ilex paraguariensis. Next base: position 21,674 of record CAUOFW020000907.1, read on the forward strand.
GTTGTTTCATGGTTTCCTGGCCACAGATGATGGCTTAGAGAGACGGGGTTTCCATATAGTATCCCAGTGTGTGTGTGTGTGGTGGGGCTGTTAAGACTCTTAGGTATCTTTTTCTGGATTGTCTGCTTGCAGTTCAGGTGTGGGATCATTTTTATCAGATGTTTGGGATTAGATGTTGGCCGTTTCAATCTCCTTATACTTTGATGTTTCATTGGCGACGTTGTGCTCATTCTGCAGGTCAAGTGTAGGTATTCCTACCGTGCTTCATTCTATGGCACTTATGGAAGACATGTAATGCTTATAGGTTCGATGGCCAGGCCTTTCAGATGCCCGTTGTGATTCAGAGGGTTATGACTGACATGCAGTTGGTTGGGCTTACTTTTGGGTTTGCTCCGAGTCAGTTGCATTGGGATAAGTCAATTGAGTTTCTAGGTTCTCTTAAGGTCTTAGTTCTTCGGTATCGACCTCTTCGCTTGGTTGCTTGGACTTGTCCTATAGCGGGTTGTTTGAAGATCAGCGTTGACGGCTGTTCTAAAGGCAATCTGGGGCTGTCTACGACAGGGGGTGTTATTCGGGACCACCAGGGTCGGGTACTTAGGGCTTTTGGCTTGTTTCTGGGGCATCAGTCTATTCTGTATGCAGAGTTGCAGGCTATTTGTGATGGGTTGGAGTTGACAGTAGATTTGGGAGCTTCAGAGTTGGTAGTGGAGTCCGATTCAGCTACAATGGTTTCTTGGGTTTCTTCTCAGGGCACTGGGTGTTGGGTTTATGCTTACTTGCTTGCTCGGATTTGGCTTCTGTGTGCTTCTCTCTCGGCTCGCTTCTACCATGTCCTGTGGGAGGCGAATCAGGTTACAGAATTCATGGCTAATTGGGCTTGCTCTCAGCAGCTCAATCAGCGATTTCCTGATTCGTCATCCCTTCCTTCTGGGATTGCTGGCATCCTCGCCTTGGACGCTCGACAAACTCCTCATGTTCGTCGTTGAGTTTTTATTTTAATTGATATTTTCTGTTATTTTGTTCTATGGGGATTCCCTACTTTCTATTTAGTTATTTTTCATGTTTTTGGTGGTGAGTCATCACCTTGCTTTTGCTTTGACTTTCTTCTACTCCTGAAGGCTTAGCTCTACGTCCTTCTCCCTTGTACATTTTCCCTTTTAGTTATATATAAACCCTCTATCCACTGGATGGCTTTGAAGGAAAAATAAAATAAAAAATAAAATAAAAAAAAAATATATATATATATATATATATATATATATATATATATATATACTTATGTCTATAACGACAAAAATTTACTCAAAAATCAATATTAGCCCCTTGTAATATTTATACATTACAATATTAAACTGTAGAAAAATCCTATAAATTATAGTTATTTCTTGCGTCTAGAACGCAAAATTTATAATACTATCGACAAAATTTGTATGTTGAATAAGACAGTAATATTTGTTTCTTATCTTCATACACCAAAAATAATAGTTTAAAAACTTATACCTGCAATTAAGTAGCAGACTTCAAAATCAATACTTGTCTTCGTAGGATATGACTGTATAGTACCTAACCACAAAAAACTTATTTTCTAAGTAAGTTGTATACGTAATATAAATTATATCTACTTATGCCAATGACGACAAAAATTTAATCAAAATTAATATTAGTCTTTTGTAATATATACACTATAATATTAGACTATGGGAAAATCCTATAAATTATATCTATTTCTTGTATCCAAAACACAAAATTTATAATACTATAAAGTAAATTTGATAATAAATAAAACAGTAATATCTGTTTCTTGTTCTCATACGCCAAAAATAGCAATTCAAAAAACTTATAACTGTAATTAAGTAGGAGACTTTAAAAACTCATTGGTATCCAACAATGAAGTTAAACAAGAATATAAGTTTTTTTTTTTTTACATGAATATAAGTTTACCCAAAAGCGGATAGGATTAAAAGTCAATAAACAGATGAAATGTTAGAAATAGTAATAAAGGAAAACAAAATAAAAAAAATAGATCAAAAGGTTTGGATTATTACCTATAAAGACCAACGATTGGCCTGATATGTTCCAACTTCCAAGCTGATTTAAGGAAAAAATAAAAAATAAATAAAACAACCTGATGGTTGAGGAAGGAGAGAGAGAAGATTAAGAAGAACCGGGTGGAAATTTTGAGGTTTAATCGAGTTTCTATAGATATCATGTTACTTTTAAAAATAAAATAAAAAAAGTATTTGCCAACGTGTTGCGAAAACCCAGGTGGGGCATATCCGCCGACGGAACACGACAAAAACCAACGATCAGCGCTAACCACCCTCTCTTGGAAGAATTTTTTCAATGGCCGACAAGACAGACAAAGCCCACGGGTCAAATCCAGACATAGTATTATTGACCTCTCTTCTAATGTATTCTGAATCATTTACACACTTTACGGTGATTAACCATTGCTGACTAATGCAAAAGTGTTGAACACATGCAAATTTTTCTCAAAAAATATAATGTTATAAGATTTAAATAAAATTCAAAAAAATGTAACCTAAATAAATGCATATGACCCCTTATACGAATAGGTCCATCAATTTTTTTAGTGTGACCCTTTTATCTCACTTTCATCTAAAAAATAATATATATTTGAATTTAAAATTTAAAATTTTATTTAAATTATATTGCATTTGTTTTCTCAAAAATCCCTAGATCACCTTGTCATTTTATTTTCCCTCTTTTGCACCCGCTACCCATCCCATCACTGCAAATCAACCCAACCAACAACGAAAAATGCTTTGCCACCACATATTTCAAATATTTGTAAGACATGATCCCAAGTTATAAGCGAGTACGAGAATAAAGACTATATTTTTCCCAAGTTATAACAGTGAACAACACAGTCGCACGTAAATCAATCTCAAACATAGGGGTATGAAGGTAAAATACATATTTCTACTATCATCGGCACTCTACACACACTTATAGGGGGTATTAGTGAAGATTCAGGGAGTATCTTTGAAGATTTGATGAATTAGAAAGAATGTAAGTAAATTTTTTTTAATTAATTGGATAATAACATAGCGTGCTAAGGTTGTTCGAGGATCAACTGTAACTGTCGATCTGATCGTGAAGGGATAAATAATCATGTTTGATAAAGAAAAAAAATATGAAAAAGAATGACATAAAAGTGGATGAATTAATTTTTCTTTCAACTCACCAAAGTTAATCCCTCTAATTGGGAAAAAATGTTAATGAAAAATTAATTATGAGTGTTGAAATATATATTATTTCCATATATATATTTTTTAATATATGTATACATCATATTTAACTATTACATATGATGTATAAAATATTTCCATATTTAGATATAAATTGGCTTTTCTCAGTTGTCGATCATTTGCCAATCCTCGAGTCATTTAGTTGCAAAGCCAACTTTACTTTTCAGACTAGGTTGCCTATGCCGAAAGTCCTATTTCTGATCCCTTTTGTACGCCCCTGGCAGCTTAGAGTTTTTCCACCTTAATGCAATCCAAAGAATCCAGCCGCCCGTCGTCCAAAACCTCAAGCTTGATTGTCATGGATTCGTTGTATTTAGCTAGACTTAACCCATTCTAAAATGCTACTGGTAGCAATTTCAAGGTAATTTTCATAAGTAAAACCGCGTCGTGTCCATACGTCAGTTTGAATGGTGTAATTTTGGTGCTAGACCATTTGGATGTTTTTGTATGATCATAGTATTCCAATAGTTTGTCATGCTATTCCCTTAGATTTCCAATAATTCTCTTCATCACATTGTTGGTGAATTTCGCTTGGCGTTTCCTTGCGCGTAGTACAGATTATGTTGAAACCATACTCATCTGCAAATCTTTTGAACTCGTTACCTACAAAGATTGTTCCTTAATTGGTCACTATCTGCTGGGTCGGTGCACAATATTTTCTTTTATCATTCGTATGATATTGGCTTGATTGACCGCCTTCATTTGAATGATCTCTACCCACTTTGTATAACTAACAACGCATAACGTGTGTTGCATGTGAAAATTTTTGTTGAAACATTTGATAAAATACATAAAAAAAAGCTAATTATATAGTTACATTAGATATTATCTCATATTTATCATACTTAAATTATTCGTATTCTCTTCATAACTATAAACATCCAATTGATTCAATTTTATGATTATTTCATTCAAATTACCAAGTAGTAATGTTTATAAATTTTTCTTTTCTCGATTTTTCTTTTTGTCTTTCTTGTTTTTACTTTGTGTATTAGTAATTTTTGTCAAATTATTTTGATTCTGAATGAAGAGATAATATAAATATAGTTGTTTTTAGGTATTAAAGATGATATTATATCAATAGATATGTTAACGTATTAATATTGGGGTTTTAAAAAAAAAGAATAATATTATTTTTATATATCATGTTTTTTTTTTTGGGTAAGTAAAAAGTGTATTGATACCAATGAGAATATACAAGTAAAGGCATCACTTGTTTGCCTGAATCATGCAAGACAAGTTCCATACATAAACAAAACAGAAAAAATCTGAGGAGAATGCTGAGAGCTTTCAGTATTCTCCGAATATTTTAACCAAAAGCATTCTATGTTATAGCTTAGAGTCTATATCATGGACAAAAGAGAAATGGGCAGTTGCCATGATTGAGCAAGTCTTTTATTCTCAATATTATCCTTGATCTTCAGAGACATTAATCTATTCTTGACTGTATTGATGATGATCTGGTGGACAGTCACAGGGTCCTGCTGGTTCTTGAAAATCCTTTGGTTCATCTCATTCCATATCATGTATACAGTTGCAGCAAGACAGATTTTCTTGATCACAGTGGCAAAATTCTTCCCCTTCCAATTGTTAGCAGACTGGATGATAAAATCATGCCAAGGTAAGTGTTGCCAAGGCTGATGGCACTTCTCCAGAACAAGTTTCCAGATCCTTTCTGAATAAGTGCAGTTAAAGAATAAATGACAGTGAGTTTCAGGAGCAACTCTACACAAGACACACGTTAAATCCACACTTTGCATATAGCTATGAATGCGATCCTTGGTTGAAAGCCTGCATCTAATAGCAAGCCAAAGTATGAAGCTCATCTCTGGTATACACTGGCAAAACCATAGAAGCCTGTGCCAGGGAACCATAGGCTGATTATACCTTAATTCCTCTAAGGCTGAAGCAGAGGAAAAGGAGCCATTAGGGGTCGGCAGCCATTTAATCACATCCTTCATTTCAGGCCTAGGGGAATAGGTTGGCATTGAAGCTTCAATTTGTAACAACTCTCAGTTGTTACGAGCATTAGCCCTTGGCCATCTCCATTGATTGCCATGAATAATATGGCATACTTTAGCATTCTTGTTGAGGCCAGAATCATACAAAATTCTAGGTGTCCATCTAAGCATTAGTGGTCCAGCAGGATGCCAATTATTAAACCAGAGTGATGTTTCTCTCCTATCTCCAATGATATGAAGAAAGAAAGGTATAGCAAAGTCCCTTAACTTCAATAATTTTCTCCAATTCCATGAACAAACTTGTGGAGGTTTGACAGTCCAAATGCTTTTTCCTTGATCCTCAACTTTGTGGTGATGATAGGGATACCCAGGTACCTAATTGGTATATTGCCCATGGGGTATTGAAAACACTCCATAATTTGTAGCTTCTGATTATCTGAGACTCTAGCAAGAAATATATTGCTCTTTAATGGATTAGTTTTTATAGATCATGTTAATCGTAACATAACCATTCAAAAGTTTTGTAAAGAAAGAGATTTACATGATATGTTAGAGATTAGTTTCTTATTTACATAAAAAGAGATATAATTATAATTTATATATTTAAATACAAAAAGATATGATGGTCTTCATAATTTTTTATAAAAAAGAAATAATGAATCAAAAGTTTTCATGTTGAAATACTTTAATTAATAGTATAGATAATTGGTGGCCAAAATGATAAAAGAATGTTGTTATGTAGACAGGGAAAAATATTTCCTATAAAATTCTTGGCCTAAGCTCTGAATGGCCATAACTTTATGATAGAATGTATTTGTATTGTTAGCGTCCTCTAAATAGACCCGAGGCGTTGACATGCTTGATAAAATTAAAGAAACTATAATTTTTCTAATCAAGTTGATAAAACTAGATATTCAATTAATCTCTTTTTTCTGTAATATTTTATGAATAATGTTATTAGGACTTAAAAACTTAGCTTAATTTGTTAATCTAATAATATGACAGTGATATGGTCAGTAACATTTTTGTGATTATAATTCTTGAATTTTTTTTATTAAGACTTCATCACTTAACACATTGCAAGTAAATTAGACAAATTTTTCAAATTTCAATACCAATACTCATGTTTTATTGCCAACTCGAAATGCTTGATAATTCCTGTCTCAACTAATCTATGCATATACTGGGTCCTCAGTTTAATAATCAAATCATATTTCTGTTTTTCAAATGACAAACTCAACCTACGTGGGCCCTCAGTAGGGCTGTTACTTGAACAAGTCCCAGCCGAACTTAAAAAATTATTCAAATTAAACGAGTCGAACCTAAAATAAGTCAAGCTTGAACTGACCTAGAATATTTGCACATAAACAAGTTGAGCATGTTGAGTTTGAGCCGAACTTATATGACTTATTTTTTAAACGAAGTTAAAAATTTATTTAAGTTTAGATTCATTTAAAAAACGAACCGAGTTTTGACGAGCTAAATTCGAACTGAATTCAAATCAAATTCGTGCTGATGAGTTTTGATTAACAACTCACGTCCTCAGTTCAATAATCATTAGAAAAATAGCCACTTGAACAAGGCTGACATCACACTGTACCCTACCCACCTTGCCATTGCTTCACTGAATATAGATTTAGATTTTGAGGTTTGCCCCTAGACAAAGATCTTTATCTCCCATTTAGCTCAATGGAATCCATTTTCCCGTTTCATACTCGTTGAAACATGACAAAGTCATACCTGTTTTTGGGAATTTAGACCCAATTGAGGGCTTTGTCAACAGAGCAATGGCATAAAGTCCAAACCTCAGAAGTCATCAATTTGCAGAAAAATATTTCATCCCCTCAATATTCAAGTGTTGAACTCTCTCCAGAGTCGCCATCATCATCTTGGGATGAGCTGGTCTTTGCTAACTTTTGATCCAGCAAAGGAGAACCTTCAATTCAAGATCTTCACTGAGGATGTCCCAAAACCACTGAAAATCGATCTCTCCATGGGTAAACCTAAAGAAGAGAATCTAAAGCAAAAGCAATACATAGGAGTTCGAAGGCGACCATGGGGAAGGTTCGCGGCCGAGATAAGGGATTCGACAAGACAAGGAATGAGGGTTTGGCTTGGAACTTTTGATAGTGCTGAGGAGGCTGCTTTGGCTTATGATCAAGCTGCATTTTTGATGCGAGGCCAGTTGGCTCTCCTCAACTTCCCAAAGGAGAGAGTTCAGGAGTCGCTTCGAGACTTGAAGATGAGGTGTAGCTACAAGGATGGGTATTCCCCAGCTGCAGAATTAAAGGAAAAACATAAGATGAGAGGCAAGTCAAGAGGTAGGAGAAAGAAAGGGAAAGACCTAAATGCAGGAAATGCCTCATGGATCTCTGAAATTTCTGACAATGTTTTGGTACTTGAAGATTTAGGAGCAGATCTGCTCGATGAGCTCCTGAGTTCATCTGAGAGCGCAAGTACTGGTTCGTAAATTCCCTCAATCTTCTATTTTATGGTCATCCTTCCCACTTTGATCTTTGTTCATTTGTTTTCACAATCATCATCTGAGAGTAATAAATCAATACTAGTTCTAGCAGTAAATTCGCATTTTTTTTCTTTTTTTTTTAATTGTTTCTTCTTTTATATCTTCTTGTGCTGCTGCCACTTGTTAATAAAATTTAGATTACCTACATCACATATTGTTTTGTCATGAACCCTAATTGGATTGTTAATTACTTTGTTATATCATATCCTTTATCATCTACGAACTAGCAAATCCGCATCACCGTGGTCATTTTTTATGAAATCCCTATTTTCCAGTTTCTTTTTTCCTTCAATTTCTATGCCTTAAGCTTAGAGAGAGAGAGCATAAACTTGCTTTAATGTGGGTGGAAAATACAAGTTGCATTGTTTTATTTATTTCAATCAATAATTTCCTCATTCGTTTCCTTGTTCCGTTCAATTTTTTCCAGCATAAACTGTCGTTTTTTTCAGCAAACATAGTTTTATTGATTCAATACAAGCTTTACAAGCAACAATCGTGCCTGTACAAACAGTAGGCAATATGACATGAACAAAAACATCTAACACAGGTTATTCGAATTATGAGGGAAGTATAGGCCGTGGGCCAATACTTCACCCAATATCCTATGTCACTTACGTTAGGTAACTCCTATGAATACACAATCTTGTGTCATGCTGTGGTTTGACAGCAGGTATACGTTCCATAGGATGGCCAAAAACAGTAACAAAGCAAATGTAACAAATATTTTGAAACATTAGAGTTCTTTTTCCTTAACAAATTCTGGAACTTATCTGATGCAGCTGTCAGGGGGAGTAAACATTGTTGCACCTGAGCTAGGTTTTGCCTTGAGCTTTAGAATTGCAGGGAAGCCAATCTGTCCCTTATGCTTTCCCTAATAATCAACACAGTAGTATAAACATGCTTTAATGTGGATGGAAAATACAATTATGCAATGTTTCAGTAATTTCAATTCAGGAGTTTCCTCTGTAAATTTATTTTTTCCCTTTCATCTTTTCCTTTCCACCTTTCCTTTTTTGTTTCTGTTTTCATATTTATTATGTTATTTGTCTTCTCTCTCTCTCTCTCTCTCTCTCTCTCTCTCTCTCTCTCTCTTTTGGGAGGTTTTGGTATTTGTTGCAGCGGCTTGCTTTTGTTGTTTCTTTTTGTGGTATAGTAATTATTCATGTGAACACATACTCGTGTACAATTTTTTTTATAACGCACTCAACTTAGCTTTTCCGCTTCACCTTTCTAAACAGCAGTGGCATCTTTATCGTATTGTCCATAATCAAGGTGTTTGCAACTTGCACAATTGCATTGCTTATTTGATGTTTCTATGGCAGGTTGATGATGAAACCTAGTATTAATGGCATCAAACAATGTCCAGAATTTATTTTCAGAGTGCACATAAATTTTCACCTAACCCATGATCTTTTTCATGTGGCTAGGCATAGTTACTACACCTATTTGCACTTATCACTAAATTCAGGCCCTTTGTTAATCTCTTCTCAGAGAAAAACGTTCATGGAGACCATAATCTGTGAGATTGTATGAGACTTCATCCATGTTTTGTGGGGATCCTACTTCATCCGTATGCAGCAAGCAAAATCGGCAAGTGACCTAAAAAAATCTTATTTTAGAAGTGGTGCTTGTTTGACTGGAAATAATTGCTATCCAGGAAGGAAAAGGACTGTGTTTCTTAATATGCCAGATCATTAGGGTGAAGACAATGCCTTTTAAAGGATTCACCTATATTGTTCTTGTTAGGACAGCGGGTTGAGTATGATGAATGTCAAGAGCAATCTGTGCACTTTGAGGAACATTGTTAAGACACATTATAATCTCGCACCTCCTTAATTGTTTGTTGTTGGATGGTAAATTCACCTCCAGGATAAAATAAAATCGTTGAAACCTGCATTTGGAATGTTTTACCTCAACTTTCCTGCTAAATTGTGTAGTTATTTGGAACATTACTAAATAAAAACCAGTTTTCTTTCCAAATTGATGTAGTTGATAGTGTAAGAATGAGAGGGAAGCGATGAGAGATTGTTTGTGAATATTGTGAACTTACTGACCTTGTGTGATAGACTGATAGTGTACGGGTGGGTGGGTTAGTGCATATTAGCATATAATGTATCAAAATCCCCACATTACTTCTGTCTAGCATGTGGTACCCACCTGACACTTAGTTGTGCAGAGCTGTCCTATCCATGTTAAGAGAATTAGGAATGAAAAAGCATGAGATTCCATAATAATCTGGAAAAAAAACTGGATCCTTGTTTTTGTGGAAAGATTTACTTTAGTAGAGCTTTTGTGAGCAGTACCCTTACCTGTTAGGTTTAAGGGCTGATTTTTCCATGTCTACGTCCATACTGGGGTTTGGCCTTTGAGATTTTTTTTTAGATAAAAAAAAAACTAGAGAAAGGTAGAGATTTTCAAATTTCCCATTATCCACAAATTTCGACCCTACCCTATCCTATTTTATCCTATCCGAATTTATTGATCGACTACATGAAAGAATTAGGTAGGCTAACGAAAGACTTTTTGGTATTACGAATACGAAAAAAATCTGATATGAATACGGAATACCTACAAAATTTTCGTATTCGTATTCGTACCCTATCCTACCTACACACACATATCTTAATCCCTAAAAATTAAAATCCACAAATCTAGAAACCCTAAATGTTTTACTAATGTTTATGGCTTTCTTATTTATGATATATTGATATTTATGACTTTTTGTTATGTTTTATTATAATTGTTTATGTATTATTGAATTTAATGTGTTATCTTTAGTGTTATTAATTTATTGTTTAGTTAATTGGTGCAGATTATTCAATTAAATTGTCAAATGATCCAGAAGTTAATAATTAAAAATATGTGTTCAACTGACTTTTACGTGAGTGTTTTGGATGGAATTCAGATAGAAATAGTACACTTAATTGAGTAGGATAAGTTAAGAAAAAAATTTCGCACAAAATATCAAATAAAAAAATAGAATATCATAATTCGGATAAGTGGCCACCCCTAGAGAAATGCAATGTAGGGAAGAACAAGGAGAGGACAGTGAGAGTTAGGGTTCTGAGCAGGGCCGGAGCTAAGTTAAGACCCGGGGGGGGTTAGTTTGCCCCCAGACTTTTCAAAAACCCAAATATATATATATTCTCTTAACCAATGAAACAATTATTTTATTTTTGGATTCTTTGAAACAAATGAAATGTAACCTCAATAAATAAAGGGTTAATCTCATTTTACACTCCGAAAGATTGTTCGAATCTCAATTTGTACCTTCAAAGATCAAAAATCTCAATTTACACCCTCAAAGATAGAAATTTGTATCAATGTGCACCCCCAAAGATCAAAAATCTCAATTTACACCCTCAAAGATAGAACTTTGTATCAATGTGCATCCCAAAGATAAAAAATCTCAATTTGCACATTCAAAGATAGAAATTTGTATCAATGTGCACCTAAAATTAAATTAATAAATTATACATTGATTCCCTTCATGTTTGTCACTTAATCATTTGAACTCCTTCACATTTAGAATATTCTCCTTACATCTCATGACATTTATGCATGTGTAACACATAACCACTTTTCGTTGATATATATTAATATAATCGTTAAAAAATATGATTTTATCCTAATATAAAATTATAATTTTATATTACCTTTTATTTTGTAGATTCGATATACTCTAAAGTTGAAAATCAAGCTTACCATTTGAATGTCTAATAAAATATAGATATTTATATAAAAGGTAATATGAAAAATATTATATAAATATTTATATTTTATTAGACATTTAAATGGTAAACTAGATTTTGAATTTTATAATATATTGAACCTATAAAATAAAGGGTAATATGAAATTATAATTTTTTATTAGAATAAAATTATATTTTTTAACGGTTAGATTAATAGATATCAATGAAAATGGGTTACGTGTTATACGTGCACAAATGTCATAAGATGTAGGAGTAATATTTCTAAATGTGAAGAGGTCTAAATGATTAACTGACAAATATGAGGGATTTAGGTATAATTTATCAATTTAATTTTAGGTGCACATTGATACAAATTTCTATCTTTGAGGGTGCAAATTGAGATTTTTTATCTTTGGGGTACACATTGATATAAATTTCTATCTTTGAGGGTGCAAATTGAGATTTTCGATCTTTGGGAGTGCACATTGATACAAATTTCTATATTTGAGGGTATAAATTGAGATTTTGATCTTTGAGGGTGTAAATTGAGATTCGAACAATCTTTCGGGGTGCAAAATGAGATTAACCCATAAATAAATAAAAAATGCATTTCTTTGGTTTTATACAATGCCCCCATTTTGTTAGAATAATCATATAGTTGACCTTGTCTCTTTTTTAATAAGGAAAGATTTGCACCTCACTAAAATACGAAGAAATGCAAATTGTAAAGTTTTCAAACCCAAATGGGTGTTTCTGCTTTTTCAAATATATAGTGAAAGGAAATTTTTGAGAAACTTAGCATAAATCAATATAGACAGTTTTTGAGATTTGGAAAAACATTATACTTTGCTTTGATATATTATTGATATGAATTTTAGATTTTATTTAGTAATTTGAACATGAATCGTAATACATTTATCGTGCTTAAACTGGCAAATTTCCCCCCCCCCCCCCACCCCCACCCCACCCCACCCCACCCCAAAAAAAAAAGAGAAAAGAAAAAGGATCATAACACCACCCCAGTTTTGAGCTTCTTTATTTTCAAGTAGTTCCCATCTAGGTATTGTGATTGTCTTCAACGGATGGTGTATTTTTCAATTTTTTGTTTTGGAGGGTTGTAGTTGTGGTGACAATAGTTGAATTTCTTGTACTTTCTCCACTGAATGTATTAATCCCAAGGTATTTGATTTTAATTTTTTTTTTTTGGCTATTGTCCAAGGTAGTTGAATTTTATGTACTTTCTCCATTAAAATTGTATCAATCCCAAGGTTTGGTTGTAATCTTTGAGATACGAAATTATCGTAACAACCAACATGACCCCAAAAACCTGAAAATATTCTTTTGTTTGGGAGAGCACTAAAAAATTAACTACAAAAAAAAAAATCCAAACAGTGAACAGATTAACGTAGTTTAGAAAACATTTATCTGCATAAGAGTAATTATTTTCACTATATCAGAAATATAATACGCAATCCCACTCCTTTGCCCTATGCTCCATACATCCTTCGCTTACTTTTACTTCATTGGTCATTAAACTCTTGGATCTAGTGAATATGAGTCATCCATTATCTCCAACACAAATACTCATCTTACTTCATTCCTTTCAAACAATTATCTTTTGACGGAGGAGGACTTTTCAGAGAGGGTTCTATCTTCACTGAAAGGAAGATTATTTCCTTAAGTTATGGGGTTGATATGGTCTGATCCTTGCATACCTCGCTCACAGGGGTTCACTGCAGTCTGTCAAGATAGATTTTACATTTTCTTGTAATTGGTTTCGTCTCTTCAAGTGTACTGCTATATGATAAGGACTACTTGTCAAGAGCTATGACTACGTTTTTTATTTGGTCATGATAAGCTATTTCGTTTATAAAATGTTACAAAATTCTTTATGTGCTTGGCAAAATATTTACCCCATATGTTGGTTCTGTACAGGGAATAATTACTACAAATAATACCTGTTAGAAGATACTAATTTAAAGATAAGAAAACCATAAAAACATGACACAAAGATAAAACCTGATTTGATACAACAGGTCCACCTTGATACACCGTATCTACATCTACGAACCAATAATCTATGTCGATATATTACTTAATGAAAAACTAGTCATCTCGTAATTAATTACATAATACTTAACTCTATTTATAGAGATAAAATACGGTAATCCAAACTTATTCAAATACAACTTGATCTTAATGTTTTTTTATCACATATCTAATATAATTATAAACGGAATATTAAAACTCTTCAAATATAATTCTATTTCATATAGAATTCACATATTGATTACCCAACAAACTCTTATTCATGACAATTAGAGAGTTTTGAGTTAAATTCCAACACCATATGCAATAGGATTAGATTATAACATCTTCTATAACCTAAGTTTTTAAATTAGATAATGGTTTAATATAATCTTTAATTGTCGAAAACGGAGTCCAATGTTGTATGAATATTGTAGTGTGATGTACCAAGTCTAAATGTCCAACTCATGTTATAAGCTCAGTTCAAGTTTATAGTCCGACTCAAGAGATCCAGTGAATCCAGCCCAGTGTGGCCAACCCGGTCAAGCTCATCAACTCCACCCGGTCAAGCTTATCAGTGAGGTCAGCCCAGCCAAGCTCAGCAGCTCAAGGAGCTAAGGGAGCAAGTAAGGTCATCCAAAGCCTTATCCTCGCTGCTCTGGAGATGGTCAACACCCCACCTTATCCTTTGACCGAATTTCATGGAGAGCACGTAACCGTCTCGCACGTTGAGAAGAGCTCACCATATCCAACAAACTAACCAGTTATTTGCTAACACCTCACCCAAATCTGTTAGGAAATCGACTATAAATTGTAAGTCCCACCAACACTTGGGGGGTATGGCATCGCACTTTACTTGACCACGACTCTCTCTTCTTCCTCAAAGCTTGTACTCTCTGCTCCCCACACTCTCGAGCTAATAAAAGCACTCGGCGACCAAAGTCATTCAAGAGTGGACGTAGTTCACGTTGATCGAACCACTATAAATCTTGTCTCCTCCAATTCTCTCTTTACTTTTACTGCATTTATTATTTACATTTAACAGGTGGTGTGCAAAGCCATTTTGTGCATCATCAGTTTGGCGCCATCTGTGAGAAATGACAAAATTCTCACTCCTAAACATTCTATTTGCTGAACCAATGATGATCACTACCACATCTATGAACCAGCTTGAAGACAATCCTCCACAAGAGGAGGAGATTACTCCTCCACCTACCAACTCTGTCCCAAATGCTCAAGCTCCAAATCCACAATAAATGCTGGAGACCATGCGGCAGCTAGTAGCCCAAAACTAGCAGATACTGCAACTCATGCTCGTTGGATAAGGAGGAGCACAACTTGGAGGTGCATAACGTGGAGGACCCCAAGGAGCTCCATGCCCTGGACATCAAGGAGCTACACATCTTGGATATCAAGGAGCTTCGCGCCCTAGACATCGAAGAGTTCCACGCCCTAGACATCAAGGAGCTTCACGTCCTGGACATCAAGGATCTCCACAACTTGTTGCTCCCCATTTGGGTGCCCCCTTTGGAGTCCCCTTGGGCGCCCTACACAGAGGAGCCCTTCATGAGGGATCTCCATCTCCTCCTGCTTCTCATGGTGAAGACCCTTATCACCAAGAAGATGAGGGCGAAAACCAAAACATGGAGCATGAGAGTCATTTTCATGAACATTCTAGAGGAGCCCCCTATCACTGGAACAAGAAAATTAAAGAAGTGTAAAATCAACTGAGTGACGTCTTCAATGTCATGAAGGCGTAGGGACCCGAGAGAATGGACTACCTCGTAAGACAGACAAACACGCCTTTTAAACCTGACGTGACAAACTACCCCCTCTCTCAAAAGTTCAAAATACCATCCGTGGAGTCCTTTGATGGAACGAAGGATCCATTTGATCATCTCGAAATCTACAAATCCTTAATACAACTGCATAACGTCCCCCGACGATATTATGTGTTGGGTATTCCCAACTACTTTGAAGGGATCAGCGCAACAATGGTTCGCCAAACTCACCCCGGCCTCCACAGGCTCCTTCGCCGAATTGAGTAGATCATTTGTGGCACAGTTCATTGGTGGACGCCGCCAACAAAAGCCTGTCATCCATCTGCTTAACATAAAACAGGATCGAGACGAGAGTCTGAGGAGTTACCTCACTCATTTTAACAAGGAGGCCCTTCAAATCGAGGAGCCCAATGACAAAGTCACCATGACCACCTTTCTAGGAGGCCTCCACTCATCTAGATTCCTTTTTTCAGTAATGAAGCGACCACCAGAACATGTCAGAACTATTGACAAAAGTTCAAAAATATATAAATGCTGAGAAAATCAACAGGTCTAGGCAAGGTGAATCATCTTGCGGATCTCCAAAAGCTTGACCTACCTCTGCACTGTTCTCAAACAGGTAGTCTTACGGGTTGTCAAAAGTTTGGTCTGCCTCTGCACTGTTCTCAAACAGGTAGCCTCAATATCCTGCTTAGGGACTCTCTTACAGGTTGCCAAAAGCTTGGCCTCTGTGCTGTTCTTAAACAGGCAGCCTCAATATCAAACTTAGCGACTCTCTCACGGGTCGCCAAAATATTGGCTTCTGCATTGTTCTTAAATAGACAATCTTAATATCCAACTTAACGACTCTCTTGCGGGTCGCCAAAAGCTTGGCCTCTGCACTGTTCTTAAACATGCACCCTATATCTCCAGCTGAGCAACTCTTTTACTGGTCGCCAAAAGCTTGGCCTCTGCGCTGTTCTCAAACAGAGAGCCTATACCTCAAGTTTAAAGACCCTCTCATGGGTCGCCAAAATTTAGGTCTCAAAAGGTGTAGCTCTCTCACGAGCAGTTTTTCAACTCTGTATTTCCTCTTGCGCAAGCAGCCTACCTCTCTCTATAGGTAATTATGTGAGATATTTTAATGTTTGGAATAACAATGTTTTTGTCATCACAACCAGGCTCCAAAGGCGTCTGATCCTATGTGTTCTCCAAACGAGGCAGCCCAGCACCTGGAGGGGTGCTTGACGATCTTTGCTCGTCTAAACGAGGCAGCCCAGCACCTAGAGAGACGCCTAATCTTATGTGCTCCCTAAATAAGGCAGCCCAGCACTTGGAGAGGTGTCTGATCCTATGCGCTTGCCCAAACGAGGCAGCCCAACACCTGGAGGGGTGCCTGACGCTCTACGCTCGCCCAAATGAGGCAGCCTAGCACTTGGAGAGGTGTCTGACCACATTTGCTCGCCCAAATGGGGCAGCCAACACTGCCTGGTCCTCAAAAATTACACAAAACAATTCCAAAGGTGCCCAGATCAGCGCCTAAAGTGGCACATCTAGCTCATAATGCCTAGGCATCCCAGGCTGCACCTCCATCTCTTGATGCCCAGACATCCCACGCTGCACCTCCATCACCTGATGCCAAGGCTCGCGCTCAAGCAACCCCTGTCGGCGCCCAGGCTGCACCCCAAGGTCGCCCTAGGCTCGCCTAGAACGCTGTCTACTCGCCCAAAATGCCTAGCTGCCTGCTCGAATTTTGACCATAAATTTTACTCTGTAACTTTAAACAGGGGCGTATTATATATGAAATTGAAGCTCTCAACGAGCCCTACAAGACACCAAGCCTTTGACTGTGATTGATGGTGTAAAAAGTCCAAAAAAGGCCTAGAAACAGATATTTTGGCCTCCCAAAATTTAAAAAAAAAAAAAAATTCTGCCCAACTTGCCCAGGACAGTGCCCAGCTCACCCCGACGCTGCCTGCTCGCCCAAATTGCTCGCCTAGCTCTCTGCTCGAAGTTTTGACCATAACTTCTGCTCCGTTACTCTAAATGAGGCTTATAATATATCAAATCGAAGCTCTCGATGAACCCTACAAGACTCACAACCTTTGGCTGTGAATAATTTTGTAAAAAGTTAAAAAAAAGACTTGGAAACAGATGTTTTGGCCTCTCGAAGTTTTTTCAATTGTGCCGATCTACTGAAATTTCAAATTTAATCAAATGCCCTCCTTTCCAAGTTCCATTGGACGCAGGGCATTGATGGAACAAATGATGTGCCAAGCCCAAAGGCCCAAATCATGTTATAAGCCCAATTCAAGTTTATAGTCTGACTCCAGGAGATCCAGCGAATCCAGCCCAGTGTGATCAACCCGGTCAAGCTCATCAGTGTGGTCAGCCCAGTCAAACTTAACAGCTCAAGGAGCTAAGGGAGCAAGCAAGGTCATCCAAAACCTTATCCTCGTTGTTCTGGAGATGGTCAACACCCCACCTCATCCTTTGACCGAATCTCATGGAGAGTACGTAACTGTCTCGCACGTTGAGAAGAGCTCACCAGATCTAACAAACTAACCAGTTAGTTGCTAACACCTCGTCCAAATCAGATAGAAGGACAACTATAAATTTTAAGCCCTACCAACACTTTGGGGGCATGACATCGCACTTTGCTTGACCACGACTCTATCTTTTCTCTCAAAACTTGTACTCTCTGCTCCCTACACCCTTGAGCTAATAAAAGCACCCGGCGTCCAAAGTTATTCAAGAGTGGACATAAGACACGTTAACCGAACCACTATAAATCTTATCTCCTCCAATTCTTTATTTACTTTTACTGCATTTATTATTTACACTTAACAGTTGGTGTGCAAAGCCATTTTGTGCATCATCATAATGAATTTTTTTTTTTGTCGCTTTTATCGTTGTTATGCTATTGTGGGTGTATACGAGAGAGAGAAAGAGAGAGAGAGTTGGGATTTGATATCTAATTTAGAGATTTAACGAGAGACTTAATTCATTACAATTATTAGCTTAGCTTTGAATTTTAAATTAGATGGAATCCACCACTATTTAAAAGCGATAATAGATTAGGTGTTCAGATTAAATCACTAAACTAAATGCAAATATTATTTTTTCGACCACAAAAGTTGGATGAAGGCCGACAACGATATCTAATTAAGTAAAATATGTTCAAAATATACATCTATTTCTTTGTGTATGTTCATCACGTTTAACTTAATCTATTCACTGTTCCTACTTAGATTCTCATTTTTTCCTTCAATTTCACCCAATTGGGTCTGTTTACTACCCACCTGAGGCAAATATTACGAATTTCTTTGGTTGATTTGCACAAGCATAATAGTCACCGCCCGGTTGTTGGATCTTAAGGTCATAGATTCGATTCTCGAATAACTTCAATATGATACTTATATTTTTTTCATGGGTACCGTAAATTTGTCTTAATTCTTAACAAACAAATGACATTTCTTTTTGTAGCCTCTGGTTTGTGTTTATTTTGGGGCCATCATATCACGGAGGAAAACCCCCACGAGGGGCATCGGCCGACGGAACAAGACAAAGTGATCCACTTGGTCAAGCCTCAAGACTATATGTTTTAAATCATTTCTATGATTTTATGAGTAAAATGAAAAAAGAAAAAAGGGTATAATGAACAAAGGAAAAGGGAAAAAAAATGATTATATTGCATATTCATTTGATTCCTAACTTAACTAGGTAATAAGTAATTTAGTCGATATTCAACACCTAACTGCAAGTGAATCCACATTCAACTTGTACATATGATATCAATTATACCTGTTTTTATTTCTAGACGGCAAAGTTTACATCGAAATCAATATTATTATGTTATATTATATACGTAATAACAATTAACTTTAAAGTTATACGTTGTATTTATTTTTAATCAGAAGAAAACAAAATTTATTATACTAAAAAAAGAATCAGCAATTTGAACAGACTGATAGTATAAACTATGCTTGTTTCTTATTCGCAAAAAACCAAAGTTGAGAGTGAATTAATAAAATTATACCTGAAAGGAAGAGAGTTTAGAATAATTGCTATCCAAGAAGCAAAGTTAGTAGTAACAATTAGACATGAAATAATAGTAGTAGATCAAAACGGTTGGATTATTACCTATAAATCCAAGAATTGCGCCAAAAAGGACTGCTGACATGTTCCCAAGTTCCAAACGGATTGCAGAAAAACTGAAACGAACCTGAGAGAGAGAGAGAGAGAGAGAGAGAGAGATGTGGTAATATTGAGGTTTAATGAAGTTTTTACAGATATCAAGTTTCCTTATACCAAGAAAAAGGCATTTGCTTTTAATAGTCACGTGTTGTTATTTTGGGGGCCACTTGTCATGGAGTTGGGAACCAAGGTGGGGCTGCCGCCGACGGATCACGACAAAAACCATTGGTCAGTACTATTTTTTTTTTGTGAGAAAATTTCGGCCACGCTTCTTTCTAATTTATCGTCTCTTCAAACATATTTTCTTTATTTTTTAAATTTTTATTGGCACCCTGTTAAATTAAATGAGTTAATTAGAATATAATTTTACTAAATTATCAATGACATATTTTAAAAAAAATTGTATTCACACTCTCTATAGATAAACATATCTTCACTAAGGCCCCTTTTATTTTTTAAATTTTTTTACATATTAAAATTTAAACTAATTAAAATTCGATTCGAGCTAATTAAAATTTAGTTTTATGTATTAAAATTTGAGTCCATCAAAAATTATATTTTTTTATATATTAAAATTTGAGTAGATTAAAATTCTATTTGAGGCTCAAATCAATTTTTAATGAACTCGCAACAATTTTTAATTAGCCTGATTTTAATACATAAAAAAATATAAATTTTAATTGACTCAAATTATGATACGTAAAAATTAACCATTCCATCCAATTCCAGTGTGGATGGTCTCTAAGAATAGAATAAGATTTTTTTTTTATATCCTATTCCATTCAATTTAAACTCAATCCCCCCCTTATGTTAGATGAAATATACCTGCCCAATTCATAATTTGGCTAGTAACTTTATAATTTTGTGGGACCCATAGATTAGACCATTATTTTTGTACTACTCTATTGTAATATAAATTAACCTCTTTTCGTATAAGGTAATATATATCAAAATAATATGAAATTGCTATTCAATTTCTGTTACCTCCCTTCACAGTTTGCAATGAAGCTGCCGTGGACATGAACTTGAGGACTGGCGAATTTTAAAATATTACTCAGTTTCATTTTGACACAACACAAGATCTCGATATGAGATAAACCAGAGGTACGGGATATATTATAATATACTCCTATCTTCAAATCTCTTTTTCCTATTTTTTTTATCAAGGTTCGCATTCTTATTCAATGTTTTAATTAATATAAAATTCTATGTGTTTTATTAATGTGACCTGTATTTTGGATTAGAGATAGAGAGGGAGAGGGAGAGGGAGAGGGGGAGGGGAAGGGGAAGGAGGACTTGAACACTTGATCTCAACAAGACAGAGCTTTCAAAAGGTACGAAGTACCATTAAACTAAAGATCCGTTGGTGAGTATTTTGGATTAAATACGTTGAAATTGATTGGTACATGTACGAAGTGTGCTTGAGACATATTTTGTGAAACATGATTGTGGCTCTGCGGGGTGTGGTTAGTATGAGTATGAATTTATATGGTCAAATGTTATTTGTTATGTCACCAAGATGAACTAGATATAAAACTATGTTTGATAAAAATTGAGTTATGTGACATGTCAAATTTGATTGATGATTCTGTTGTTCATATTTCTTTATCATATGAGATAATTAGTATTTTATTGTTGACCATATTGTTTTTTGTCGTATTGTATACTTCTCCTGTTTTAATATTTTTCAGGATGATTTTAGAGGAAACAACCAGAGTTGAGATACCACATATTTATCACATTTGATTTATTGTTGCAATATATTATTTGAGGAGATCCATTCGTACATTTTGGGGGTCATTTTTATTTATTCACGAGTTAATTATAGCTTTGACATTGTATTTAGAGAAATATTTGTGCTATATTGGGGGCGATTAATCTATCAAGTGAAGTATCCAGAAAAAATCGGGGTGTTACAACTAAAGGCTAGTCACACAACACCACCACCATCCTCCACCACCCACACTTGTCCCCACCACCACCAACTATCACCCGTGCACCATTACCACTTACTACTAGCCACAGTCTAGCGCCACCACCACCCGCCACCAAAATTGTCACCGACTCCATTAACCACCACCAACGACAGCTAATTGCCCTGGCCCGTTTCATTACCCACATTTCTCCACAATTGCCACTTGTCACTAAAACCATCCATAACCCAACGCCACCACGACCACTTGTTGCTACCATATGTATATATTTTTTTGTGTTTGTGTACGTGTGCACATTCTGGGTTATATTATTATTTTCTAATACTCACATTTTTTTATAAAGTATTTTTTTTAGTGTTCTTTTTGCGGCCAAATGAAATTTACCAAGTACTTTTTTAATTTCTTAAATCATCCTAAACGCCACTTTATACAGTGTCTTCCAAGGAGACTCAAATATCATATCTTTGCATGAGATTTCCAAAAAATTATCTGAGAGAAGCTCAAGCCTTGTTTTTGTGAAAAGATTTACTTACCTAGAGCTTTTCTTAGCAGTACCCTATCTATTATGTTTAAGGGTTGATTTAATATGACTAGGTCCATGAGGATTAATAAGCCCAAGTGTGAGAGGTTTAGGGTTTTGACTTTCAATTTGATTCAAATTCTATTTTTATGAGAGTAATTATAGAGAAAAGGCAAGCACAAGGAGAGTAATTGCGAGCTTCTTCATCTTCTTATACAAAGTTGTACCATCTGGATATTGTGACTGAATGTATTTTTATTTTTTATTTTTAAGTTTCTTGTTGGAGTGTTGTAGTTGTGGGGAGAATAGTTGAATTTGATGAAATCTTGTAGTTCTCCATTGGAATTGTATTAATCCCAAGATTTGTAATCTTGAGATAAGAAATCATTGTAATGACTAGCACAAACCAAAAAATTTTAAAATATATTCTCTTTTTAAAGTGCAGTGAATAGGTAACGTAAGGAAAAAAAATAAATATGAAATACTTACAGATTCAGGTGTTTTAGAATAGAGTAATGGTAGATGGACTTAAAAATTAGATTTAAAAATTAGACTTTATAATTTCAACCATTGAATAGGTAGTGTCACAATATATAAACGCTGAGACCCATAGCAAAATCAATGGTTAAGATTATCAAGTCTATTTTTAAATCTACTTTTTAAGTCTATGTAACATTGCTCTTTAGAGTATACTTACCTATTTGTGTGAGAGTAGTATGCTTCATTCTTTTTAAGCAATTATCATTGGAGACACATTTAGTTTGCACATTATTATGTTGTCCAACTCATGTAGTGTGTTTATTTTTTTTTCGCCGAAAAGTAAATGAGTATTATGGACAAAAATGTGCATACAAGATGAAACCTTTAAGAAAAGACAAGGAAACCATGCATAAGAAGTGGAATTTGGGTGGAAGTAGCAACATAGACAAGAACTTCCACCAAAATACAAACATAAGCCAAATAAACACAAGGAAAACAAAGAACCCCAAAGAACAGCCAGTTAGATCAACCAGGACCATTGCTGAGCCAAATTAAGATTTTGACTAGTATACTTGAATTTGAAGCATAAGAGATTGAATTTGATGAGGAGCCGGATTCGAGGCAAACCCCGCCCACCCGGGGGGGGGGTTCAATATGCTTGCACTTGAATCTTCTATTGTTCCTTTCCATCACAAATAGTAGACAGGAAGCTAGGCTTAGTCTACAAATGACTTTGGCCAATGACTTGCCTTTCTAAGAACTGGATACCCAATTGATGAGATCATTCCAAGGTTTAGGTTGTCAGCTGATGGCAGACCAGGACATGACAGAGGAATGTAGCGGAGTGGAGCGAAACGGAGCCCGCGACGGCATCTGCCTTACGGAATTTATATAAAGGGGACGCTGATTAGTTGGGGATACGGGGGCAACGCCCCCGCGGTACGGTACAGGGGTATTTTTGTAAATACGTCCATATTAGGGTTATATAAATACTTAAGATGTAACCCTATTCTATAATGGAAAAAGAACGGCCGCTCGCTCTCGTGGATGTAGGCACATTGTCGAACCACGTAAATCTCTGTGTGTTATTTTCTCCTGCTTTCCCAATTGTTTGATTCCTTACTATTCACCATAATTGCTGCACGATCACAACAATTGGTATCAGAGCTAGACTACGATGTCTGAGATTTCCTCTACAAAATTCGACATCATGAAGTTCGACGGAACTGGGAATTTCAGATTATGGCAGAGGAGGGTGAAGGACCTGTTAGTGCAGCAGGGCATGGTGAAGGCATTATACGGAAAACAACCGGCAGGAATGGACGACATGGATTGGAAAGAATTGGAAGCGAAGGCTGTGGCGACTATTAGGCTTTGTCTGGCTGATGAAGTGATGTATCACGTCATGGATGAGGAATCACCGGCGGAAGTTTGGTTGAAACTGGAAAGTCGGTATATGTCCAAGTCGTTGACGAACAAGCTCTATCTTAAGCAAAAACTATATGGTCTTAAGATGTCAGAGGGCTCGGATTTGACCCAACACATCAACATGTTCAATCAGATCATCAGCGATCTGAAACGAGTTGATGTGAAGTTCGAAGACGAAGACAAGGCGCTGATGTTGCTGAATTTCCTACCGGCGTCTCCTACGTACGAGAATTTGGTTATGACTCTGATGTGGGGGAAAGAAACCCTCGAATTGGAGGATGTCACAGGTGCTCTGTTAGGTTTTCATCAGCGGAAGAAAGTCCGTGATGAGGCTTCACAAGGTGAAGGGCTTGTGGTGAAAGGTAACCAGGAACGTGGAAGAAGCAAATCTCGGAATGGATCGGGTAACAATAAAGCCCGGTCCAAGTCGAGGAAGAAGAAGAAGGACGTCTCTGTCTCATGTTACAAGTGCGGGAAAAAGGGGCACTTTAAACGGGACTGTCCAGAGAAAAAGAAAGGGGATTCAGAGAACAAAGAGGGTGCATCAAAGTCTACAAACGTAGTGGAAGAAGAAGATTCAGAGAGTGGTGACGGAGATATGCTTTCTGTTTTATCTAGTTCAGATCGTTTAACAGATTCTTGGATTATGGATTCAGCATGTTCCTATCACATGACACCCAACAAAGATTGGTTTGACACCTACAGGTCAGTAAATTCTGGTTCTGTTCTGATGGGTAATGATGCATCTTGCAAAGTTGTTAGAATAGGAAATATTAGAATTAAGATGTTTGATGGTATGGTTAAAACGTTGTGTGATGTTAGACATGTACCGGATCTAAGGAAGAGTTTGATTTCATTGGGCACTTTGGATTGTAATGGTTATAGTTACAAATCTATAAGTGGAGTAATGAAAGTAAGTAAAGGCATGCTGACAGTGATGAAGGGACAGAAAGTAGTAGGAAACATTTACAGACTGCTGGGTACTACAATTGTAGGTGGAGTTGCTGCTGTAGAGTCTGAATCAGATAATACAGTCTTGTGGCATATGCGGCTGGGTCATATGAGTGAGCGTGGGATGATAGAGCTTCATAAGAAAAATCTATTGAAGGGTGTCAAGACATGCAAGCTCAATTTTTACAAATATTGTGTTCTTGGAAAACAGAATAGGGTGCAGTTCAAGACAGCCACACACAAGACAGAGGGGGTTCTCGACTATGTCCATACAGATGTTTGGGGACCAGTTAGCGTACTATCACGGGGAGGATACATGTATTTCGTGAGTTTCATTGATGATTACTCACGAAAGGTCTGGGTGTACTTCATGCGGCACAAGTCAGAAGCGTTTGCCAAGTTCAAGCTGTGGAAAGCTGAAGTAGAGAACCAGACAGGGAGGAAGATTAAATGCCTCAGGTCAGATAATGGTACTGAGTACACAGATTCAAAGTTCCAGGAGTTGTGTGAGCAGCATGGGATCAAGAGACACTTTACAGTCCGCAAGACACCACAACAAAATGGTGTAGCGGAAAGGATGAACAGAACGATAGCCGAGAAAGCTCGGTGTCTCAGGTTGAATGCAGGGCTTGCAAAGAATTTCTAAGCAGAGGCAGTGAATATGGCATGTTTCTTGATTAACAGATCACCGAGGGCAGCACTAGATGGGAAAGTATCAGAGGAGGTGTGGACAGGCAGTGAGATAGACTACTCTGGTTTGAGAGTGTTTGGATGTCCAGCCTATGTACATGTTTCTAGTGAGGAGAGGTCGAAGCTTGATGCGAAGTCTAGACAGTGTATCTTTCTGGGATATCAGAAAGGAGTGAAAGGTTTCAAGCTCTGGGATCCGAAGGCAAACAAGATGGTGATCAGTAGAGATGTGGTTTTTGATGAAAAAGCCATGTTGCAGCGTACTCAGGAAGAAGTGAAACAAGTACCAGAAAACTGTAGCACTAATGACCATGTGGTGCAGGTGGAGCTAAAGAATCATGGTAGAGAAGAGGATGCTCAGCATGTAGAGCGTTCTATCTCAGGTGATCAACAACATCATAGTATAGCCACAGACAGGCCCAAACGCAATATCAAGCCACCTACCAGGTATGGTTTTGAAGAGTTGGTTTCTTATGCGCTTATTACTAGTAGCGGGGATCCTACAACTTTTCAGGAGGCAGTACAAAGCCAAGAGAAAAGTAGATGGATGGGTGCTATGGTGGAGGAGATGGAGTCTCTGCATAAGAACCAGATGTGGGAGTTGGTGGAACTTCCCGAGGGGAAGAGAGCAATAGGGTGCAAATGGGTGTATAAGAAGAAAGAAGCAGTATCAGAAAATGAGGGAGAAAAATTCAAGGCTCGTCTAGTAGCAAAGGGTTACTCACAGAGAAAAGGGGTTGACTATGATGAGATCTTCTCCCCCGTGGTCAGACACACTTCCATCAAGACAGTGTTGGCACTAGTAGCACATTCAGATATGCAGTTGGAGCAGATGGATGTAAAGACAGCTTTCCTTCATGGCGACTTGGAGGAACGGATTTACATGGTACAACCAGAAGGGTTCAGTCTCCCTAGAGAGGAACATTTGGTCTGTAATTTGAAGAAATCACTTTATGGGCTGAAGCAGTCTCCGAGGCAGTGGTACAAACGATTTGACTCTTACATGATCCGAATTGGCTACAAAAGGTATGAGTATGATTGTTGTGTCTATGTAAAAGGGCTTGATGATGATTCATTTATTTTTCTGTTACTTAATGTGGATGATATGTTGATTGCTGCCAAGAGTATGAGTGAGGTCAACAAGTTGAAGACTTTGTTGAGTAGAGAATTTGACATGAAGGATTTGGGTGCGGCCAAGAAGATTCTTGGGATGGAGATTCGCAGGGACAGAGCTTCCAGGAGATTATGGCTATCTCAGCATAGCTATGTTGAGAAGGTGTTGGACAGGTTCAACATGAGTTATGCAAAATCAGTAAGTACACCTTTGGCGAATCATTTCAGATTGTCTACCGCTCAGTGCCTGAAGACAGATGATGAAGTTCATGACATGTCAAAGGTCCCATATGCTAGTGCAGTGGGGTGTTTAATGTATGCTATGGTTTGTGCAATACCAGATTTGGCACAAGCTGTCAGCGTGATTAGCAAGTTTCTTTCAAATCCAGGTCGACAGCACTGGGATGCAGTCAAGTGGATTTTCAGATACTTGAGGGGCACTACAGACTATGACATCAGGTTTAGCAGACAACAGAGTGACCCTTCAGTTATGGGATATGTGGATGCAGACTATGCAGGGGACTTAGATGACAGGAGGTCTACCACAGGTTATGTGTTTACTCTTGTGGGAGGACCTATTTGTTGGAAGTCCATGGTACAACCTATAATTACACTATCTACTACTGAGTCAGAGTATATGGCAGTAGCTGAGGCTGCCAAAGAGGCTTTGTGGCTTACAGGTTTAGTCAAGGAGCTGGGTGCCCAGCAAGGTGGAGTTCAATTGCATTGTGACAGTCAGAGTGCCATTTATTTGGCAAAGAACCAAGTGTATCATGCGAGGACCAAACATATAGATGTGAGGTTTAATAAGATCAGGGAACTGGTTTCTTCTGGTGAACTATTACTTGAGAAAGTTCACACTTCTGAGAATGCAGCAGATATGTTGACAAAATCTGTTACTACAGACAAGTTCAAGCACTGCTTGGACTTCATTAATGTCTCTAGTTGCTAGATGGGAGATGCCTCAACTCAGCGTCCCCGGTGGAGTTCCCGAATACATGTCCTCTTTTTCTTCTAAAGGGTGAATATTTGCCAAGGTGGAGATTGTTAGAGTATGTGTGGCTCATATTTGCTGTGTGCATAATGGTAAGGAGGCAGATGCTGGAGCGGACGGAGCCCGCGATGGCATTTGCCTTGCGGGATTTATATAAAGGGGATGCTGATTAGTTGGGGGTGCGGGGGCAACGCCCCCGCGGTACGATACAGGGGTATTTTTGTAAATACGTCCATATTAGGGTTATATAAATATTTAAGATGTAACCCTATTCTATAATAGAAAAAGAACAGCCGCTCGCTCTCGTGGATGTAGGCACATTGTCGAACCACGTAAATCTCTGTGTGTTATTTTCTCCTGCTTTCCCAATTGTTTGATTCCTTACTATTCACCATAATTGCTGCACGATCACAACACTTTCCAAATAAAAGATCTCAGGATCTATTCAATTCTATGAATAATCTTCTATGGCTCAAATGAGAAGCCCAAAAAATGTGCAAGATGATGAGAATTGAGATGACAAGTTAAACTCATCTTGCAAATGAACTTGATCGATTGACCCAAGACTTAACTCTTGATTCCACCTATTCGATAAGACTGGAGACAACAACATATCTTACTTCTTCTGCCATGTTTTATATTAGATTTGGCATGAGAACCTAAGAAACTATGCATTTCAAACCACTGTCAATTGAAACAAGTAAAACAATAAAAGGTCACCTTCTTTCTGTCTCTTTCTTCCCTCCTCTCATCTTACTCATTCACTTCCCATCTTTTTATAAATTACTGATGCACATACTAATCGTTATATGTCTATATATTAAACTGATCGTTAAAAGAAATTTTGTTTCTATTGTCGAATGCTTTCATAACAAAAGTTTATTTTTCTTCTAAATAATGTTATTTAGAATTAAAAATCTGACTTAAATTATTAACCTAATAATATGGTTTTATGGGAACTATTGAATTAACTCCAAGTTCCAAATGTCATAATGAATTTAGGTCAACAAATTATATAAATAAATTAAATCTCAATAGTATTGCTCTTTTCTTTTTATTATAAATCTTGTTTAATATTCAAATGATTGTAAAAAAATTTCTTAGAATGCCTAAAGAGACTAATGTTTCTAACAAATTTGATAAAACTGGATATTCATTACATATTAATAAATTAAGTCGTAAAAAAATCAGACAACTGAAAACATTGTCAAATTGAAACTGAAAGCAACAAGAGCTCATCTTCTTCCTGTCACTTTTTCACTCCTTTCAGCCCCCACCCATTCCCTTCCGATCCTTTTACACATAAATTAATGCACTCAAATAATCTATGTATCCACTGGGACCTCAGTTCAATAATCAGACCATATTTCTGTTTTTCAAATGATAAATGCAACCTACATGGGTCCAATATATAATCAGATTGTAAAAATAGCCACTTGGACAAGCCTGGCATCAAACTAGTCTTATTGACACCAAACTTGCCAAGGCGTGTTGCTTTATTCAAAGTTTTAGACCCTGAGGTTTACCCTCACACAGTCACACATATAATTATTTTAGAAACACTGTCACGAAATTAAATCCTCCATTCCAAGCTCTTTACCTCCCACTTTATCATAATGGAATCCCTTTTCCCATCTCATACCCCCTTGAAACATGACAAAGCCTTAATCTCTTTTTAGGCATTTAGACTCCATTGAAGACTTTGTCAACAGAGCAGGTGGCATCAAGTTTAGACCCCAGAAGTCATCAATTTGCAGATGAATATTTCAACCCCTCAATACCCAAGTGTTAAACTCTCTCCAGATTCTCGATCCTCATCTTGGGGTGACCTTTTTTTTGTTGACAATTTGCTATCACTACACAAAGCTGATGCGGCAAATGAGAATCTTCAATTCAATATCTTCACCGAGGAAGTCCAAGAATCGCTGAAAATTGATTTCTCCAAAGGGAAAAACAGAGAAAAGGTCAATTCCAGGGCGAAAGAAGAGAATCTAAAGCAAAAGCACTACATAGGAGTTCGAAGGCGACCATGGGGAAAGTTTGCGGCCGAGATTAGGGACTCAACAAGACGAGGAATGAGGGTTTGGCTCGGAACCTTTGATAGTGCTGAGGAGGCCGCTTTGGCTTATGATCAAGCAGCATTGACGATGCGAGGCCAGTTAGCTCTCCTGAATTTCCCAAAGGAGAGAGTTCAGGAGTCGCTTCGAGGCATGCAGTTGACGTGCAGCTACAAGAATGGATATTCCCCAGCTGCAGCTCTGAAGGAAACACACAAGATGAAAGGTATGTCAAAAGGTAGGACAAAGAAAGGGAAGGTCAAAAATGCAGGAAGTGATCCATGGGTCTCGGGAATTTCTAACAATGTTTTGGTACTTGAAGACTTAGGAGCAGATCTGCTAGATGAACTCCTGAGTTCATCTGAGAGTGCAAGTACAAGTTCGTAAATTCAATCAATCTTCCATTTTATGTTCATCCTTCCAATCTCACCACGGATCTTTGTACATTTGTTTTTAAAATCATCATCTGTGAGTATTAGGGCATTTCAAGTACTAGGTTTAAATTGGCATCACCTTCCATCATGTTTTATCATAATCCCCATTTCATTATGTTTCATTCTTTGTTTGTTTCTTCTTATCTGTCATCTTCAATACTTCTATAACTGGTTAATAAAATTTGTATCACCCTCATCATCTATTGTTTTGTCATAACCCCCAGTTGGATTCTTAATTTCTTTGTTATATATTCTCCTTCACCATCGGAGAGTAGTGCTAGTACTTATAATTGGTAAATTTGAATCACCACCATCATCTGGTATGAAATCCCTAATTTCTCTTTGATTCTTTCCCCAACTACCTAAGTATTTCCTTCAATTCTCTTCATTAATCTTGAAGAGAGAGAGAGAGAGAGAGAGAGAGAGAGAGAGAGAGCAAGAACTTACTCTATTGTTGAAGGAAAACACGAGTATGCAATGTTACCCTAGTTTCAATCAAGAGCTTCCTCAGTCCTTCCCTTATTCCCTTTGATCTTTTCAGCATAAACTTGTTTTAATGTGGATGGAAAATACTTCTTTAGTTTCAACGCTTTTGATTGAGGAGTTTCTTCTTTAGTTTCTTTTTCCTTCAGTTCAACAGTTTCCTCTATAAATTCCTTTTTTCCCTTTGTCTTTTGTTTTGCACCTTTTCTTTTTGTTTTCTTTTTTTCCCTTTTGCCTAGAGCATTATTCGTATGAACACATACCGTGTAGCTTCCCAACTATGTCAAAATTTAACAACTGATATATTTCAATTTGTCTGAAGATCTTCACCTTTGTTACTTTGCGTCATCATTATCAATAGCAGTGACATTTTTCGATTCATCGTATTGTCCAGAATCAGTGTGTTTGCACTTGTAAAATTGCACTACTACTTTGATGTCTCTTTGGCAGGTTGATTATGAAAGCTAGTATTGACGCCATCAAACAAAGCCCAGAATTTAGCTAGGCATAGTTACTGCACCTATTAGCACTTAGCACCAAATTTTGAAAGGTAAAGTTTGTATTGAAAAGAAGCTATACATGAGCAAACAAAAGTACAACTAATGTTGTCCAACAAAATAGAGAAGAAAGACCAGAATTTAGAGGGAAGTAAAGAGGATACTCAACACTTCTCCAAGAATTCAAGTCCTAAGATTATACAAAAATAGTCCTCAAAAGGAATCATGATAAGCAGTTGAGAGGAAGATCCCATGGATGCAGCATCCTACGATTTTGGGTGGAGTACTTGAATTTAGTAGACATGAGTTTGTCTTTGATTGTTTGTTTGATGACTTGAATCAGAGAGTTGTGGTCCCTGAATTGGTTAGAGAACACTCTGAAGTTTCTCTCCATCCATATATGATAAACCATAGAAGCAAGGCTAAGCTTAAGGATGACAGAGAGCATAGATATTCCCTTCCAATTGATAGCAGCCCAATTAATGAAGGAGTGCCAAGGAGAAGGAGACCATTGAGTTTGGCTGCAGGTGAGAATGGATCTCCAAACACCATGGGAGAAGGTGCATTCAAAAAAGAGCGCATCCCAAATCCACTTGATTGGCAAGAGAATGAGCTCTGTCTTTGGTATATAATCTTTGCCTAATGGCTAGCCATAAAATAAAGCTCATCCTGGGAATGAGATGTGTGTGCCAAACAAGCTTCGACCCAGGAATTTTCTGACTAGTTTCTTTGATGTAGTGCCAAGCAAAAGTGGTAGAAAATCGACAATTTGCAATGAGAGTCCATAGGACTTTGTCATCAGCAAGATGGTCGGGGGAATAAGCAGGCATAGACTTAGCACCAAATTCAGGCCCTTTGTTAATTCTCTTCTCAAAGTAACATTTTTTATCTAGGCCATAATCTGTCTGCTGATAAGAGACCTTGTCGCACTGTTAAGAAAATTTCAAACGTATACATTTCATGATGCTCTCTTAAAATTTAGTTTTAAACAATGAGATAAGACTATAGGAGGCACTGTCACCGGCAAGTACAGTACAAGAGTTTTACACTGGTTTCATCCATGTTTTATGGGGGATCGTACTTCATCAATTTTCAGAAAGAAAAATCCACAAATGACCTAAAAACATCTTATTTGAGGAGTGGGGCTTGTTTTCCAGGAAAAAATTGCTGTCCAGGAAGGAAAAGGACTGTGTTCTGTAATGTGTCAGATTATTAGGGTGAGAATAATGCCCTTTGAAGAAATTCACATTGTTTTTGTTAGGACAGTGGTTGAGTATAATCAATATCAGGAGCAATTTGTGCGACTATGGGGAACTTTGAAGGACATTTTATGCGAGAGTAGTACTAGGATGGGTGACCCGCTAGGAAGTTCTCGTGTTGCACCCCTTTTAAAAAAAAAATGACACTTTATAATTGCCTCACTCGGTTAGGTGTAGTTTGCTGTTGGATTGGACATCAAAGTACTTGATGGTGTAAGAGTGGGGGTAGAGAGATTAGAGATTATTGGAACTTATAATCACTATAACTAAGCACATATAGTCTTGGCTATGGGGCTGCGTTTCCTTGGTTACACTGCATTTCCTAATAACTAATAAGTGCTTATCGTGGACATATAGTTGTACATATGAAATTGACCTTCAATGATTCTTTTTTGTTTATCAAATCCTTACATAGGTTCTGTCCAGTATATGATACCACCATGCTTATACAGGCTCAGCTGTACAAAGCTGTCCTACACATGTTATCTAAGAATTGGGAATGAAGCGCATGAGATTCCCCATCTAATGTGGGGTTAGTTTACTTCCCGAGTGATTTTCAGTACCCTCACTTAATTACTTGTATGTTTAAGGATTCGTTTGGTATATCTATTGTCTAGGTCCATGAGTACTAGTGTGAGAGGTTATAAAAAAATATTAGGGTTCTTTCTTTTAATCGAATCTTATTTTTACTCTTCTATTTGAGAGTAAGAATACAGAAAAGGCAAGCATAAGAAGAGAGACAATAGGGTTCTGACGTGAGCTTGTTCATCTATTCCTCCACTAAGATTGTTCCAATCCGGGTATTGCTATTATATTCTACAGATTTTTCAATTGTTCATGCTGTGATTTGGAGGAGTGTAGTAGTGGTGACAGTATATAGTTAACCTCAAAGGTATCTCAAATGATTGCAAAGACGAGTTGTAAAACATCATGAGTTCGAATCTTGATAATTCTTAGGGTGATACCATGAGGAATTTGTTCTTGATAAATACCCTAATCCCGACATAGATAACCAGAGATGAGATTAGTTGAGTAGTATGTAAATTAGCCCAGACACCCCTGATCGTTGAATAAAAAAAACCAGTATATAGTTAAAAAGTCTCGGAAAGTAAATTTCATTGAATTAAAGCAAATGTACGTGTGTACAAAGGAAGAGTTGAGAAGAAACAAGCATTGACAAAAGCAAAAAATCTGTAGGAGGTGCGTTTAGGGGTACTTAAGATAGATGTGGAAAACAAAAATTGCTAAATAATTTCAGAGCTGATATAAGGGGCAAGGAGTTGCCACTTTTGAGCCAGAAAGTGATTCTGCAGTGAAGACTTGAACTTTAGGGAGGCCATTCTCTCCCTGATGAACTGCATAATGATCTTAAGGTGAGAATTAATGAGGGTTTTTATAGAGGTAGGTATGGATGTTGTGATTTAACAACAATTTAAATCCACTAACAATCACACACAATTGAAAAACAAATTAAGAATATAAAACAATAAGAAACAAGAAAGAACAATACACAGATTTTACGTGGTTCAGCAATTTGCCTACATCCACGAAGCTGCAGGGATTTCACTATTTTGAGAGTTGAATACAGAGAGCGGTTGTACAATCTACCATTTTAACCCTAATCACCAAAACAACGGGTTTTATATGTCCTACGCACAGGGCTATAAAACGGGCCCAAATTGGCCCAAGCATTCGCTCCATGGACTAAGCCTCAGAAAATTTTTCATTAAAAAACCACACAACATTACTTCGGGTCGGGTCATCATCCGAATCACATATACAAATTAGACTCCACAAAAAACTAACAATGGATTCTATTGTTGCACACCCTCCAAATCCGGTAGACTGAATTGGATAAGCAAAGTCTTTGCACAACTTTGAGCATAGATTTGCCTCTCCAGAAATGAGCAGCCCACACAATGAAGTTTGGCCATGGTCTGTGAGGCCAGTTTTGGTCCATTTCCTGTGCCAGCAGTTGTTGCCATATTCTCTTGGAGTATTGGCACTCAAAGAAAAGGTGAGAGTGAAATTATGAGTTAGCTCTGCGTAGCATGCATTGTAGTCCCCAAGTGTGCAGCATAGGTTATGGTTTCGGTCCCTAGTGCTGAGCCTTTGTCTGATGGCTAGCCAAAGAATGAAGCTCATCATTGGTATGGCTTGACTATATCACACAAGTTGAAGCACGTCATTGGTATGGCTTGGCTATATCATACAAGTTGGTGCCAAGTTGCAGTTGGAGTGGGATTTCTTAAGTAATTCCAGGTTGAAATTGTCGATAATATGCCCATGAGATTGGGATTGGCATTGACTCTTAGGTATGAGGCTGTATTTGCCTTGCTTACATGATTATGCCACCAGTCCTTGACATCTCAACAGATCGGATATTGATCAGATTCTGCTATATTCAAATTCAAATTCGATAATAATTTATGAAATTTTTAATCCATATTCGAATCCATTAACTTTTGGATATCCGGTTTGACAATTCGATTCAATCCATTTATGTACATTAAAGTAAAATTTGTCTATAAATATCTCACAAATTGTAACAAATTTTACTCTGTATAACACATAAAATTATAATATTTACTCATTTAAAACTTTAACAAGCAACATAAACTAAATATGTCAACCTTAATTTTAGTTATAAATAAGGAAGAAAAAGACAATAGAAAAAGAATGTGAGAGATACATAGATGTTGGATGTTGGTGGATATAAACTTACGTGATATAAAATATAAAAATAAAAGTATATATACAATTCATATCAAATTGTTAACGGATTGAATTTGATATATACAAATCCAAATCCATTAAATATAATATTACGGATTCGGATTCAGATAAAATTATTAATCTTATCTGACTAATTGGATTCAGATCAAAATCTAATCATTAAATGATAATATTTAGTTGCCAATAACAGCCTCTACTCTTTTTTTTTTTTAAGCAGCGCCTCTACTCTTTTGGATAGATATATTTTACAAAAAAAAATTGTGTGTGTGTGTGAGAGAGAGAGAGAGAGAGAGAGAGCCTAATTTTCAGTTAATTATACAAAGATCCCCTACTGTGTGGTAATAACACAAAATCTCTTAAAATTAATTTACCAAAAAATTATGAAATCTCTTAATTTTTTTTAATTGTAACATAAAAATCCTATTAAAACTGGACATTCATGGTATGTACTCCCGTTTACATAACAAAATTTTAAAAATTATGGATAAGTATATAACTAGATAGCTTATTCTATAAATTTGTATCAGACTATCTTCAGTCCTAAAATTATACGTTTAAAATTTTATTATTTTATTTATTTTTATTATTTTTATGATAAATAATTACAAATAACTCAAAATAAAAGGTACCATCGAAAATTAAAATTTGATATATATTGAAAAAGTAAATTTTGATGTCATCGACTTATCCATACTCCTCCAGTGGTCGAATACTCATTAAGATCTCTCCCTCTCATAGAAGTACTCAAAATGTTTTAAGATTATATGTTTTCTATGGTTTTAGGGGTAAAATGAAAAAAAGGAAAAGCAGAAGGGCAAAAGGGCAAAGATGATGAGACAGCACATTCATATTCTAGATGGTTTCAAAAGGGTTCCTTATATATAGGTCACTTTGTAATTTGTTAAAAATTATGAGAAAATCAATATTAATCCCTAAGAGAGTATTAACACTATAACACCTAGCAGTAGTAGAGTCCATGTTTTAAATAGTAGATGTAACATAAATTATAACCGCTTCATGTCCCCAAAGTGCAATGTTATTATACTTGACATCGGGTGGAAAATGTAACGTAAATTTTACCTTTTTCTTGCCCAAAGAAGGCAAAATTATACCCGAAAAATGAAGAGTTATTTTAGATCCATTGTTATCAAAAAGTCAAGGGAAAGTTAAACATAGGATTAGCCAAAAAAAATAATAAAATTAGAAGTGAAGATACCTAACAAGATGTTAGAAGTATTGTTGTTAAAAACCGTTATAGGATTCATCTATATAATAAAATAGCTCAGTCTTTGAATTTTGTCTCAGATATATTTTACCCCTCAAAACCATCACCAATCACTCATATTTTCTCCCTTACATCACATCACTCATTTCTATCACATGTTTAATTATTTGTATATTTTTTCCTTAAAAACATCACATCACTTATTTTTATCATATGTTTAATCATTTAATATTTGATTAATTTATAGTTAAATTTTTATCATATGTTTAATCATTAGGATAAATTTTTTGGACTCTCGAATTTTATATTTTATCCTGCCTGAAGGCACGAGTTATAATTAGTATCTTGATATTTGCAAAATATATAAATTTACTTTTCCAAAAGTTGTCTTGTACAATTGATAAGCTCTTATAAACATGTTGGGGGTGCGGTTTGGAAGAATACTTCGCACAGAATTGTTCGTGAATAATTTAAGGACAAACTATACTTTAACCACCTTAATTATATGGACTTAATCTCACTTTACTCCTTGAACTATTAAATTTTTTTTATGACCCCTTTAATTACTTGAATTGACTTTACCTTATCTCGCATAGTTTTGAGGGTAAAATTAAATATTTTTTTTTTATCAAATGCTATGTTGTCCAACGTTTTGTTAAAATTTAACTTTTCAAGTTAGTTAGTCGTTTGATTAAAGTCGAAGAGATTAGAAACAGAACTAACATTTATCGATCAGAAGAGATAAAGGTCATAGGAGCACCATCACCACCAATAAACAAGGGGTTTCCTAAAAGAATATTGTGTGGTTAAGATTAAACCATATTATTTAGAAAAACAAAAGATGGGTAAAAATTTAGAAGGCATATCATTAGCGTTGCAAATCTTGCGCAGATGATACTAATATACGCTTTTTTTTTTTTTTTTTTGGGTAAGTAAAAATGTATTGAACTATGAAAGATTTACAAAGCCAAAATGCATTTACAACAGGAGCAAAACCAAACAGTTTATTGGTAAAAAAGAAGAGTTCAATCTGCAAGAGGTACTAGTACCTCTGCAGATTAGAATCATACAAAAACAATAAGATCACAGAAAAAATAAGATGTTAAATACAATGATCAAAATTTTGTTTCGGTGCATTGTTTCGGTCACTTAGGAAATGAAAATATTTTGACGTATTTTGGAAATATTTCGATCCATTTCGAAAATATAAAGAAAAAAAATAAAAAAATTAAGAATTGTTTTTTCAAAATATTGGTTAAAATATAATAAAATATATTGAAATACATTAAAATATTTTGAAATAATTGTACAAATGCATTGAAATATAAAATATTATGAACATCTCGAAGTATTAAAATTTTGATTATATCATTAATTTATTTCTGTCTCGTTGAAAACAAAAATGTTTCAGATAATTCGACCGTTTCGAACCGATAGTTTGTTCTTTACCTAAACAGCAAGTACGGGAGAATCTGCCACATCTGAAGGGTGAGAAATTCTGCACGGAATTCCTCACTTTAATGGAGACCAATCTATCTCTAACAGTATTAGTGATTCCCTTCAATGTGCTTGCAGCATATCTGATTTCATTCCTAAATAATCTGGAATTTCTTTCCCTCCACAAAGTGTAGACAGTAGCAGCCAAAAAAGTAGAAAAAAAGGAAAAAAAAAAAAAAGTAGCAGCCAAGCACAACTTCATGACCTTTACCCTTATATCACTGCCATTTCAGCTCATTGAAGCATCACTGATGCAGTCCTGCCAAGGCTTGGGGTGCCATGGAACTCCACTTCTCTGCAAAACAGCAGCCCAAATTTCAGAAGTAACAGGACACTCAAAAAACAGATGATTATGGCTTTCATCCTCAGTTCCAAGGAATAAACAAGCAGGCTCAATATGCTGCATAAAGGCTCTCATAGCATCCTTGGTACTCAGTCTTTCCCTAATAGCTAACCACAACATAAAACTCATCCTAGGTATTGACTGCCCATACCAGAAAAGGTTATAACAATGCAC
Source organism: Ilex paraguariensis (assembly GCA_963454935.2). Lineage (NCBI taxonomy): Eukaryota > Viridiplantae > Streptophyta > Magnoliopsida > Aquifoliales > Aquifoliaceae > Ilex > Ilex paraguariensis. The sequence continues at coordinate 59,923 of CAUOFW020000907.1, forward strand.
CTTGAGATGCTGAGGAATCCGGCTCCTTCAAGTAGCCTGGGCATTGTAGCTTCCACTGGAGCTAGGCACCCATTTAACTTTATTAGCTTGCAAAGCATTAGGGGTGTAATAAGGCATTGAACTGTAAATTTCCTGCATCACAGCTGAGTTAGAACTAGGCTAGACCCACCTGCTCTCTTCAATAATCTCCTCAACCATTGCAGAACCAAGTAATGAGGGCACTTCAGTTATACAACTAGGCCACCTCTCAAGTAGAGGGCCCTCAGGGTTCAGTTATCATACTATAACTTGCTGGATCTTCCATCTGCAATGAAATGCTGAAGTAGTGGCCTAGCCAGATGCCTTAATTTCAAAATTTTCTTCTAGTTCCCAGAAGCCACCTAAGTCTTTAGTTCCCAAAAGCTTCTATTCTTAACATATGCGGATTTCACCCACTCAGCCAATAAATTTGTTCAATCTCAAAACAGATAACCCCAGTGATTGTCTGATAACCTCCTTAGTCTCATCATGTACCCCAGCCATGAATATATGAATTTTTTCAGCATTTGCTCTCATCGTAGACAAATCCAACCTATCCAAGGCTTTACTTATTGCAGAGATAGACGAAATACTACCATGACAGAACAGTAAAAAGTCATCAACAAAACCAAGCTACACAATTCCTTGTTTCTTGCACCTCCAATGAAATATAAAGTGCATCCATGACTAACTAAATATTCTTTCCATTCCTTAAGAGAATTTAAAGACATTGACATCCTCTATCCTTGGCAAGACAACCGCTAACTGAAAAGGTAGAGCGTTAGCCCTTAAACCACTAATCTCAGTTGAATATACATTGAAAGAACAAGCTCCATTACCGTCCGAATATTCTAAATCCAAGTGTTTTGCATCTAGTACTTGAAATGGATCTTCTTCTGATGAATCTAAAATGATCTTGAAAACATTGGCTATAAAGCCGTTATCTGTAAAAGGCCGATGGAATGGGGAGCTGATCAGGGTGAGTTGGAAGCTTCAAAGAACTAGGGTATTCGGCTTGAAGAATTACTCTAGATGTATAGAAGGAATAAGATAATTATTTTAGGAAGGTTCCTAAATCAAAGAAAATTAGTTGTGATCACAATTTTGAATTGGTGCATAATCGTAATAGGTGGAATGGTAAGGTGTTTACAAAATCTTCTCCAAATGATTTTATGGGCATCAAGGAGTATTTCCAGGAGTATATAATCAGATTTGGGGGAATAAAGAGAAATTTTCTTTTAAAATTCAAAAATCCATCCAGGGGTGTAGGGTTATCTACTTGGAGATTGTTTATTAGACAATTTCGGCTGCGAGAGAAAGTTTTGGAGGATTCTGCATGAGTTTCGGTTAAAGCAAGTGTTGAAAAATAGTAATAAATATGAATTTTCATACAGTAGGAGTTATTTTTATGCAATTAGTTTTTATATTAGTGGGTCATCAATTTGCTTTCAGTAGGGGACAAAATAATTGTGGTATTTTAATTCGCTAAGTAATGGAAAAGTTGGGTATTTATTATTTTTATTATTACATTATGTAGTGGGGTTATTTTATATGTCGTGTGTTATACATGAAAGTCTATATATATTCTATGTAATACATCCATTTGAATATGAGTGAATTGAAAAACTTATTTCTATCTTCAATAGTCTCTTATATTATATTTTTTTGTGAGTGTGTGATAGTTTTCTAGATTCCAATAAAGTGATATCAGAGCTTGGCTCAATTGTCGAAAAAAGAGAGTGAGAGAGAGATTTCGAATGGAATGTTTCTATTTCATATACCTCGATTCACCAAAGATAACTATGAGAATTAGTGTATCCATATGAAAGCAATTCTTCAAATCTCAAGACTTATGAGAGATTGTAACCGTTGCTTAGGCGGCACCGCAAGATGTAGCTTCCTTAAGTTAAGCCCAAATGGAAGTCCTGCAAGCCACAAAGACGAATGATCAAAAAGTTCTTTCACTCATCCATCAATACTTGAATGATGTCATGTTACAAAAGGTTGTTAGTGCAATCATATCCAAGCAAACATGAGATGTTCTTGAAACCACTTATAGTATAATGAAAAATGTCAAGAAAGTTCGCATTTGAATTATATGAGGTGAATTTGAAATTTTACGTATGAAAGAATTCGATTAGTTTCAAATTAATTCACTAGAATCTTGGTGATTGTGAATAATTTGAAAACGTATGGTGATGATCACTGCGATGATGTCTTGGTGATAGAAATAATCCTTCGTTCATTGGACCACAAGTTTGACTATATTGTCGTAACCATTGAAGAGTCTAACGATTTAAACACAATTATAATTGACGAACTCAGGAGATCGTTATTAGCCCATGAAAAATAGCTAGGCAAGAAGAAGCAAGAGTCGTTGAAACAATTGCTACAAACCAATCTTTCTTTCAAGACAAAATAAAGAAGGAAAGATGGAAAGGTGGAAGTCAAAGAGGCAGATGGCGTGGACATGGATGTGGAGGTCGTAGTGGATGTGATTGAGGTAGAGGAGAACACTTTGGCCAAAATTCGTCCAACAAAAGAGAAAGAAGCCATGAATCACACCGTGGAAGAAGACGAAGAAGAGGCAATAATTCAAAGTTATATGGAGGGAGGTATGACAAATCTTATATTCAATGTTATAATTGTCAACGATATAGTCATTTTGCTTCTGAGTGTAGAAATGATTTTATAAAAGAAAGAGTACACTTTATTAAAGATAATGTTGAAGAGGTAAAGTCGACCTTATTGGCATTAAAAGAAGAGCAAAATGAAGATAAGAACATGTGGTACTTTGACTCCGGTGCTAGTAATCGTATGTGTGGAAAATAAATAGATGTTTGCAAGTTTGATGGTCGGTGAGTGGAAAAGTCACTTTTGGAGATTTTTCTCAAATTCGGGTAATGGGAAGAGGTAATATTTTGATTCGTTTGAAGGATGGAAGATACAAAGTTATTGCTAATATTTTTTATGTGCCAAACATGAAAAATAATATTTTGAACTTGAAACAACTCTTAGAGAAATGTTATAATATTTGTATGCAAAATTATAATCTTTCAATAAGAGATGGAAATGAAAATTTGGTTGCTAAAGTGCTGATGACAAGAAATATAATATTTTTGTTAATTATTCAAAGTGATGTGGTCAAATGCTTGAAAGCATGTGTTAAAGATTCTTCTTGGTTATGACACTTGATATTTGGGCACTTAAATTTTGCAAGACTAACTTTGTTGTCCAGAAAGAATATGGTAAAATGATTGTCTTCTATCAACCATTTGAATCAACTTTGTGAGGGATGTCTAATTAGAAAGCATGCTAGAAATTTTTTTTTTTCAAAGAATTCATTTCAAGAGCAATCAAACCACTTCAACTTGTTTACTTGGATATTTGCGGGCCTATAGCCCTACTATCATTTGGTAAGAACCGGTATTTTTTTCTCTTTATTGATGATTTTAGTTGAAAAATGTGAGTTTATTTTCTAAAACAAAATTCATAGGTATTTGATATTTTCAAAACATTTAAGGCTTTGATTGAAAAACAAAGTGGATATGAAATTAAGGCAATTAGATCCGATAGAGGAGGTGAATTCACATCAAATGAATTCAAATATTTTTGTGAAGAAAATAGAATTCACCTTCCCCTAACAATTCCAAAATCACCACAATAAAATGGTGTTACCAAAAGGAAGAACCAAACTATTCTTGATAGTGCTCGGAGTATGTTAAAGAGTAAGAAAATGTCCAACGAGTTTTGGGCGGAAGCTATTGATTATGTCATCTACTTGTTAAATTGTTGTCCCATTAGAAGTGTTCAAGAAAAAACACCACAAGAAGTAGGGGAGAAATCAAGCCAAATGTTTCTCATTTGCAGGTTTTTAGAAGTGTATGTTATGCACATGTGTCGAATGAGAAACGGATAAAATTGGATAACAAGAACAAAAATTTTGTCTTCATTGGCTATGATTCAAGATGCATATGTTACAAGCTTTGCAACCTAAGCAGTGACAAGATAATCATTAGTAGAGATATTAAGTTTGATAAAAAAGATGAATAGGATTATAACACTTCACAAGAAGATTATGATTTTTTTTTCATTCTTTAAAGAAGAGGATGAGCTCAATGAGATCATGGAATTGCCCATTTATTCTCCTCCACCATCACCCACCAATGTGCAAGCATCTCCATCATCATCCGAAGCAACTTCAAGTGAAAGACCACCTTGCATGAGGAGTTTTCAAGATATCTATGAAAAAATCAAAAAGGTAACTGAAAGATTTAGTGATCTAACACTCTTTTGCCTATTTACTGATTGTGATCCCATAGGCAATGAAAAAGTAACATAAGACGAGAAGTGAATAAGTGTCATGAATGAAAAAATTGAAGCAATTGAAAGGAATGGAACATGGAAACTTGCTACTCTCCCTAGAGGACAAAAGACCATTCGATTAAAATGAGTGTACAAAACAAAGAAAAATGTCAAAGGTGAAGTGGAGAGGTGCAAAGTAAGATTTGTAGCAAAAAGCTATAGTTGAAGGCCGGGTATTGACTATAATGAGGTATTTGCACCCGTTGCTCGTTTGAAAACAATTAGACTGATTATTTTTTTAACTGCTCTAAATGATTAAAAAATTCACCAATTGGATGTGAAGTCTGCTTTTTTGAATGGCTTTCTTGATGAAAAGGTGTATGTTGAACAACCCTTGGGTTATGTTGTGGCAAGGAGAGAAAGTCTTAATATTAAAAAAGGTTTTATATAGCTTGAAGCAAACACCAAGAGCTTGAAATAGTAGACATGACAAATACTTTCAATCATATAATTACAGCAAGTGTCCCCATGAACTTGTTTTTTATGCAAAGATGAATAATAATTGTGATATAGGCTATGCTTATTTGTATGTGGATGATTTTATCTTCACAGAAAATTGTCCAAGAATGTTTAAAGATATCAAGAAAGCAATAACTAAAGAATTTGAGATGACTGACATTGGGTTTATGCCATACTACATTGGCATTGAAGTGAAGCAAATGAAAAAAGGTATTTGCATCTCCAAAGAAGGTTATGTTAAAGCAATTTTGACAAAATTCAAGATACAAGATTGTAAGCCAATATGTACACCTCATGGGAGATACCGTATTTGCTTGGAGTTCAAAGAAGCAACCCATTGTGACTCTTTCAACTTGTGAAATATAGTATATTACAACTACATCATGTGTTTGTCAAGCTATCTGGCTTAAAAATTTGTTGAATGAGCTGCATTTACTTTAAGAAGAATCGACGAAGATCTTCATTGACAAAAAATCGGCACTAGCGTTGACAAATAATCTGGTGTTTCATGATCATAGTAAGCATATTGATACAAAGTTCCATTTCATTAGAGAGTATGTGACCAAGAAAGTGGTGAAGCTCAAGTTTGTAAAGTCTCAAGACCAAATTACCGATATTTTTACTAAACCCCTCAAAGAGGATATATTTTACAAATTGAGAAGTTTGTTTGGAGTTGATAAGAAGAATTATGTTTAAGGAGGGTTGTTGAAAAATAGTAATAAACATGACTTTTCATGTATTAAAAGTTATTTTATGTAATTAGTTTTTGTATTAGTGGGTTATCAATTTGTTAATAGTGGGAGACAATAATTGTGATATTTTAATTCTCCAAGTAATTGACGAGTGTGGTCTTTATTATTTTTACCATTGCATTATATAATATAGTTGTTTTGTATGTTTTGTGTTATATGTGAGAGTCTATATATATCATATATAATACATCCATTTGAATATGAGTGAATTGAAAGACTTATTCATATCTTTAATAGTCTCTTCTATTATATATTTTTATATATTTTTGTGAGTGTGTGATAATCCTCTAGATTCCAACAACAAGGAATAGATTGCTAAGATCTTTTTTCAAGCAAAGCAATCTAGCAAGGGAGAGTTACTGTCGAGAATTTTAAGGATTTTTTCCAAAAATATTGGCATCTTTAAAATTTAAATTGCTTTGAAATTCTTGTGCGGCAAATTTCAAGGGGTAAGGCTGAATGTCCTCCTATCTAACTTGTTAAATTTTTTAGTTTAAAAAAAAAAATTATATTAAAAACTAGGAGTTGCAGCCACCTCAAGTCTTCAGAATTTGTATAAGAGCTTCCCCGGCTATAACAAACAGATAAGTGGACATGGACCCCTTGTTTCAACCCTCTGCAGCTAAGAAAAAAACCCATTCAATTCACCATTTATTGAGACATAAAATTTGGGTGTAGAAATGCAAGTGGAAATCCAACCAATCATGACTTCAGGAAAATTCCACTGCCTTAAAACAAGGAGGAGAAACTCCCAATCAAGAGTGTCATAAGCTTTCCTCAAGTCTACCTTAACAGCACATCTAGGGCAGCCACCTTCTCTATGATAATTCCTCATTATCTCCTGAGCTAACAACACATTATCACCAATACTCCTACCTGGGACAAAGATAGCTTGGTTAAGACAATAAGCTCATGCAAAATGCTTTTCATTCTGTTTGCAAAAGCTTGGAGATGATCTTATAGTGTATTACAACATGATATAGCCTATGATCTCATTCCTGAAGGATTTGAGACCTTAGGCACTAGTGTAATGATGGTATTGTTGATTTCTCTTAGAAGGCGACCATTCATGAAGAACTTTTGTACTACACAAGTTATGTCTGCAACCATAATTGGTCAAGCTTTCCTAAAAAAACAACCCGTACATCTGCCAGGTCCAGGTGCCTTATTAGGGTGGATTGACAAGAAAAGACCTTTTCCTCCTCTGAAACATTCCGAGCCATGTCTGCAGCTAGCTAAGCAGAAAGACCACTAGATCTAAGGCACCCCACTACTTGAGTCTTGTTCAAAGCTCTAGGTGATTTCCCAACCCCCCCCCCCCCCCCCTAAAAAAAAATAACACACAAAACCTTATAATGATCAACCACAATTTGTTTAACCTCCTCAGGATTATCAGTAGTGGACCCATCCTGTCTGGTGATTGAAACAATCCTCTTCAAATTCCTTCTTGCAGCAACAGTCTTAAAGAAGAACCCAGTATTTTGATCACCCTCTTTCAACTATTGAATTCTTGACTTCTGCCTCCAAAAAGCTTCCTCATTTCCAACATCGACTACATACTTTTCTAAAAGAATATTTTCTTGGCTTCTAAGCTCATCATTCAAAGGTTGCAAGACCAGGTGATGCTGAACTTGGTCAAGCTCCATTTTAGCAGCTTTGGCTCTCAGAGTTACATTCTCAGATTGAGGTTCGATCACGCTCTTCAACAGTTTTAACTGTGCAACCACTTGGTATTGTTTAGTCCCCACAATTGGCTGTTCCCATACTACCTTACAGTTTGCAAGAAATCCTCCCTCTCAACAATATATTATTGAATTGACTCTTCAATAATATACCTTTTTAACTAGGTCAGAACATGCATTATAAATTTCCTATACTATTAATTAAGCTTGAGAAAGGTAGTAGTGTTTTCCAATTTATACGAAGCCCCTCTCATAATTCAGCAATAATCTATACTCTCTCTAAGTTGTACAATAGCACAATCCTTTCACAAATTACACAAAGATCCCCTAACATACCAGTAATAATATAAATCAAAAATGGCGCGTGTCATCCTTTCCTTCAAATTATAATATCAGAGAATTAAAAATTATGGACAAGAACATAACAATAGTTTTTAGGGAGAATTACACTCACACTACTTGAAGTTTGTTACTTAATCACTCAAACTCCTTGACATTTAACGTATTACACTCAAACCCCTGAATTTTGTACGCGCATAACATTTAGACCCGTGCTGTAAATATATTCATCAATAAATTACATTCAGACTCTTTAAAGTTTATAAACACATATTACTTAGGCCCCTTAAATTTAAAATGTTATATTTAAACTAAAAATACTTTAATCAAAGATAGAATATTAAATATTTTAAATTTTATAATTAAAATTCATGTTTTATTGTATCATTTATTGAACTAAAATAAAAATTCAAAATTTTCTTAAAAAATTGTAATTATTATGCAATTATATTACCTATTGGAATTAATTTGATCTTTTAAATGACCAAATTAAAATATCAAACTATCCCGATTGAAGCTAAAAATATTGTGTTTATTATAATTTGACCCTTTGTTAATTTTTTAGTTTTATTCTAATATATATTATAATTGTATACTAACTATGTTTTTTTTTAAAAAAATTAGATTTTTAGTTTTAATTTTATTTAAATAAATGACATAATAGAACATGAATTTTAATTGTAAAATTCATGTTCTATTAATAATGATTTAGACCCCTTATTTGACTTTTTAATTTTATTCCAATAGATAGTATAATTGTATATAAATGTGAGAGAACTTGAGTAATTAAATGATAAATTTAAAAAGTTTGAGTGTAATTTTTCCGAATTTTTATTATAAAAATCTCTATCCCAGATATACTTACTTTTCAGAAAACTAATGGAGTTGCTTTTTTTTTTTTTATAGCCTCGGCGGGGGGCATCCGCCGACGGAAGAAGACAAAAGCCACTGGTCAATAATAACTAACAATCTCTCCCTCTTTCCAAAGAGATTACACCTTTATTCAGGACTACTCAAGTTTTTTAATATTTAAATGGTTTATAAAATTCCTATGGATTTTACAAGTCAAATGAAAAAAACAAAAAGGAAAAAAAAAAGAGGACAAGGGTATAATGAACAAAGGAGAAGGAAAAGCAAGAAAGGTGATGCTATTGTATGTTCCTATTATAGATGGTGATGGGTTAAGTCCAAATAGTCCAATTTATGTATTAAAGCCCAACCCCGGTTGAGAAGCCCAACCTCATTGTGAATCCACCAAGTCCAAGACAGACCAAGGCCGGTTAGACTTCTTGCTTAGCACGTCACCAAGAGGAGAGCACGGGAAGTTTATCTGCACCGCCAAAGGAAACAGTCCAAATCCACCAAGTCCAAGACAGCCCAAGGCCGGTTAGACTTCTTGCTTAGCATGTCACCAAGAAGAGAGCACGGGAAGCTTATCCGCACCACCGAAGGAAGAAAACGGTCCAATCTTTGACCACGTTTCATGAAGAGCTCCCCAACCTCTTCCTTCCGTTGAGGATAAGTCGTGATCTCCACCAAAGATAATCTCTAAGCTGCGATAAAGAAGCCTTGAGGATATGTCATGATCTCCACAAGAATGATCTTTTAGCTACTATAAAATGGCTCTAATCTGGGAGAGGAAGGACACATGCTCCATCAGAGACTTACAGAAGACGAACCGACTACCGGAGATTATTATTTTTTTTGATTCTCCATTCCCCCTCTCAAAGCTTGTATCTTCATTCTCCATACCTTTGAATCAATAAAATACCCCGCGACTGAAGCCATTGAAGAGTGGACGTAGGTCGAATTGACCGAACCACTATAAATTGTGTCTTCTCTAATTTTTTTGTTGATTTCATTGCATTTATTATCTATACTTGACAGGTGGTGTGCAAAACCATTTTTGTGCATCATCAATTTGGCGCCGTCTGTGGAAAATCGACAAAATTCTCACTCCTGAACATTACGTCCATTAACTAATGGCGATCACTTACTCGATCCATGAACCAACACGAAGACAATCCTCCACGAGAGGAGGAGGTTGCTCCCCCGCCTATCAACCCTGTTCCGGATACTTTAGCCCCGAATCCCCAACAAATATTGGAGACCATGCAGCAACTGGTTGCTCAAAATCAACAGTTACTGCAACTCATACTTGCTGGACAAGGAGGAGCACCACACGGAGGTGCACAACGTAGAGCACCACATGGAGGTGCACAACATGGAGGGCCCCACAGAGGTGCACAACATAGAGCACCCCAAGGAGCTCCACATCCTGAACATCAAGGAGCACCACGCCCTGTTGCTCCACGCCCAGGTGCCCCATTGGGCACCCCACTTCAGGAAGCCCAACATGAGGGAGTTGCACCTCCCCCTCCCCTTGCTTTCCAGGGAGATGACCCTTATCTCCAGGAGGATGAGGGTGAAAACCAAAGCATGGGGCATGGAAGCCACTTCCATGATCATTCCAAAGGAGCCCCCAATCATTGGGACGAGAAGACAAAGGAGGTACAAAATCAACTCGGTGATGTCTTCAAAGCCATGAAGGCACAGGGACCCGAGACTGTTGACCACCTGGTAAGGCGTACTGATACCCCTTTCAAATCTGATGTAGCAAACTACCCCCTCCCTCAGAAGTTCAAAATGCCATCTGTGGAGACCTTTGATGGAACAAAGGATCCACTGGACCACCTCGACACTTACAAGACCTTGATGCAATTGCACAACGTACCAGACGAAATCATGTGCAGGGCATTCCCAACCACATTAAAGGGGTCTGCCCGACAATGGTTTGCTAAGCTCTCCCCCGCCTCTATTGCCTCCTTCGCCGAGCTTAGCAGATCATTCGTCTCACACTTCATAGGAGGGCGTCGCCACCAGAAACCAGTTACGCACCTGCTTAGTATAAAGCAGGACCGCGAGGAGAGCCTGAGAAGTTACCTCACTCGTTTTAACGAGGAGGTACTCCAAGTTGATGAACCTGACGACAAGGTGACGATGACCGCTTTCTTGGGTGGCCTCCGTTCATCAAGTTTCCTTTTCTTAGTTCTGAAGCGCCCACCGAAGAGCATGCCAGAGCTGCTAGCCAAGGCCCAAAAGTACATAAACGCAGAAGACATTACAAGGGCCAGGCGGGGTGAGTCTTCCAGAGCGGGTGAGAAAAGGAAGGAAAGAGAGAAGGACGATAAGAAGGAAACCAGCAACAAATATGGCAGGACAGAGAAAGTCCTTGTCAAGGACCGGCTAGGTCCTGCTCCTCAGAGGAACCGTCAACCTTTCACTCCCCTCAATGCTTCCGTGGAACACATCCTATTCCAGATCCAGGATGACCCCGCGATAAAGTGGCCTGGAAAAATGAAGTCTCCTCCAAATCGCAGAAATCCTAACAAGTATTGCCGCTTCCATCGTGACCACGGGCATGACACCGACGATTGCTACGACCTCAAGAGGCAAATTGAGGAGCTCATCCAGCGTGGTCACTTGCGTCAGTACGTTGCTGGAAGGGAACGTGTACCACAACCTCACAACCAGGAAGATCAGCAGCCTGTGGGGGAAATCCACACTATCTCAGGGGGACTAGCAGGTGGAGGAGAATCACTTTCCGCGATGAAGGCCCATGCCAGGAAGGCAAGACATGTCTACGAGATGCGCCCATCTAAGGTGCCGAAGCAGGAAAGCGACGAGGTCATATCTTTTTCAAACAAGGACCTGGAAGAAATCCAACACCCCCATGATGACCCCTTGGTGCTCACCATGACGGTAGTGGCAGCTCTGCAGATATCCTATTTGCAGAGGCCTATGACAAGCTCAACCTGGGCAGGGAGAGGCTACAGCCAATCAGGTCACCCCTCATTGGATTCTCAGGGGAAAAAGTGTATCCCCTTGGATCCATCACACTTCCCGTCACCGCCGGAGTAACACCCCGAAGCTCCACAGTCATGGTCAATTTCCTGGTAATAGAATGCCCGTCAGCCTACAACATCATATTAGGGCGACCAGCTCTTAACACATTAAGAGCTGTGCCCTCTACCTACCATCTCGTTCTCCGCTTTCCAACCTTAAATGGAGTCGGAGAGGTCAAAGGGGACCAAATAACAGCCAGAGAGTGCTATGTATCCTCTATGAAGGCTAGGAAGCCCCAAGAAGCATTGCAAGTTGAGGTCCTTGACCCAAGGGATGACTCCGCCACAGAAAGAGGAAAACCAGTCGAGGAACTCATCCCTGTGGTCTTAAAAAAGGAGCACCCAGACAGAAGAATTTACATTGGCTCTTCCCTTTCTGAAGAGCTGGCTCCCCTGTTGATTGAATTTTTGGAGCATAATATGGACATCTTTGCTTGGTCGCATGAGGACCTTGAGGGCATCAACCCGGAAGTAGCTACCCACCACCTCAATGTCGATCCGCAGTACAAGCCTGTTCGCCAAAAGTTAAGGGGAACCTCCACTGAAAGGGCCCAAGCCATGGACAAGGAGATTCGAAAGCTGGTTGATAACGGAGCAGTCAGGGAAGTGGCGTATCTAGAGTGGCTCTCCAACGTAGTAATGGTCACTAAGGCTAATGGGAAGTGGCGTCTCTGTGTCGACTTCACAGAACTGAACAAGGCATGCCCAAAAGATAGTTATCCACTGCCGCGGATTGACCTCCTCATCGACGCCACCGCTGGGCATGAGTTGCTCACTTTCCTGGATGCATACTCGGGGTACAACCAGATTAGCATGCATCCCCCAGACCAAGAGAAGACATCATTCATCACGCCAAAGGGGACATACTGCTACAGGGTCATGCCCTTTGGGCTAAAGAACGCTGGAGCAACCTACCAACGGCTGGTGAACAAGATGTTCCAGTCTCAGATCGGGCAAACAATGGAGGTGTACGTGGATGACATGCTGGTAAAGAGCCTTGCAGCAGTAGACCACATTGATCACCTCCAAAAAACTTTCAACGTCCTGAGGTCCTATCACATGAAGCTCAACCCTGAGAAGTGCGCCTTTGGTGTGGGGTCTGGTAAATTCCTGGGCTTTATGGTCAATCAGAGGGGAATTGAGGCAAACCCTGACAAGATCAAGGCCATTCTTGACATGAAGTCACCCTCTTCAACCAAGGAGCTCCAGCGCCTCAATGGAAGGATCGCAGCATTAAATAGGTTTGTCTCCAAATCTGCAGATAAATGTCTCCCCTTTTTCAAAACTCTCCGAAAAGCCTTTGAGTGGAAACCTGAGGCAGAGGAGGCTTTTCAAAAGCTCAAAGCCTACCTAGCAGCACCTCCCCTCCTGTCACATGCTGCCCCTGGAGAAACTCTCCATCTATACCTATCTGCTTCCCCATCAGCGGTAAGCTCAGTGCTCGTTAGAAACAACAATGGAGTGCAGAAACCAGTTTATTACGTGAGCAGGGCATACCGGGGGGCAGAGGTCAGATATTCAGCACTAGAAAAACTGGCACTCGCTCTGGTCACGACAGCGAGACGGCTGCGACACTACTTCCAGGGCCATCGTATGGTGGTCATCACCGACCAACCACTTAAAAGAATCTTGGGAAAGCCGGACGTGTCTGGAAGACTTCTTAAATGGGCAGTAGAACTCGGGGAATTCGACATTCAGTACCAACCTAGGACGGCCATCAAAGCACAAGCCCTAGCAGATTTCGTAGCTGAACTCACACCAACAGAGGATGGGAACAGTGAGGATCCCCAAATGCCCAACGAAGACATCAAAAAGCCTAACAAAGACCCTCAAGCAAGCGCCCAAGTCTCCTCCCTAGGAGCCCAAACAACTTTTTCTGATGCCCAGGCACCACAAGCTGCACCTCAGGATGCCCAGGCACCACAGGTTGCACCTCTGGATGCCCAGGCACCACAAGCTGCACCTCAGGATGCCCAGGCACCACAGGCTGCACCTCTAGTTCCTGCACCACAGGCTGCACCTCAGGATGCCCAGGCACCACAGGCTGCACCTCTAGTTCCTGCACCACAGGCTGCACCTTTGGATGCCCAGGCACCACAAGCTGCACCTCCGCATGCCCAGGCATCACAGGCTGCACCTCCCCGGTCTTCCACTTCAAATTCCAAATTCTCCACTCATCTGCTTTGGAAACTCTATGTAGATGGCTCCTCGACTAGTGAAGGAGGAGGAGCGGGCTTAATTTTGATCAGCCCAGATGGCACCACTCTCAGATATGCGATGAAGCTCCACTTTTATGCTTCCAATAATGAGGCGGAATACGAAGCCCTCCTTTCTGGATTAAGGTTAGCAATGGAAATGGAGGTTCAACACCTTGCCACCTACAGTGACTCTCAGCTGATAGTCAATCAAGTGAGAGGCGAGTTCGAAGCCAAAGGAGCCAAAATGCAAGAATATCTCAGCATGGCCAGAAACATGATCACAAAATTCCACTACTTCCAGATAAACCACATCCCCAGAGAGGATAATATGGCTGCCGACGCACTCGCAAAGCTCGCTTCATCCATGGAAGCCTCATCAGGGGAACCAGTACTAATTGGTCACCAGTGCGAGCCCAGCAGGATGGACATGGAGGCCACTAATGTTGACTGTGTATCCACCGAATCAGACTGGATGACCCAAATCAAGGCATACCTCCAAGAGGGTGTGCAGCCAGATGATCCCCTAGAGGCCAGGAAGCTAAGGATAAGGGCCTCCAAGTTTGCCATCTTGCAGGACACTCTATACAAGAGAGGTTATTCCTTACCATGGTTACGATGTCTTTCACCTGAAGAAGCCCACTATGCCCTTCGAGAAATCCACGAAGGGATCTGCGGGAATCACTCTGGAGGGCGTTCCCTTGCCCACAAGGCGCTCAGACAGGGCTACTTCTGGCCTACCATGATGAGGGACGCTCAGGAGTTCTCCAAAAAGTGCGACAAGTGCCAACGCTTTGCCACTGTGCCAAGGCAACCACCCGAGGAGCTAACAACCATTTCAAGCCCATGGCCTTTCTCTAAGTGGGGCATCGATATCCTAGGCCCCTTGCCTCTCAGTAAAGGGCAGTGCAAGTTCGTGGTGGTGGCAGTCGACTACTTCACCAAGTGGTCAGAAGCAGAACCTTTAGCAAAAATCACAGACGCAAAGGTCAAAGATTTTATCTGGAAAAACTTGGTCTGTCGCTTCGGGATTCCCCATGCCATTGTCAGCGACAACGCCAAGCAGTTTGACAACAAGCTGCTGAACTCTTTCTGTTCTGACCTTCAAATAAAACAACCTCACTCCAGCCCGGCACATCCACAAGCAAATGGACAAGCAGAGGTCATGGTAAGAACCGTGCTACGCAATTTAAAAACAAGGCTCGAAAAAGCAAAGGGCCTTTGGGTAGAGGAGCTGCCAGGTGTACTGTGGGCTTATCGAACCACACCAAGAACCCCTACTGGGGAGACTCCTTTTTCCCTCGCCTTCGGAACCGAGGCGGTCATCCCTGTGGAAATAGGGGTACACTCCCTAAGGGTCCAGCACCACGATCCCATCACCAACGAGGAAGGACTCCGTAGCAACCTCGACTTGGTGGAGGAAGCAAGGGAGATGGCTGTAGTCCGCAACGCGGAATATAAACGGCGCATGACAAGGTACTACAATTCGAGGGTGAAGCCCCGTTCTTTCCAACCTGGGGATTTGGTCCTCAAAAAAGTAATCCTCGCTACAAAAGATGCACGCGAAGGGAAGCTGGGACCAAATTGGGAAGGGCCCTACCGCGTAACAGAAGTAGTGAGACCAGGCACCTACAAAATCCAAGATTCTGAGGAAAAAGTTTTACTCCATCCATGGAATGCAGAGCATTTGAAAAGGTATTACCAATGACACCTTGAGAGCATCAAAGCAGTAGAAATTGGGACTTGATTTGATTTTTAGCGGTGTAACCCAAGATTTTAATGTATTTTTTATTCTTTGGGAATTATCACCCAATATCGCTTTTTATAAGCAATAAATTAATAAAATTTTCTATGCCATTTACTCCAAAAAGATTTTCTGTATTTCATTTCAAAGGAGTATCGGTAAAAAAATAAGGCCAGATACCGCCTTTTCAAAAAAAAAAAAAATCAAAAATCCTAAACACTCTAACTGCTCTCATGGTCGTCCCCCACCTCATCCTCATTGTCATCAACATCATCAAATCCCCCCTCATCACTGTCATCAGTGGGCACGAAAGGTGAGAAGTCAATATTAGGAAAAGCGGTAGAAACTTTCCCTCGGAGATCCTCGAAACCATCAATAAAAGCATCTGCAAGACCGTTCTCCAAGTCTTCCTCAGCACGGGAAACTCTCTCCCTAGCAGCCGTCAGCTTTGCCTCTGCAACAGCTGCCTCTCTGAGCATGGCCCTCCCATGGGCCTCTACAAGCTCAGCCTCTCTGAGCGTGCTCCTCTCGCGGACTGCCAAAAGCTCAGCCTCTAGCTTAGTGGCCCTCTCATAGGCTGCAACAAGCTCACCATCCCTGAGCGCGCTCCTCTCGTGGACTGCCAAAAGCTCAGCCTCTAGCTTAGTGGCCCTCTCATGGGCTGCAGCAAGCTCACCATCCCTGAGCGCGTCCCTCTCGCGGGCCGCCAGAAGCTCAGACTCTAAATTAGAAAACCTTTCATGTGCTGCCACAAGCTCACCCTCCCGGAGCACGTCCCTCTCACGGGTCACCAAAAGCTCAGAATCAAGCTCGACAATCCTCTCCTGAGCAGTAATAAGCTCCCTCTGCACAAGGCTAAGATCCAGCTTCAGCTTGTCTTGATTATAGGCCCTCGAAAGCAAGCAGATGGAGGAAGTCGAAACCTAAAAAAAAAAAAAGAGACAAGAGATTAAGAACAGTCAAAAACACAGGAAACGACTAGAAAAGGGAAATAACAGACCCTTACCTGAGCCAGACCTTCCAAATACGTGTTGACGATATTATCAGTGCCCGAAGCGCTAAGCTCAGAAACTTCTGGCCCAAACACAAACCTCTCAAGCCTTGCCCTGATAGCTGCTGGTCTCCTCATCATAGCACCAGCCCAAATCGGCACTTGGGTAGAAGTTCCTGAACAAGGAGGAGACAAAGGAGGGGTAGCACGAGGAGAGGATAAGGGTGGAACAGATGTGCCTGGCAAGGAAGATTCTGGAGCAGCAGTTGGAGAAGTTGCTAGTTGAGAAGGAGCCACCGTGGAAGCCACATGGGGGGCATCATCTGTCCTTATCACTTTGGAAGAAGGAGGGCTCCTGCTAGAAAAACGGGACACCACCACCCTCTTACTCGCTGCAAGAAATAGAGAAGGGTTAAAAAAAAAAAAAAAAAGGGGAGAGGAAACTAGCTCACCCTTTTTCTTCGAAGAGGAGCTGCCAGATTTCTGAGATGGAGCTACAGCTCTAGTATACTTGGGTAGGAGAACTCCCAAATCTTTACAAGGGCAAGCTTTGACAGCCTCCAATTTCCACTCCTGGTCCCGGGAAAGCACAGGTATATCTACATAGAAAAAGTGAGCACACACACAAAAAAAAAGGGGAAAAAAGAAGAAGTGTGCATCATACCGGGCTTTTTAGCAGCACCCCAATGTGTTGGCACCAAAACTCTGTCGGCTTCTGAAGCCCATTCTCCACCAATAAAGAAGAAACAAGATTTCCAGCCGCCGCAATTAGAGCGCATCCCTGTAAGCACTGTACCACTCCGCGCGGTAAAATAATACCATCCCCTATTTGGTGTAGGGGTTTCGCTCAAATTATATGCTGCATGAAACTCCATAGGGGAAGCATCCTCGTGGTGCACCTTTCTCCATAAGGCAAGAAAACCGAGCAGGACTCTCCAACCGTTGGGTGCTAGTCGCCCCGGGGTCAAGGAGAAGTAATGCAAAACTCGACAAATGGGGGAGGACATGGGAAATCTTAACCCAGCCTCAAGCATCTCCTCGTAGACAACAATATCCCCGGAAGAGTCATCGCAAGCAAACTCGCCCAACTCAGCCCGACGGCACAACACGGTCGGAGGGATGCGATAAGTAAAAACAAGCTTAGAAATATCTTCATCTGAGCAGAACAAACTATGAAGGGTGCTCACCTTAGACCCGTCATCATCAGGTCCCACTTTGCTATTGCGTTTCTTCTTCTGGGCCTTAAGGAGTAGTCCAAATCACCATTGGGAGAGTCTTGAAGAACTTGAATCGGGGGAACTACAACAGGGGCTTGATCATCAAGGGCAGCACCCAAAGCTTCCCTACTACTTGCAATGTCTAGCCCAACGCCTGAAAGTGTGCCTGACTGCTGTTGCTCATCAAAACAAAGTTGCCCAGTAGCTTGAAGGGTGCTTGGCCTTTCAATATTGCACAAAGCAGAATTTTCGGCGCAAAAATCAGCACCTAAGGCGCCCAAATCAGCACCTCGAGTGAGAATCGGATCAGCCCGTGCTCCCAGGCCACTGCCTAGCTCTCCCTGACAAACCCTGGACTGATTTTCAGCGCCCCTCGATGGAAAAATGCTGCTGCCCAGCGTTCCAAAGCCGCCCAGCGCAGCAGATCTGAAGCTGTCCGGGACAGCAGAAGCAGCAGCTAGGCTGCTGCCCAGCGCACCTGGGCTGTCCAGGACAGCAAGGCCAGCGCCCAGGCAGCTGCCCAGCGCGCCTGGGCTGTCCAGGACAGGAGGAGCAGCGCCTAGGCAGCTGCCCAAGCCCCCAGCTGCGCGCCTGCGCTGCCCATCTCCCCTTCCAACGTGCCTCCACTGCCCAGGTCCCCAGCGTGCGCAGAACAGCCGCCCAGGCCCCCAGCGCGCGCAGAACATCCGCCCAGGCCCCCAGCGCGCCTTCGCTGCCCAGCCGTCTCCCTGCGCAGCCCAAGCCACTCCTCGCGCTGCCCATCTCCTCTTCGCTGTCCAGCCTTTCAATTTCAGATCCACAGCTTTCTTCAACCTTCACCAATCCCTCTTCAATCGACATTGTTCACTTGAGAAGCTCAACTAGCAAGGAAAAAATCACACTCTTGAAAGGATTCAAGGAGAACACACACTTTGGCTTCAACAAAATGGGTAGGACTTGAGTTCTCAAAATTTTCAAGAGGTGGGTGCTCAACCTTAAAAATAAGTGAAGTGGTAACTTGAAGAAGAAGACTATATTTATAGTCTAGGATTTTTCAAAAAGAGAAAAAAAAAAGCCCAAATAGACTATTATGGGCCTTCTTCAAAATAAAGTAGGCAAATAAAAAATTATGGGCCCTCTTCAAAACAAAGTGGCCAAAAAGAAAGTTATAAGTCATTTTCAAAACAAAAAGGCCAAACGAAATATTATGGGCCTTCTTTAAAATAAAGTCGAAGAAACTTAAAAAAAAAAAAATGTAATCAATGCCTCCTTCTCCAAGTCTCCTTGGACATGGGGCATTGGGGGGCAAATGATGGGTTAAGCCCAAATAGTCCAATTTATGTATTAAAGCCCAACCCCGGTTGAGGAGCCCAACCTCATTGTGAATCCACCAAATCCAAGACAGACCAAGGCCGGTTAGACTTCTTGCTTAGCACGTCACCAAGAGAAGAGCACGGGAAGTTTATCTGCACCGCCAAAGGAAACAGTCCAAATCCACCAAGTCCAAGACAGCCCAAGGCCGGTTAGACTTCTTGCTTAGCACGTCACCAAGAAGAGAGCACGAGAAGCTTATCCGCACCACCGAAGGAAGAAAACGGTCCAATCTTTGACCACGTTTCATGAAGAGCTCCCCAACCTCTTCCTTCCGTTGAGGATAAGTCGTGATCTCCACCAAAGATAATCTCTAAGTTGCGATAAAGAAGCCTTGAGGATATGTCATGATCTCCACAAGAATGATCTTTTAGCTACTATAAAATGGCTCTAATCTGGGAGAGGAAGGACACATGCTCCATCAGAGACTTACAGAAGACGAACCGACTACCGGAGATTATTATTTTCTTTGATTCTCCATTCCCCCTCTCAAAGCTTGTATCTTCATTCTCCATACCTTTGAATCAATAAAATACCCGGCGACTGAAGCCATTGAAGAGTGGACGTAGGTCGAATTGACCGAACTACTATAAATTGTATCTTCTCTAATTTTTTCGTTGATTTCATTGCATTTATTATCTATACTTGACAGGTGGTGTGCAAAACCATTTTTGTGCATCATCAGATGGAATTCAAGATGTTCCTAACTTAAATGGGTTAATATGCAATTTACTCAGATATCAGGTTAGCTGCTTGAATATGATAACATTATGACACCTAACAATAGAGGAATTCAACTTTTGAGCATGAATATGACCAGAATTTTATCTATTCCTTATCCTTAGACGGTCGAAAATGCAATATTGTAAGAGAAATTTATTTTCTGAGTAAGACATACATGGACACTATAGTGTTCAAAAGTAGTGGAATCCATGTTCTATGTTTTACACGAAACATAAATTATATATGTGTGTCTCCATATGACCAAAGTTTGATCAAAAATTAATGTTAGTCCCATATAATATACATGATACAACATCGAACTGTAGCGAACTTTATTACTTAATACTCATTTCTTGTCTCGTGAAAACAAAATTTATAATACTATTGAAGGAATCGTATGTTGAATGCGACATGTGACATAAATTATACATGTTTCTTGTCTCTAGAAGACAACATTTATGTTGTTTGAATAAAATTATACCTGAAAGTAGAAGACTTTAGAATCATTGGTATCCAAGAATGAAGGTTGAGATGAATATTAGGTTACCTAGAAAAAAGATGGAATTAAAAGTCAAGAGATGAATAAAGAGCTAGAAATGATAACAAATAGACATAAAATAACAAAAATAAGGGAATCCATGTTCTAAGTTGTACATGGAACATAAATTATACATGTTTTTTTTCTCCATACGACAACAATTTACGCAAAAATTAATGTTAGCCCCATATAACATACACGTTACAGAACTGGACTGCAGCGAAACTCATTTTAATTATACATGTTTCTTTTCTTGAGAAAATAAAATTTATAATACTATTGAGGAAATTTGTATACTGAAGACAACATGTAACATAAATTATACATGTTTCTTGTTCCTAAAAGACAATATTTATATTAATTGAAAAAAATGATACCTAAAAGTTGAAGACTTTAGAATCATTGGTATCCAATAAAAGGTTAAGATGAATATAAGGTTACCTAGAAAAAAGATAAAATTAAAAGCCAATATATGAACATAGTGCAGAAAATTGTACCAAATGGGCATAAAATAAAATAAAAAATAGATCAAAATGATTGGATTATTACCTATAAACACCACCACTTGTCACGAAAAATGGACTGCTGACATGTTCCATCTTCCAAACGGATTGAAGAAAAACAAAAATCAACCTGAGAGTTGGGGAAGGAGATAGAGAAGATTAAGAACAAATGTGGTAATTTCAGGTTTAATGGCAGTTTTTGTGTACTTCAACCGAGTCGAATAGGAAAAGATAATCATTTTTGGATATCAGGGTTTATTTATTTTCAAAAATGGCATTGTTTTTGTGGGGACACGTGCAGGGAGGGAAAAACCAGGTGGGGGGGCCGAACCGCCGACGGAACACGACAACGGTTATACTAATTAAGATAGGTAAATTATACTTTGTTCCCTTAAATTATAGACTCAATTTCACTCTATCCTTTAAACTATTAAATTTTTTTTATTGCCCCAGTTGTAAACATCCATCATTTTTTTTTGAACGAAAATTACAGACGTATTAGGAAAAAGTGAAAAAAAGTGCATAGTTCATAGGGCAAAATAAAATATTTTTTTTGTTAAATATGTAACAAACGTTAATAATTGAGACAATGTGAAACGAATTAAATAGTTGAGAGACAATATAAAAAAATATGATAATTGGCAGTACAAATTAAAAAAAAATCATAGTTAAGGAGGTCTAAATGTAATTTTTTAAATTAATAACGCTCCCTGCTCTGTCATACAAATGTGTCTTCCAAAGGAAGATTACAGCTTTAGTGAGGAGAATTCAAATGTCTTGACATTAATGCCTCTATATTCTTTTTTTTTAATTTTTAGGGGGGGAAATTTAAAAAGGGCATGTTTTGTGAATTACGAAAAATAATTAATAAAAAAAAGACATTAAATGGAATCTAATTAAACGATTTTATGTGAAATGGTTAATAAGCCAACCAAGTTTTAAAATGAGATATCCAAAATAGTAACTTTGTATAGAAAATATATATATATGTGTGTGTGTGTGTTTTTTTTTTTTTATACTCTGTTTGAAAATAAAGGTCTTACAAATTTAGGAGGAGGAGGAGGGGTGTTTCCTAAGTAGCCAGCTTAGTGGCTTAGCCCTAGGGTGATAGATCTTTATGAATGGGAATTTTGTAATTTGTGGGAAATCATTGTTAGCTCCTATATCCTAACAGTAGGGGAAACATATCATTTAACATAAATTATACTTGTCTTTTCGATCCTCAATAAATTTATATCTAAAACTAGGAGTGTATAGAATTATTGTTATTACAAAACAATAGTTAAGATGAATTATACCTACTTGTTGTACATACAAATATCAATTATACGTACTTCTATCTCTGGACGACAAAAGTTTACTTAGAAATTATTGTTATTATGTTATATTATATACACAACAACACCTAATTTTAAGGGGAACACTACATGGTTTACCAATTCTTATCACAAAAAAAGAAAAATTTATAATACTGTAAAGAGAATCTGCCAGCTAACGAGATTGATAGCATAAATTATACTTGTTTCTTATTTGTAGAAAAATAATAAAAAATTGATAGTGATTTAATAAAGTTATACTTGAAAGTATGAGTCTTTAGTATAATTACTATCCAAGAACTAAGGTTAAGATTACCGAGAAAATGATGAAAATAAATGTGAAAATACCAACAAAAATACTTGTCGAAGTAATAGTAACAAGTAGACATGAAATAAGAGAAGTAGATCAAAATGGTTGGATTATTACCTATAAAACCAAGAATTGCACAAAAAACGACTGCTGACATCTTCCCAAGTTCCAAAAGATTGCAGAAAAACAAAAATGAACCTGAAGGTATGAGAGAGAGAGAGAGAGAGAGAGAGAGAGAGTGAGTGGAGATTAAGAACCATCTGGTAATATTGAGGTTTAATGAAGTTTTTATAGATATCAATTTCCTTATAACAAGAAAAAAGTCATTTGCTTTTTATACTTTATTATTATAGTCACGTTGTTGTTATTTTGTGGGGCCACTTGTCATGGAACCAAGGTGGGAGCAGCCGCCGGCGGATCACGACAAAAGCCAAGATTTAAATACCGAGATACGGCAATATTTAAAATTGTGATTAAATTACACTGACGCCCCTTGTTGTTTCTGACACTTTCTCCGCACCCCTTCTGTTTAGGAAATTGAATTGACATCCTTGAGATGTGACAGATTCTAACGTGTCATATACTCTTTCAGGAAACAGACGGCAAGGTCTGTGATGATGTAAGCAATTTTTAACTTCCAAACTTCCTATTTTGCCATCACGTTGGTTGCCGCCGTTAGAGCAACTTAAAAAAGAGTTGTATTTTGGAATATCAAATCATTTATTTGTAATTTTGAATAATATTTTGACATATCTGAATTATAAATCTGTTTTAATGGTAGGTACCAAAATAGAGTACTATTTTTATATTTTTATTCATCAATCTTTATGAATCGTTGGATCTATATTTATCTAACGGATGTAAATTCATTAACCCATTTGCAACATCTCTCTTTCTTCTTCAGAGTTGTCAAAAATGTCACCCCAAGAGCCTTGATGTTATTTTTTAATCTTTGATGCCCCTCTTTAGAGTAAAAATTTTTAAATTTGGAGTGGCATATAGAGTTATCACTACCTTTTGGAGTTGCTCTTAACTTTACAATTTGACACATAGTTTTAAAATTCGTCTCGGACATCAACCTGACAGAGAGACCCGATCAATGGATCATTGGTTCAACCGTTGAGTTACTAGTTAAACTGGTCATATAATAAAAAAATAAATAATAATTATAAATAATAATAAATAGACTAAAAATTTATAATAATTATGATAATATTAGCCAACATGTAAAATTAAGTGGAGAAAAATCATCAAATATGTATTAAATGCATTTAATTTCTTATACAATTTGTAAATCTAAAGGTAAGTAGTAAAAAATAATCTATTTAACTTTAAGACTCCAAGTCCAAGTCTTCGACTATGCATCAATTATTCAATCCATGCAATTTGCACTCTTCAAAACATAAATTAAGATGCATAAAGTAATAAATTCAACATCATCTCATTTCACAACATACAAAACAAACCATATATCTAAAATCAATTTCAAACCTAAAAATTTCTAGTACCAATAACAACCTAATAATATTATAACCCACAAAAAAATGTAACCCATAAATTGAGAGACCAAAATCAATCTGAGATCAACCCCTTCAAATTCCAACCCACAAAAAAAAAAAAAATACCCAACAGTTTTTTTTTTGTGCCATTTTGATCTTTTTCTTGAAGAAAATAAAAGGATGTTTTGAAGCTTAATATCACAATGAACATACCCATTCATGTGAATATAGTGAAGTCCTCTTAGTAATGTCTTCATGTATCGTCAGATGTCTGATTCCGATAACCAACGTTCATTGGAATTTTTAAGCTCATCAGCTAAAGATCCTCCAAAAGCGTACTCCAACAAGACATTGTGCAATTTCATCAGCTAAAGACCCTCCAATACCATCTTTTCGTTCATTAACAAAACAGAGTGCGAAGCATCACAAGATTTCACGCCATTAATAGAGGAATTTGTGGGCTCTAGCTTTTGGGGTATTGCAAGATTGATTGTCCCAAAGCTTCCATGACCAATTGTTCCACCACGTACACACTCCATGGGTACAAAATACAAATAAATTCTCAGATATATACTAAGAGAGAAAGAGTAGATAGACTCACAGAGAGAGAGTAGTATACCTGTTACGATGTCTAGTGGTTGTCATTGATCGGTTGCCTCGATGTTTATGGAGCTCTGAAACAGTGAAGGTGAAACGGCTTTGTCCTTCAAAAATCAAAACTGAAGTGAAGAATTAATGGATCAAAATTCCTTTCCCCTTCGATTCGAGTCTTCGTGCTCGCAGTGAACAGTGTACACTACTGCAGAGACCAAAAGCAAAAAGAGATAAAGAGACTGATGTGAGTCATGAGGCTCTGTGAGAGAGAGAGAGAGAGAGAGAGAGAGAGAGGCTGGTTGGGAGAATGGGAAAGAATGATTAGGGCAGCAAGGCAAAAATGCCAAAAAAGGACCAAAATTTAATTTTTATATTAAAATAAAGAAACCCAGTCGATTTGAGTAACTCGTTTGATTTGACAATTTTTATTGGTTTTTGTCGAGTCGCCGGGTATACTCCGATTTCGGTGTATAAACGATCCAATAGATGAACTGGCCTGGTTTAGACACCGGGTCACCGGGTCAACCCGTCGGGCCGGATCGGATTTTAAAACACTGATTTGACATAACTCCCCTCCTCTCACATTAAAAATACCACAATTGTTAAAATTTTTATTTATCAAAACATGAAGTTGAATTTCAATAACATATAACCAATATTAAAACTAATTTCTTTAAATATTACATATATTCATTTATAACAAGAAAGCGAAAAACTTTAACGTGAGAATAGGAGTAAGATGCAAAAGTGTCAACAAAACAGAAAGTTTAGGTCAACAAATTTCTTACATCATCACAGACCTTATGATCTGTCACTTGAGTGGGGTATCTGTTACAATCTGTCACATATCAAGCGATGTCAATGTAGTTTAAAAAACAAAAGGGGTGTAGTGAAAGTGTCATAAACAACAAGTAACAGATCCTAAATTTTGTTTATAAAATACAGTATTTTATTACTTATTTATCAAATTATGATATTTTTGTTAGCGCATTTGTTAAACACTCTTTCATTGAATAAACACACTTTTAGTGGTCAAACAAAGATAAAAATTTGGAGCCTATTTGGTTTGGTTTTTGAAAATAATTTTTTGATCTCAAAATTTTAAAAAACAAGAAAAAGTTGTTTGGTTTTAGATTTTGTTCACCAATTTTTGGAAAAAGAGGGATGAAAAGACAAAAAATAGAAAACAAGCTGAACTTGTTTTGGGGTGTTTTAGAGACAAAAGAAGGAAACACGAAGAACACTCCAACTCGTTAATGAGGTCTCCCATTTGAACCTTCCTAAGAGTAAAAGATATCCTACTATAAAATTTTTTTTTTTTTTGGCCTTTGACAGAATTTTGTTTGCATTTTTTTTTGTCCCTCTTTCTCCACTCTAGTGAACCAGACGAAGAACACACACCAGATTTCAAATCTAGGTTTTCTCCGATGTTGGCTCCAAGGACGGTTCCAACATCGATTTTCTCTCTCTCTCCAATGTCGGTGTTTAGTAGTTTTCTTTTGTTAGGTTTCCTTCAGATTTGGGTTCAAATTTGTGTTGATTTTCTTTAGATCTGGGTTGATCTTCATTAAATTTGGGTTGAATATCAGATCTATCTTCTTCTTTTTTACTGGTTATAGATTTGACTCTCTATTACTTTATTTTTTTTCCTATCAAATGTGTTGATTGTGGTTGGTGACTTTTTTTATTACTAGTAATAGATCTTGGGGTTCAAATTTGTGTTGATTTTTTTTTTTATTTTTTTTTATTTTTTTGTCCATTTTCAATTTATTGGTGTTTAATTTTTTGATTTTATATATAAATTGATTTATGGCGTTATTGTCTTTTAAAAAATTTTTTTTGGTGTTTGATTTATATATTATATATATAAATTGATATTGAATCTATTATAAAGTGATAGTGAAAATTTAAATATAAATTGGTTTATTTTAAAGTTTGGTTTGTTGAATTTTTTTTTATGAAACTGTCCATCTAAAAATTACTTTCTCATATTTTTTTAATTAATTTTTAAATTATTGTCCAAATATATATCTAAACTGTCCAAACATATTTTAATGTTTTCTGTTCTGTAAAATTATTTTTAAAATTATTTAACCAAACAAATTCTTTATCTCAAAAAATATCAAAACACAATTTCTTAAAACTCTTTTCAAAAACTATTATCGATTATTATTTTTCGAAACACAAACTAAATATGCCCTTGGGTTCTATTGAAAGTGCGTTTCAAACACACACTTTCGTGCCAGTGGCTGATCTGGGAGCCGTCTCTCCCATTCCCACACTTTGTCTCTCTTATTTCATTCACACACTTCCTATCAATCGAAGAAGACCCCAAACCCAACAAAATGAGCTTCTCAGCCAGAGCAGTGTCTACAAAATAAGACTTTATCAGTCAAACAAGGGCCAAAACCAACAAAACCCAACACAGCACAACTGTAACAGAATCACACACATCCACACATAGATTAATTCAATTACGACAAAAAAGTTGACTTGATAATTACAATAATTGATTTCACTCTAAAAAAACTTGATAAAAGTGCTTAATGGACTTGAGTGACTTCTCATTAAATGTTTTTTTTTTTAAAAAAATAGTATTTAGAAATACTTAATTATATTACTTTACAATAAGTGAAAAATAGTTTTACCACTTTAATAAATTAATAAGCAGAAGACAAAAAAACTTTTAATTTTCCAAAAAGGAGTTAGTTACACAAGGTGCTTATCATTTTTACATGTATGATGCCACCAACAATCACGTACCACCAACACTCTAATACTATCATATATTGCAGCTACCACTATCCATCTCTATCAACACAACCCATCGTACCTCCATCACCAACCACCATCCATCGTCATTGTTTCTACTTCTTGTTTTTTTTTGTTCAATGGTCAACATCGTTGCTACCTTCACTACATCGGGATACCAATAATGCCGTCACACCAATATCACCATATGTAGCCGCCGCACCTCTCACTACCACCGCCAATCACCCCAATTTTTGCCACCACTAAAAACCAGCCACACACCACCACCACTCACTATCTGGTGTCACCAACACCCATTAACCACCACCAACACACACTACCTCCACCATCCTCCATAACCCACACTTGTCCCCACCACCACCACCAACCATCATTCATGCACCACTACCACTTTCTACTAGCCACAATTTTGCGCCACCAATACTACTAGAATTGCCAACACCTCCACTACCCACCACCAACGACCACCCATTGCTCCCCACCACCATTGCTACTGTGACAACACCCACTACCCTGGGCCCCTTGCCATTACCCACCATTAACCACCACCACCACTTGCTGTCACAATGTGTGTGAGTGTGTGTGTGCGCGTGCGCATATGTGCATTCTGGGGTATATTAGTATTACAACATTGATAAGAAATTTTTTTGAGTATCTAAGCACATTTTTTTATAAAATATTTTTTTATTTAAGTGTTCTTTTAACATCCTAAACGGAGTTTACTAAATATTTTTTAAATTTCATAAATCATCCTAAATGTTACCTAAGACAGTGTCTTGGAGGAAGAGTGGGGTATTTGATTAAAAGTACAGGTTAGTAACCTTCAATTCATTGCAGTGTTGGTTTTGATAGCAGTGTCAAGGGAGTTGACAGGCGATCCCAGTTTTGTGTGAGTTGGGAGTGATCATGGGGTTAAGGGGGAGGGGTGATATGGAGTTGACACCCAAGTCCACCATTCTGAACATAGTATCATTACAGAAGACTAGGAGTGTTACAGTGCCTAGGGGAACTAGGGAGGAGTCCCATGAAGAGGCTCAAGAGATGCTTATGGAGGAGTAGATTGATCAGTACTTGAATTTTGGGGAGAATGAGGATGAACCGATTGATGAGGAGACTGACGCCCGCACCGATAGGCATTTCATCCCCTCCTCTTGATCAGTGCCCGTGATCATTTTGGTCCCTCTTCCTAGTGTGCATGTCCCTGAGGTGTCCCGGTCCCAGTCATTTATCCCCTTCTTGTTTGAGTCAGTTATTTTTTATTGTTGTGGTTGAAACACTTGGTTTAATATTTTACAATTTAGTTTATAGTAGTTAGATAAATTAATGGGAGTTTTATTTTTTGTTAGTATGGTACACTCTTAACTTTTTCAGTTTTATGTAGGTGTCTTGTTTATCTTTTATGTTATTGTTAGTTTTTATTATTAAATGCTTGAATCATGCTTTCATTCATAAATTATCGTTGGGGATTTGGGAATGATTAGCTTACCTATGATTTGAAGCTATTTAAGTGTAACATAGAACTTTACTCTATATTTTCATATCTAACCTTATATTTTTATGAGAAACTCAGAATTTGTACACTTATACTATGCTAAGTACAAAATTCATTAGGTGATCTCATACTTGGAGAACTTGAGACACATAGTGGAGATGAATAAGAATTATTTTATTCAACTAATTTTTTATTGAATAATATCATTTTCTTATTTTTGATCAATGTTATTAGATTATATAATTGTCTATATTTCAGATTTGCTTATACTTGAAGTACATATACCATTAATTCTTAAGATATTATCTTACGCCATCCTTGTATTGACCTGAGCTTTAGCTTTGTTTTTTTTTTTTTAATATCATTAACCCTAGAAGTCGTAATTGATGCTTGTTTTTTTATTTTTTCTTAACCATATATTGACCAAGTTAGTTACCTATAATTTTGGGCATACTTCCAGAGCAACAAGGTTTCTACACCAAAATGCGATTCCACCAAAAAAACTCTATCCCCCCAAAACCATAGCCTTCTTTGGCGTTGCATCATGTAGCTTTAGAGAAACTCCATCGTACAATGGCACGAAAAAACCCCAGTTCTTCCAGCACATTTGGATTTTGTAAATTCCTTGTGACACCCTTTTCTTCTTAGTTTTTTCAAACTTCAATTTCTACCCCCCCCCCCCCCCCGTTTGTTTATTTCCCTCATTAAAAACTTAGATATATGGATTTGGGGAAGGAGACTTTGATTTCCCCCATCGTCTCTACCTCCAAGAGGGATCAATCGTCAGAAGGACATATTAAGGTATTTTTCAAGGCTACTGAAGACGTGGTGAGCAGCCCTTCCAGGTTCGAAACAGAGCAATCAAAGACAAAAGAAATAGACCATTCCAACACTAGCAAGGAACCTACGAATGCTGAAGTAAGGAATTTACCAAGTCCCATTGAGAGTGATAATGAAGAGAGAGTACAGATACTTGTTGCTGAAAATGAGATGCTTAAGCAACTTATGGAAGCATAGAACCTCACTAGCAGTTAAAATTACCCTAGAGGTAGAGGTAATTGAGGTGGTCGTAGTCGAGGTCCAGTTAGAGGAGGAGGTAGAGGTGGATATAACAGGTACTCTGGGAATGAAATGGAGGCCTCACCAACAAAAAAAGAGCCTTCAATGCATGGGGAAAGTTTTCAAGAACCTCTAAACTCAACTAAGCAAGATACAAACATAAGTAATCCCCAAACAATAGTTAATGAGAGGGTGAAAAGGAATCAAGCCCTACCAAAAAATGGACTATCATGGGCTAATAGGGTCATGATGGATCCCAAATCTAAGATTGAGATGAAATATATATAACTCCTGAGAAATGCACTGGGAGGATCATGGTCCAACCTCATAAGGAGGTGGCCCAAGAGGGGTGTTCAAAGTGGAATGCTAGTATGGTTAGATATTTCATTGGTAAAAAATTACCCTTTCAACTAGTAAAGGCTTCTATAATGCGTATGTGGAACCCCACAGGTTTATTTGATGTTTCAGCAAATGAAAAAGGATTTTATTTCTTTAGATTCTCAAGTGTGACAAACTGAAATGAAGTTTTAGAAGCAAGTCCATGGCATATAGGAGGACAACCCATTATCTTGAGAAAATGGAAACCCCTTATGAAGCTATCAAAAGAAGCTTTGGACAAGATACCTGTGTGGGTTAAATTCTTTAATATTCCAAATGAATATTGGACCCCAAGTGGCAACAACTATATTGCAAGCGCCATTGGAAAACCCCCCTATATGGACAAATTAACAGAAAAGGGAAGTAGAGCAAATTTTACAAGAATTTATGTTGAAGTTGATGCATAGGAACCCTTGGTAGAAGCCTTTGACTTAATAATGGAGGGTGAAAGAGAGGAAGATAATGTGTCAGTAGAGATATCGACGGAGTATCAATGGAAACCTATAAGATGTGGAAAATGTGAAGTATTTGGGCACATATGTCCTAGAGATACTGTGATTGTTGAGAATCATCCTGTTGGTATTGGAGAGGAGTTAGCAAATTTTGCTGCCAATGAACTTGCATTAATTCCCACGAGTGCAGATGAAGGTCAAGCTTCGCAAAGTGATAAAGGGAAAGCTAGGGTTGGAGAAAATCATCCTAGAGGAGCAGACGGATGTCAAAATATTGCATTACTAGGGGCGTTGGGGGTAGCTCCATCAAATCCCCGAACCAGTTTGCATTTCTAGAATTGGTTGAAGAAGATAGTGACATGAGTGATTTTGAATCTCCTAAACTGAGTGACATGATTGATAAAATCAGAGCTATTGATGAGGTTGAGAAGTTGTTATCTTCTTCAACCAGGAAAAGACAAAGGAGGGGTAAAACGAAAGGAAAACAAGCCTCGAACCTTGGCCAAGTTATCCTTCATAAAGGATTGGGTTCCCTTTCAAAACCTAGTTCTAAATGATAGGCATTCTTTGCTGGAATATTTGGGGGGCTAAACAACCCTCTACAGCAAGCAGAAGTAAGGAGAACTATGAATATGCATGGTGTTGAGTTGTGTAGTTTGGTGGAAACAAAAGTTAGAAGTATACAATCTGAAGGGGTGTTTAGATCTATGCTACCAGGATGGAGTATGCTTAACAATAATGACTCATCCCCTAGGGCAAGAATATGGGTGTCTTGGAACCTAACTATTTTGGATGTTCAACTGATAGAGCAACCTGACCAGGTGATTCACTATAGGGTGAACATTTTTGCTCGACAAATTATAATTTTTGTTTCCTTCAATGTGAGACCCGATCATGACATATTAGCATAATTATGTGGACTAATTGTAATTATGTTAAATTATTTATTAGATAGAATTTTTTGTATGAAAATAGTATTGAGTTAATTTTGAAATCACTTCAGAATTTGGGGGGAGACAAGCAGAATTATTAAAGTTTCATGAAATATCTTTACACATGTGTCAAACATAAGGTGGTGGGTCATTTTGAAAAGGTCAATTGCATGTGTGTGTATACTTTAATATGTAGTAAAGTGAGTGTGTTTAAAATACAAACAAGTGTGTGTGTTCTGGTTTGTTGAAATCGTGAGTGAGGGAGAGTAAAAAAGAGGAAGAAGAAAGAAAAAAAAAAAAGAAATAAGAATTTGGGGGATTCCATGCCAAACCAAAAGTAAGAAGAAAACAAGAAGAAGATAAGGGGGTGTGTGTGTTCATTTTAGTATGTGTGTGATTAATTTTAAGTATTTGTGTATATATGTGGGCTGTTTTAGTTTGATTTCAAAATAGGTTTTTTGTGGGTTTATTTAAGGGTGTTGAACATTATTTATGGGTTTTGAATGGGTATTCAATTAGATGCGATAAAAGTATGGAAAATGACCCTTTGAGATGTTCAGTATATTTTTCGAGGGCTAGGATGGAACCAAAATTATAGGAGTGAATGGAAGAGTTTAAGGGTGCAATTAGAGGCTGATTTGCATGAGTTAGGGAGTGTGTGAGTTTAGGTACAATTTTTTTAAAAGAAAGTACGATAAAAAATTGGAAATGGGTGTCGATAATGCATAAACATTGATTTTTAAATGTTATTATCACTTGTATGAATTTTAATCCAAATGACCTGAAATTTCATATGCTGCATTTTTAAATGATTCTTGATGTGATAATGTGACTTTCGAATGCAAATAAAAATGATATCTAGTGCGGAAGGTATGAAATGTCGAAAGTGCAGTTTTTAGGATTTGGGGTGGAACTGTGTAAAAATGGGCCCCCGTTAATGTGTTTGACTTACTAAATCTTAATTATGATTAATTTGAGTGATTTTGAAGATTTGGGAAAGAAATATGATCCATAAATCTAATGTGCAAATATGTGAGAGAACAGTGCGGTAATCAGGGTTACCGAGGCACTTTGGGTAGAATCATCTTGCATGCATATAGAGACAGATACAAAAACATCAAAGGGATCCACTGGTAAGTCCAAAGGCTTGTAGCTCTATACACTTGAGGTGGGTATATATCTTTAAAAATGATATTATAAGATGATATTAAATGACAAAATTTAATAGCATTTCTCCAAGATTATGTGGTATACGCTTATGTGATTGAATGATGATTTGTATTGTGTATTGTGTATTGTAGAATGTGTCACACTATTTGAGACAGGAGCGTCGATGTCTGATCACTGGGCGTGCAACGGTGTGCTAGCACTATGGTGTTCCTGGGAGGTTCGGGAGACATGGATTCATATAGGATCGATTACCTAATGAGGGGTAGTATGGATATGTTGTGGCTTGTGAATGCTTTGGAATTGGATTGATATTGTTGTTTGATACGTGTATTTATGTAGTATTACTTATTTCTGTGTATTACTATCATTTTTATTTTATATACTATACTCACTGAGCACGTGGTTTAATTCACACCCCTATAGGTCCTCTTTTTCATGTATTATAAAGGGAATTACAGATCAGTCTATTGTCCAGTGGATTGAGTACTGTCTAGTGAATTGAATTCAGTCTGGAATAGTTCAGCGAAGTTGGTATGATATTACGCAGGTTGTATATTATATTGAATGAGAGATTGTTATAATAGGTTAATGATGTATATATATATATATGAATAAACTCAACAAGCAAACTTTGTGATGTATGCTATGTAGGTGTGGGATTTTGTACATGAATATAACCTGAAAAACAAAAATGGCACATGTGTTACATATGACAAAAGTTATAAAATAGGTATTATCATCATGTTTAATGACTAAGGTGATGGTTGATGTTGTTGCACCTATGAAATTAATTGGTATTTTATTAATCTAGATTATATAGATACGTAGACAGGTGTTTCAAAAACCTAGTCGCGTCTCATCCTTGGGAGACTAGGATGGGGCATGACATTCATATATGCTCATAATGATGTAGAGCTTAGGAGAGAACTATTGGCAAACCTAAAATTAAGAGCGTATGCAATGAAGGGAAAACCTTGGGTTCTTGCAGGGGACTTCAACATTGTGAGGTTAGTAGAAGAGAAGTTTGAAGGATGCCAAATCTAGGATAGGGGTATTGAGGAGTTTTGTGAGTTTATGTTTAAAGCTGGGGTTGATGATCTCAAATACTTTGGAATCCAATTGACATGGTGCAATAAGAGCCGTGATGGAGAAGTTATAGCTAGAAAATTGGATAGAGTACTAACAAATGAGACTTGTAGTAATGAGTTTCCACTGTTTGAAGTAGAGTTTCTTACACTAGGTGTTTTTGATCACTTTCTTGCACTGATAAAAATGGGAAGGGACTTGAACAAATGCAAAAAGCCTTTTAAATTTTTTGATTTCTGGACAAAGAACCCATCCTTCATTCCTACTGTATCAAGAGTTTGGCAACAATAGCATAGGGGTTTTCCCTTGTTTCAATTATGCAAAAAGCTTAAAGAGTTGAAGACTGAGTTAAGAGAACTGAATAAGAAGGAATATAGTGACATTTTAATCAAAGTTATTGAAGCAAGACATCAGCTTGATAAATAAAAAATTGTCTCGATCGAAATCTATTGGACCAGAGCTTGAGGGATTGGAAAGGGAGAAACTATAGAACTATATCAAGTTAAGAGAAGCTGGAGAGATTTTTGCTAAACAAAAGTCTCGTGTACAGTGGCTTAACTTGGGGGACCAACACACAAGTTTCTTCTATAAATCACTAAATTGAAAGAATGCAATGAGGAAATCATTTCAATTCAGAAAGAAGATGGTGTTGAGATCACAGACCTTGCTGAAATTAAGGCAGATACTATACAATATTTTAAGAATATTCTTTGCACAACCCAACCTGTTCAACCTACGGTCCAAATGCAATGGATTAGGCATTACATTAAGAATAGGCTTTCATATGGTTGATCAAATTGGGCAACCGGTAACAAGAGAGTAGATTAAAAAAGTCATGTTTTCTCTTAAAGATGGAAAAGCTCCATGCCCAGATGGCTACACATCAACTTTTTTCAAAAAATCATGGAATATTTTAGGTGAAGAGATTATTGATGCGATTCTTGCTTTCTTTAGAGATGGTAAAATGTTAAGAGAGCTCCACTCCACCATAATTACCCTCATTCCAAAAGTACCCAACCCATCCACCCTTATTGACTACATGCCAATACTTGTTGTAACACACTTTACAAATGTATCTCAAAAATTATTGCTAATAGGATACAACTTGCACTATTGCAGTTAATTGACAAATCTCGAATTGCTTTTATCAAGAGGAGAAGAATATTTGACAATATTCTATTGCCACAAGAGCTTTTGAGGAATTATCACCTTGGGTGGGGGAGTCCCAGGTATGCTATGAAGATTGACTTGATGAAAGCCTATGATAGTGTGAGATGAGACTTTGTTTTGGAAGTGATGAA
The DNA here is from genome assembly GCA_963454935.2 of Ilex paraguariensis. Classification (NCBI taxonomy): domain Eukaryota; kingdom Viridiplantae; phylum Streptophyta; class Magnoliopsida; order Aquifoliales; family Aquifoliaceae; genus Ilex; species Ilex paraguariensis. The sequence goes on from CAUOFW020000907.1 coordinate 95,065, forward strand.
CAAGATGGGTTCCTCGATAGGTCATTCAATGGGTGGAGGCTTGTATTAGCACTCCAATATTTTCTATAAGCATAAACGGTGAACTTAATGGATATTTTTAGGGGAGGAAAGGGCTCAGGCAAAGGGATCCCATGTCCCCATATCTCTTTGTTCTTGTCATAGAAGCTTTTACTGGTTTAATGAAAGCAACCATTCAAACTGGGAGATTCCAATTCCATTGGAGGTGTAAAAAGGAGGGGATTTCACATTTGTGCTTTGCTAATGATATCTTGGTTTTTAGTAGAGGTACAATTGAATCAGTGAGAGTTATTAAGGATGTTCTTCAAAATTTTGAGAAGTTTTCAGGGTTGAAGACTAATGAAACAAGTGTCAGATTTTTTTTCTGGGGTAGAAAATGAAATCAAAGAGAGTATAGTACAATATTTGGGGTTTGACGAAGGAATGCTGATAGTTAGGTACCTTGGAGTGCCTCATATCAACACAAGATTAAGGGCCACATATTGCCATGCTTTAATTGAAAAAATCACTTATAAGATTAGAGTTTGGACTTGCAAGTTTCTATCTTATGCAGGGAGACTCCAATTGATTAATTCAATCTTGTTTACCATTCAAGTCTACTGGGCATCCATATTTATTCTTCCAAAGGGTGTGGTTGAATATATGAAAAAATTAATGAAAATATTTTTATGGTCAAGAAGTGAAATTAGAGCTAGCGGTGCAAAGGTGGCTTGGTCTACTGTGTGCCTTTTCTTGGAGTTAAAAGCATAGAAGCTTGGAACAAAGCAACTATGACAAGGCATTTATGGCATGTTATCAAACCACAAGGGATCTTTGTGTGGGCCTCATGGGTAGAATCTTACCTATTGAAGGGGAGAAGCTTTTGGAGTATTAGGATCCCTTAAAACTCATCTTGGTCTTGGAGGAAAATTCTTCAAATGAGAGACTAATGTTTACCCCTAATTAGATATAAGATTGGCGATGACAGATTAACTTTCTTATGGTTGGATACATGGCATCCAAGTGGTACTATTTATCAGAGCACATGTGAGGCAATCATTAATGGCTCATAATTGGACAAAGAAGCTCGAGTTAGCAGTATTGTTAACAATTCACAATGGGTGTGGCCTAATATTGCAAGTGAGGAACTACTGGATGTGCAAAGAGAGATTCCTCCTAGTTGGAAACCTGACTTGAACCTAAAAGATAATGTGCTATGGTAGCCCAATTCAAATTCTTACCTTTTTTCTACTCAGTCTGCATGGGAATGTTTTAGGGTTAAAGGGCATCAACGAGTCTAGTCCAAGATTGTTTGGTTTCCTGGAGCAATTCTAAGATTTAACTTTATTATGTGGCTTGTTGTGCAGGAAAGATTACCAACGCACGATAAACTTTTGGATTATGGTATCTTACACATGACCTCTTGTGTTTTTGGTCATAGAGATGTGGAAAGCCATAAACATTTATTTTTTGCTTGTTCTTTTACTAGGAAATTGTGGATGTCACTACAAATTAAGTGTAATGTACAATGACTAGGTAATGTGTGGAAAGGTTTTGTACAATGATTTGCAAGGAAAATGATAGGGAAAAAGTTGAGTAGTGTGATTGGAAGATTGATGTTGTCCACTTTTGCATATAAGGTTTGGATGGAGAGAAACCAGAGAACTTTTAGAAACTCTTGTAAGGATGTTACTACTATTTACAATGACATTGTACACTGTATTAGACAGAAGCTTAACTTTCACAGAGGGGTGGGGAAAACTCTCCCTAATTTGTGGCTCCAAAGGCAATGGTCCCTCCCATATTCGATTTTTGAACCGCCTTAATCTGGTGGATTTGATGATCTGTTCATGCTAGTTTTCTGCTTGAACTCTTTTGAGGAGCTGGGGATTTGGTTTCTGGCTGCTTGCTCATGGATTACTGGTTGGAGAATTCCTCTTATGGATTTTGTTGTTGGGATGCCACTTCTTTGTCTAGAAGACCTAGCATCCCTTTGCCCCATCTTTCTTTCTGTCCTTTGGATGTCAAATGTTTCTCTTGCTTGTTGCTGGTTTTTATCTAGTGGTATTGTGAGCTGGTTGCTAATTTTTGCTGGCACTTTATTGCTGAGTGTTGTGTTCCATGATGCTGATGTTGCTGCTTTTGGGCTGTTCTTTGTGCATATTGGTTTTCCTTTGTTTTGTGGATGGAGGATCTTCTTTGCTCCTATTCAAAAGATCAATCATCTTGTTGAATTTTCTTTTGTAAATTGTACATGAACCTTTTTCGGTTTTTATGATATTCATTCTACTTAAGGAAAAAAAAAAGTTAGTTACATATAAATATGTCATTACAATTAGTTGTCTTGAGACTTGGCATGCAATTGATGGAAGTGTAAGGAGAATTTAAAAAAAAAAAGGGAGTTGAAAGGAAGAAAGCAATAAATGAACTTATTTATACTCTTTTAGGTTGATATTGAAAACAAAAAGGTGAAAAAATGAGAAGTTTGAAGAAGAAGAAGAAAAAGAAGAGAGGCTTATGATTTTATGCTTGAATGTTGATAAGAGATGAGCAAAGTTGAAGAAAATATGGTTTGTTGAAAAAAGCAAAAAAGAAAGGAGTCCAAATAAAACGTGTCAAGATAATAGCTCTTTTGGGTTCTCTAATTTCCTTCATTTCTTGAGCCCTTATCCTAAGCCATATTACAACCATAATAAAGGCCTATTTGATTTCAAGAGAAGGATGGCATGTCTTTCGATATTTATGAATAGAGATGGGATATGACAATTGTAATTGTGCTACTTAGACATTGGTATTACATTCTTGAGATTAGGTTAAACTTGTTTTTTCTTTTTTTTTAACAGTGGTCACTTGGAATACATGTGAGTAATATATTGTTTTGTATCTAATAATCTCACCTCACATGTGCTAAATTGAACGAATAGTTACCATAATCTAAGTGGGTTCCATGATGAGAGCACCATCTGGTGAGGATTGTATTAAAGCTAGTTGTAGGAGTGGAGAATTGCTAAGTGTTTTTCTAGCTTTGCATAGGTGATTTACATTACACATAAGTTTCTTGTACAAACTTAATGTTTGAATGTTTAGGTATAGTATTTAGTTCTATATTTTGCTTTGCAAGTGCCTAACAAATCTTGCTACTGAAAGTTTTCAAATTTTGATGGTAGTTTACGATATAATTAAATGATTTAAATATTTAATAACAAACTAATGTTTTTGAGCAACATCTTTGAAAAATCTCACAAGACTACAACTTGTTCATTAAGGATAACCTAAGGGTTTAAAGAATTTTTTTTTTGGAAAGTAAAATGTATTAATAGAGAACCATGTATACAAGGGAAACACCCAAGATGTACAGAGAGTCCCATAGGACTCAAAGTCAAATAACAACCCAAAAAGCCAAAACCCCAAAAACGCAAGTTTGTAAGAGATGCCCTGGTTGAAGGTATCCCCCACAGAATTGTTAACAAAAGTATACATTGGAAACAAAATAGAAAAGACAGCTAAAAATTTTCGAAAGTCCAGATGCAAACCAGAAGAAATGAGCTAGTTAGGTCAGAAACCCCAGCGGCATCAGAAGTTGAAGAGGCTCCAAATAAGTAGTAGGTCATTCCAATGCTGCCCAGCAAGCCAATCAACAGTCAGCATAAGAGGCTGCATTGGGGAAAATAACAACAGGGACATCCCCTCCAACAAAGGCAGATGCAGGGAACCAAGAGAGGAAGAGCCATCGATCCCCCATAAAAGCAGCACATGAACATGGTAAAGAAGCCAACAGAGCAGCACCATGAAGCACAAAAGGGACGAGGTTGAAGTAAGAAAGAGCGACCAACAAAGGCCAAAAGTCAGCAAGAAGAGTAGAGAAGATAGGCCAGGAAAAATAGTCCCAAGTCTTCCCATGAGAATGTTGCGTCTGCTGCAACAACTCTGTCTTGAAGGTCCACTATAGGAGCCAGAGGAAACATAGCAAAGCAAAGACATAATCCACATTACTGTCCTAGTGGAATGCCAAAGAGAAATTTACTTTTCTGAATCATGTTGTAAGCATAAGATGTATGAACCACATTGAATGAAGGAAAAAATTCAAGGCTTCAAATCCAGTAAGCACAAAAAACTTATCAGAACCCTCATCACTGCCCCTAATAAAAACAACAAGGTTCAAGAAAGCATGGGCAACATAGCCCTCCATTCGTAAACAAGCCAAGTGCAAAACTAGCAACCACAAACCAACATCTAAATGTAGGTGTAATAATAGCCCCTTCATGCAGATGGGCAAGGAGGCAAGAATAACCAACAAAGACCACCAATATAGCATGAAAACAAATCAACATAGGTCACAGACAAGGAGCACCACATGGCAAAATAGGGGAGGCCATTGGTATTAGGTGAGACAGCTAAGTGGTAGTCTCTAGGTCTAGATTATTTGGAGATTGCTATAAGAGGTTTTGTATTTGAGAGAAGCCAATCTACACCATATAGTCTGTAGGATAAGATGGGTAACAGAGATAGGGTCTTTGAACTGATTTTTAAATCTTCTATTATTCCTCTCCATCCACAAGTGGTACAAAGTGGCAGCCAAGCATAATCTGCAAATCAGAGACTTCAACGACTTACCCTTCCAATTGCAAGCAGCCCAAATGACAAAATCATTCCAAGGTTTAGGTTGCCGTAACACCCCAGCAGATGAGAGGGTAGCAGACCAAACACTAGAGGAGTAAGGGCATGCAAAAAATAGATAAGGATGCATTTCAGGAGAGGCCCTGCATTGAATACATTCAACACCTAAGTGTGCAGCATAGGATTGCATACGATCGAGGGTGCTAAGCCTGTTTCTAACAGCAAACCATAAGATGAAGCACATTTTAGGGATAGAATTCACAGACCAGACCAGATTATATGCCAAGTAACAGGAGTATCCCTTTGTCTGATATGATCCCAGGCAAATTTGGTGCTAAATCCCATACTGTCATTAAGAGTCCTCAATAGCAGGGTTGGGAAGATAAGAAGGCATGGACATAACCACATCATGGGGAATACTAGAGTATGGAGGCCATTGCCACTAGCCGTTGATAATAATGTTGTTGACAGACTCCTCCAAATTGAGATAAGGCACCTCAATACCATACAAACCAACACATAAGTCCATAGGTCCCATAGGATGCCAGTTGTCATATCAGAGTTTTGTAGTTTGTCCATTCTCAATCACATGCTTGATGAGTGGTCTGGTTAAGGACGTTAACTTAAGAAGACACAACCAGTTCCAAGAGCAAGATTGGGAGGCTTTAAGTCTCCAGAAACTTCTGCCCCTTAAGTGATAAGTATGAATCCATTCATAGATTTTGTTTATCAGCAAATAGTAGCCAAATATATCTCATCATCATAGCAGTGCTGTAATCTTTGATCCTTTTAATTCCCAGCCCACCCTCCTTCTTAGGCTTACAAACCTCTTCCCATGATACTTTGGCGTCAGTGCTTCTCAAGTTAGTCCGTTTCCATAGAAATCTCCTCATAAGCTGCTCAATTCTTTCAATGATCTGGGGAGGAAGAAATAGGTGTGCAGACCAGTAAATATGCATGCTGTAGATAATACTCTGGTTCAGAATCAGTCTACCAGCAAAGGACAAAAATCTATTCGTCCAAGAATTGATTCTTTTCTTAATTTTGATGATGAGTTCATTGCAGTGAAGGGTCTTTAATCTAGTGGATATCAGGGGAATGCCCAAGTACTTGACAGGAAGCTGGTCCATAGTGAAGCCAAAAAGATGCTTAATTTGGTCTTCAATTTCATTGTGGATAGCACTCATAAAGAGACTACTTTTAGCCTGGTTAACTTGTAGCCCAGACATTGCTTGGAATTAGTTCAAGGAATCTTTCAACACCTTGGTAGAAGAGAGGTCACCATGGCAGAAGAGCAAAACATCATCAACAAACATAAGATAAGTGAGCTTAATTTTCTTGCATCTCCAGTGAAACTTGAAAGTATCATTAGAAGAAACATGTTGCTTTATAGTAAGGGATAATATCTCCATTGCAATCACAATAAGGTAAGGGGATATAGGGTCCCTCTGTCTTAAGCCTCTCATGCTAGGAAAGAACCCAACCAGCTGACCATTTACATTCACAGAGAACTTGGGAGTAGAAATACATTGCAAAATCCATTTCCTGATCAAGAAAGGGAATCCCATAGCATCAAGAACATCCATTAAGAAGCCCTGATTGATAGTATCAAAGGTTTTCCTCAAGTCCACCTTGATTGCACACCTTGCAACACCATGATTCCTAGGATAATTTCTGAACAATTCTTGAGAAATTAGGATGTTGTCACCAATCCTTCTACCAGGGATAAAGGCAGCTTGGCTATGGTCGACAATATGAGAGATAACTTCCTTGAGCCTTGAGGCAATAAGCTTGGAGATGGCCTTGTAAATTGTGTTATAGCAGGAGATAGGTCTAAAGTCATTCATGGATGAAGGGTTAGGCTCCTTTGGTGCCAAAGTGATGATGGTCGCATTTAGTTCCTTGAGAAATATACCTTGGGAGAAGAACTCCTTTATTGTGTCAATGACCTCTTGACCAATGATTGGCCAGACCTTTTTGAAGAAATAAGGGTTAAAACCATTAGGGCTAGGAGCCTTATGGTTACTCATTGAGAAGAAAGCCTATTTGATTTCCTCATTGAAGAACTCTCTAACCATGGTCCCAGCTTGCTGATCAGAGACCTTCCTTTGGATGAAAGAGTCAAGGCTTCTCTTTCTTAAATTGGGAAGAACCTTGCACACTAGTCGCCCATGCTTGGGCTACAGTATCTAAAAAATTCTCCTTATCAGCAAGGTGGCTGAAGAACTTGAAAGGAGTCCTCCTCTTCCAAGCAATGTTACCCATCATAACAACAGCTGGAGAGTGATCAGAAACACCCGATGGAAGGAACTCAGCAGCAGCATGTTGGAATTTGGTAATCCAAACCTGATTGACAAGGACCCTGTCCAATTTTCTTGTAATAAACCTTGTCCCCTCTCTCTTGTTTCTCCAAGTATAGAGCAAGCCAGAATATCTCAGATCCTCAAGTTCAGAATCTTGTAGGCAGTCTTCAAATTTCAGCATTGCATTATTCCATTTCCTAGCACATCCCACAGATTCGCTAGGATTCCTTATGATGTTGAAGTCCCCAAGGATAATTCATGGATCATTACTGTTGAGGATGGAGTGATACCTCAAGTCATCCCATAGGGGCCTTCTATCCACCATTTCATTCATTGCATACATGATTAACCCTAATTAAGGCATAATTTAATAGGTAAATTGTGTTAGTTGAATAAAGTTAAACTAGTCAAAATAAATCAAATTAGAGTTAGTGTGTGAATAAAGGATAATACATTAATTGTTGTTCTTTTCAGGATTTTGTGTGTCAAAACTACAAACTACTGGGGAACCAATTGCATTAAAGCTACAAACTACTAGGATGTCAATTATCAAAGCTCAAAACAAAGGGGGATCAAAGAATTCAAGGCCACCTAACAAGACTTTCATGTCACCAAACAAGACTTTTCAAGGCCACCTAACAAGACTTTTACCCTCCCTTGTTGCCTATAAATACCACCCTTTAGGACTTGTAAAGCATTCATCATTTTGTAGTGAAAAACCTCCAAAAATATTATTATTTTTCTTATTGCTTATTGCTTTCTTTTATTATATTATTGCTTCCTTTTAATTTATTGTTTTTTTTTACTTTAAGTATTGCTTTCTTTTATTGTGTTATTGCTTTCTTTTACTTTCATTGCTTGAGTTTCCTTCTTCCCTTAGAGGAGTGAAACTCTTCCACTTTTCTAGAGCTTTACCAAAGCCGTGAATGGTGGAATGTAATTCGTTTATTCTTTGTCGAAAATCGGCTCCTTGTGTAAGGTGTGTTGCCTTGTAACTCCTCTACTTGGAGGGATGAGCATCACTCACTTTTCTAGCTTTAACAAAGCCATGAAAAGTGAGTAGTTTCTCATCCAATCTTTAGTAAGAGGTGATTATCCAAAAGTTGAATTTATGCATTTCTTTTATACTTAGCTTTAGTCTTTATTTCTTCATAATGTCTTCTCATCATATTGTTGTCTTTATTTTAAGCATGAATAGCTAAATCTCTTAGTTGGAAAAACCAAGAGGAACCTCCACTTGGGTATACCATTTCAACTCATTCTCCTCCCCTCTTTCAGAGTTTAATGGTTCGGTTTGACTAGGTTGAGGGTGGATAACTTGGTGAATCTTTGATATTCTGTAGGCTTAGTCACGGTTTATGCTTAGATACTCACCAATCTTATCCCTAGCTTCTCACGAATCAATCGTTCATTCATGCTCTATTGGAGGAGGGTTTCGAGTTGAGACAGTATTCCTATTGGAGTGACCTCTTGGATTTGTCAATATTTGTTTCTCATTTTACTAGCATCAAAACAACTTCACCAAATAACTTCCAACAATCAAAGATTTTACACTTTCTTTCTCCCAAATCACATTCCTCTCGGTTTACTTCCTTCCCCGTGAAAACGACATTGGAATACCACAAAGTAAAACACAATCCGAGAAAGTCTCCTTGCACTTGGGGAGCACTTTTGTTCACACATACTCACATTTGACATTTCATTCATCCATCATTCTGTTGCCCTTTCTTTTGACATCATCCCTAGGAGAGTGACACTCCTCTTCATTCATATACTATACATGCTAAAAGGTGATGTTTAGAAGTAAGGAAACAACTTTAAATTTTGTCAAGCATTTTTTGCGCCGTTACTGGGGAAGGCAAATGTCAAACCAAGAAGGTGATTTCCGGACGACGGAGGTAAGTCCCATGATTTTCATCATGGGCTGAGGTACGTTATTCCGTGTACATAATCTTGTTTGTGTATAATTTTATTTGTATATATTTTATTTTATGTGGAGGCCGAACGACTGAAACCGACTTATTAGACAAAAGTTAGCCCCTACTATGAATATTGACCAAGAACAACCCGAGGCTGCGGGTGACAATTTTGACAATATAGGTGCAAATCCAAATGTCCAAAGGGGTGGGGGAACACAAGAACCCCAAATATCTAATCCGAGAATGAATTTTCCCCTCTCGTGAATGAGGGGAATAATTTTCAAATGGATCCCCCAGTGAGGTCAATGAAGGATTTTCTACAATCAACACGAAGCACCACACCATCATGCATTCTCCTTTCGGTTCAAGCTCATCTTTTCATAGTTAAGCCAGGGATGTTGCAACTTATTCCCACGTTCAACGGACTTAAAACTCAGAGCCCCTATTCACACATAAGGGATTTCGAGAAAATAGTTGCAACCTTCCTTCCCAATCATGGGATGGAAGAGATAGCTAGAATGAAATTGTTTTCCTTTTCCCTAAAAGACAAGGCAAAAATGTGGCTTATTTCCTGAAGGCCTCGAACCATCACATCATGGAGCCAAATAATTTTTGAGTTTTTGAACAAATTCTTTCTGGTGCATAAAACCACCGCCCTAAAAAAGCAAATTCAAAACTTTTTGAAAAAGCCCAATGAGCAATTCTATCAATGTTGGGAGAGGTACAAGGAATTGCTACAATCCCTTCCACATCATGGCTTTGAACCATGGCAATTGGTGAGTTTCTTTCATGAAAGAATCACATCGGGCCATCGACAGTTCATTGATATGATGTGTAATGGGGAGTTTTTGAACAAAGACTCTGATGATGCCTTAGATTACTTTGACACATTGACACAAAATGCACAATCATAGGACATTACAGATCCCACCGATGTACCAAGGTCTTCTCCTCAAAAGAGTGGCCAAACTCAAAGGGGAGGGATTTATGATTTGAGAGACCGGAAAGACTTATTTTTAAAAATTGCTAAATTGTCAAGGAAAGTTGAGAGTCTTGAAGTCAATAAAAGACACAAGGTGTCTAATGTGTCACGAACCGAGAAGGGTTGTTCAATTTGCGAATGTATGGAGCATTCCTTATCGGATTGCCCAAACATTCCGACCCTTAAAGAAGCATACCATGAACAAGTCCATGCCTTCAACCAAATGAAGCAATCATTTTCTCCCAATTCGAATACTTACAATCCGGGTTGGAGTAATCACCCAAATTTTAGTTGGAGAAATCAAAATCTCATTCCCTATGATTCAAGTGCATATGCATCTCTCATGCCACCAAACAAGACTTTTCAAGGCCACCTAACAAGACTTTCACCCTCCCTTATTGCTTATAAATACCACCCCTTAGGACTTGTAAAGCATTTATCTTTTGGTAGTGAAAAATCCTCCAAAAGTATTATTGTTTTCCTTATTGTTTATTGCTTTCTTTTATTGTATTATTGATTCCTTTTAATTTATTGCTTTCTTTTACTTTAAGTATTGCTTTCTTTTATTGTGTTATTGTTTTCTTTTACTTCCATTGCTTGAGCTTCTTTCTTCCCTTAGAGGAGTGAAACTCTTCCACTTTTCTAGAGCTTTACCAAAGCCATGAAGGGTGGAACATGATTCACTCATTTTTTGTCGAAAATCAGCTCCTTGTGTAAAGTGTGTTACCTTGTAACTCCTCTACTTGAAGGGATGAGAATCACTCACTTTTTTAGCTTTAACAAAGCCATTAAGAGTGAGTAATTTTTCATCCAATCTTTAGTAAGAGGTGATTATCCAGAAGTTATATTTATGCATTTTTTGTATGCTTAACTCTAGTCTTTATTTCTTCATAATATCTTATCATCATATTGTTGTCTTTACTGATCACTCTGCTTTAAAGTATTTATTGTCTAAGCAGGATGCAAAATCGAGACTCATTAGGTGGATACTCCTTCTACAAGAATTCAACTTGAAGATCAAGGACAAAAAAGGAGTTGAGAACGCGGTGGCAGATTATTTATCCCGACTTGTGGTGCAAGAGGCCAATGATCACATTCCTATCCCTGACTTTTTCCCTGACGAGCATTTGTTGTCAATTCATTCTATATGTCCTTGGTATGTTGATATATGTAACTATCTTGCAACAAGACAAATACCACTGCAATGGAGCCCAGAAGATCGAAAATGATTTATAGCGGATGTGAAGTACTTCTACTTCGACAACCCGTATTTGTTCAAGTACTGCCCCGACCAAATCATGAGAAGATGTGTACCTGAAAATGAACAGCGGGACGTCCTTGCATTTTGTCATTCACAAGCTTGCGGTGGACATTTCTCAGCGAAAAAGATTTCGGCCAAAATTCTTCAATCAGGTTTTTACTGACCCTCTCTTATCGAAGATTATGTTTCGTTTTGTAAGGGATGCGACAGATGCCCACGATTGGGTAGTGTGACCCAAAGAAACATGATGCCCCTTTCACCAATACTTGTCATAGAAATATTCAACTGTTGGGGCATTGACTTCATGGGTCATTTCCCTATGTCATTTGTTATTTGTACATCCTCCTGGCAGTGAACTATGTGTCTAAATGGGTGGAGGCTATCCCGACCAAGACTAATGACCACCGGGTCGTAGTCAAGTTTCTCAAGGAGAACATCTTTTCAAGGTTTGGTATGTCTCGTTAAATAATAAGTGATGATGGATCACATTTCTGTAATAGGTCATTTGCATCTCTAATGTTCAAATATCCTCTAAGCTAAAGAGACTCAAAGGTGTTTTTAAGAATATATGCATGGATAAAGGACATAGTACTAAGCTTATCCAATCTGCTAAAGCTGCCATTGTGAACTGCCAAATTAATATCGATAAGAACCCATCTGACTATAGACTGATCCAGGAGGAGAAGAGGTTTCTGGCTGCTTATTTGGAGGTTGCCAATGATGAGGAGTTGATCTACAAGCAAAAATCAAGGATCTTATGGCTTAAAGAGGGTGACCAGAACACAAGCTTCTTTTTCAAGACTATGATTAATAGAAGGAATAGGAAGAAAGTTATTTCTATAACGAGAATGGATGGGACCATCGCTAATAGTGACGAGCAGGTCAAGTTTGAAGCCATCAACTATTTTAAGCAGCTCTTGGGATAACCTAGTTGCACCATGCCTGAAAGTGTCACTCACAAAGTATCCACTGTCTATCACTCACAAACAAATGGCCAAGCCGAGCTAGCCAATAGGGAGATCAAGAACATTCTAGAAAAAATAGTTAACCCAAACAGGAAGGATTGGTCCGATAGATTGACTGATGTCCTCTGGGCATACCGCACTGCCTTTAAAACTATTTGGGCATGTCTACCTACCGGCTTGTCTATGGAAAGGCTTGCCACCTGCCAATCGAAATGGAACACAAGGCCTATTAGGCCATTAAGACTTTAAATTTTAATTTCAGAATAGCCGGTGATCGTAGGAAGTTAGAGCTGAATGAGTTGGAAGAGATTCGACGAGATGCGTATGAGAGCTCCAAAATCTCAAAAGAAATGGCCAAAATCTTTTATGATAACTCCATTGTGAGGAAATCATTTGAGCTTGGGCAAAAAGGACTCTTGTACAATTCTCGCCTCTCCATTTTTCAAAGCAAATTCCGATCCCGTTGGGATGGCCCCTATCTTGTCAAGGTGGCCTACCCTAATGGAGCTGTGGATGTCCAAAACCCCGAAAATGGCCAGACATTCAAGGTCAATGGTCAAAGACTTAAGACATTTTTTGGAGGCTTTGAAAAATAAGTGGTGGAGGAGAATTTGATGGACCCGGTATACCCGGAAGTTGTGGAGGAATAGTTAGTTTTTTTTCTGTTTTTCAATGTACATGCTTTTATTTACTTACTTTATTTTTATTCCATGTTAATTATGTTCTTTTGTCGTATAGTTTTGTTCTTCTTAGTCGTAAATATTGGTATTTTTGTCAAAGTTCAAGTGCGAGGTGTTCTCTAATCCTACTAATCTTTTTACTGTCCATCATTGAATATCATATTTTTTTGTTTCATTGAGGACAATGCATGAATCAAGTTGGGGGGGGGGGGTGAGGTTGCACTATTTGCATCTTACACCAATGTTTATGGGAATATTTCGCTCGAATATTCGCGTCTACCGACACTCGCGCTTGTCGACACTAAAGAAAAAATAAAAAAGAAACAAAACCAAGTACGAATATTCCGCGCGGATATGCGACTGCCGACACTTAAAAAAAATAAAAATAAATAAAAATATGAGATGCCTTTATAAGGCTTTTAAATATTTTCTCCCATCCACCGGTGATTGGTCTCCCCTTCTTCTTCCCTTCTTTTTTCTTCTTTCTTCCTCTTTTCTTCTTCTTCGTCGTTCTCTATGTTCTCTGTAAAAATAATTCACCCCCTACAAATTTGTGATCATATACGCCGACGACCCAGTTCTTTGTTTAATAATTTGCCTTATATGTTTGTATTAGTTAATGGGTGCTCTTTTTCTGCTCGTACTTAGGGTGTGGGGTTTCCAGCCTAACCCAAATCTCCCTCGAGTTGATTAATCATTGTGTTTTGTTTGTTGGTTTCGGCAACTAAACAAATCTCTACACCCACCGCCTTTCCCTCTTTCTTCGTCTTCTTCTTCTTCTTATTTTTGTTGTGTTATTCTCTATAACACGACCCAACTCCCAACAGTCTCACGACCATATTCCCCGAAGACCCAGTCGTTTGTCTCATGATCAACATTTGTTTACTCTATTTGTACATGACTCTTCTTCTTCTGTCCGTATTTAAAATCAAGAGTTTTCGTCCTAGTGAAAACCCAGATCTGTGTAGAGAAGATTAATTTGTGTATTTTCTTTGTAGATTCCGACAGTTGAACAGATCTCTACCCTACAACTTTATCTCCAAACTCCACACACTAGTAAATTCAAAATATTGGGGACAATGTTCAGTTTAGGTTGGAGGGTGCAATCTACGATTCCAGTTTGTTATAGTTTCGTATTTGAAAAAAAAATTGTTCTGGATTGCGTATTTTTAGAGCATTTTTGCTTATATTTCATGACCACATCAAATGCAGTTTCAATCGTCTTTGTGATTGACAGACGTTAAAGAACCAGATAGTGAGTCTTAAAGCATAGAAAATATGAATGTTAAAATTTTTTGGTTTAGTTTGGAAGTCTTGCGCACATTTTCATTTGATGTGCACGCTGTGATCATGAGAAAAGCAAGAGTAGTCAGAAAAATTAAAATCCGAGAAGCACAAGCAAAATCATTGTGTGGCAGAAGTACTTTTGCTAAACGTCGTCGTGTCAAACGGCTGGGTGCTTGTAAACAATGTGGCAGGTGTTTTCACATGAAAAAATACAATCAGTGTTCTGAACCAATTTCGGGTCGTGCAACCGATCGATTAAACTGGATAGTGTATGAGCTGAGTAAGAATTTTTCTGACACGCCATCTTATACCAGTCTGGGACTTACACGTTATGTGCGACAAAAAGTGGGAATGGTCACTAATAATGACATAGATGCAAGCGATGACTCGAATTAAATTTTGACTAATAATGACAAAGCTGTGAAAAAATGTATTTTGGGGATGAAGGTTAATGGTCCAAAATTTTTTTTTTTGTGTAAATATTCGTTTATGAACAAAGTCTTTTTGTAGAAATAAAGATGTGGGCCGAGTAAGGATTGTCCTAAAATGCCATCATATAGTGTGGGTAGGGACTTATCTTGAGATGCCATAGTTTTTCAAGTTTAATGTGTGCATTTAGTCTTTTTTTTTTTTTAATTTTCATAGATAAATGTGTATGTAAATAACTTTGATTTTTATTCGAGTGAAGAAAAAAAAAACCGCATTTCCTTGAAAAATGGTATTTTCTCTATGCTTAAATGTCAAATGTACATTGGTATTTGTTAATCTTAAGGTACAGAATGACCAAACTCGAAAATAGAATTATAATATAACCGATATTCTTTGAAAACCTGACATAACCAGTGGACATAACGATGAATACCATGGTAAGTTTTGAGTCTTGCGATGCTTTCTGAGAGACAATCAACATTTACTCAAGTAAGCTCTTTCACTTTCAATTGTTGAATAATCTCATTAAACTTGCTTTGATTAAATGCAACTAAAGTAATCTATTGACATATCTCACAGGGAACCTTTGCATGCGACACATACATAGACACATACTTGAGAAAGGATTTTAGGCCATCTTTGAGTTGATTTTGAGCCTTAATCATTGCTTCTATGAAATTATATTCCTAGTTAGCAATGTTTGAGCTTTCAATGAATGATTTCTTTTTTTCAAAAAAATTCATATGATAACCGAACCACAAGAAAATACACTTAACATACCTTGTTATCCAATTTTTTTGCACCCTTTATAAATCGGTATGCTATCGAAAGGCAAGAAAAACAGAAAAGAAGATGGTGGCTACTGTTCAATGAAGAATCGGTGGAAACAACCGAGAAAAAAAGGGGAAAAAAAAAAGGAATTGCCAAGAAAGTGAAAAATGAAAAAAATGAAAGAAAGAAATATCATTTCTAGGCAAAAGATCGAAAAGCAAGAAAGAGGTGTGCTACACTACATTAAAAAGGGGATAACTTTTGAATACCATTGATGTCATTCCGTTAGCCACTGACCTCTGGCCACATTACAACCTATACAAAGTCCTAATTGATCTTAAGTCTGATGCATGTGTGTGTTGTCGACTGAAAATTGGGGTATGTTAAATAGTATTTCTTTAATTGCATTGATATTCTTCCATGAGATTATACCAAGAACATGATTAGTCTACTTTCTTAAGACTTTTACTCTCTTTCTAACTGTGCATGTGATTCTTCGATTGATTATCCTCTAATCACATGCCCTTTGAGAGACAAGTCACTATAATCAAAGTGAATTTTTTGCTGAGAGCATTCTAAGAGGAGTTTAAGAAATCAAAGCTATCCATGGAAGGTGATAAAGTGGAATGTTTGTTATATAATTCTTGCTACTAGAATGATCATTCCTACTACACAGGGAATTCCAAATACCAATATAACAAGTGTTTATTTTTGTATAGAGTATATACCAATGACAGAGAAGTGCTTGGAAAATAATTCGAAATTAAGGGATGTGTGTCTCAACGATCCTATTGCTAACTCATTCTGACAAGAAATCTTATATATACACATCTTTTAATTGGAGTCTGTAGGTAGCTTCACTGAAAACCTTCATGAAACAAAACTCGTCTACTAGGGATCACCTAGGGGTTTAACGGCTTGTTGCATATACTAAATGCAATCATGTTATCTACGAAAGTAGTTTTATTTTGTTATGTTGTTATTTATTACTAGGGACTAGTAATGTTTAGGTTAGGGGGTGTCATTAAGCCTAATTAAGGCATAATTTAATAGGTAAATTGTGTTAGTTGAATAAAGTTAAACTAGTCAAAATAAATCAAATTAGAGTTAGTGTGTGAATAAAGGATAATGCATTAACTGTTGTTCTTTTCAGGGTTTTGTGTGTCAAAGCTACAAACTACTGAGGAGGCAATTGCATTAAAGCTACAAACTACTGGGTGCCAATTATCAAAGCTCAAAACAAACGGGGATCAAAGAATTCAAGACTACCTAACAAGACTTTCACCCTCCTTTAATGCCGATCATTAAGCCCTCTAATATTCCAGCAAACAAGATTAATCATGGAGGAGGGCTTTGCTGAGTTTAAAGTGCTCAGCCCCTTTTAATTTAGCCTCAGACTTAGACTTCTTTTTTAACTTTCTTGCCTTTTTCTTTTCCTGGGTGATCCATTGGCTCGCATTATCCATAAGGTCATGGTTCTCCACCTCACTAGCTTTAAGATGAGGAAAACTTATATCAACAACTATGGACCCACCATCCAAGTTTAAGCTACCATCCAAAGTGGATACTTGGTTACCTTTGCCTTTATCAGGTGGGCAGGGGGCAATTGCTTGGTCCTTGGTCACCGACTTACCTTTGACTCCATTTAAGACATCCGAGTTGCTAGTCAATTGTGAAGAAGGCACAGTGATCCCAGTGTGAGTAGGTTCCTCAACCACAACAGTAGTACTTACAATGGTTTTGCCTTTATCGAGACCAGTTGCCCCAAGAGCTTGGGGGAGGGGGGTAGATCAACCGGGCATGTGGTTGACTGCTTGTAACAGTTAGGCAGGGTGTGTCCAAATGTTTGGCAGCCAAGACAAACCTTGGGTTTCCATTGGTACTCAATCCCTATCATTGCCATAATAGGGTTACCTCTATTATCACACCTCTCCAATTGCAGGTCAAATGACTTAGTCAAGGCACACTGGGCATTGATCTCCACATATACGCGTGCGAAACTAATCTTCCTCCTAGTTGCAGTAAGGGAATCAGCATATAAAGGCTTACCAACCGCACTTGCAATGTAGTTAATACCTTCAGTTGTCCAATACTGCAGGGGAATATTATACAGCTTCACCCAGACAGGAATGACAGAGTGATCCTCCTTTGAAACAGTGACATCAGACTGCCAATTCTTGAGGAATAATGGCTTACCTTGGAAGAACCATGGGCCAGTTTCCAACACTTTGGTTCTTGCATCCTCATCCTCAAATTTGAAGAAGTAGAAACCATGTTCATTAGCTAGGACCTCCAATAGTCTCATTCTGTCCCAAATCTTATGGGCGATGAAAGACATTGTCGAGAATGACAATTTTTTCTCAATGAAGTATTCCACAAGACAATTTCTCCATAAGGCACAACCTTTGTTTGCAACCTCAGCAGGGGGTTGAACAACAACATGGTTATTAACTCTTTTTGGTTCAAAATATTGCAATTTCATAGCATCTTGCTCAATCCTGGTTGTTTCTGGGTTTGGACGAGTTCTGCCATACTTTAGCACTTGATTACATGGGACATTAGTAGCGGATTTGGGCTGGGCAAGTGGGTTAGCCCCTGTTTTAGTAAGAATCTTTGTCTTTTGAAGCTCGTTGGACGAAGCTGTAAAACCCTCTACTCGCTCAGCAGTGGTAGTGGCATTAGTGAGAGCAGTAGTTTCTTTAAGTGGCAAGTCCTATTGTTGGTTGGGCAGTGACTCCTCCTAAGTCCTGCCATCTTGATTGTAGCAGAATGGGAGCAATAATGGTGGTTAACATTGCCCTTGTTGGGTAGATCTATAGGGTCTGCGATTGGGGGTATTGGGGGAATCGAATCACCCACAGCTACGCAACGATCCTCAGCCCTAGAATTAGAGATAGGGTTAGGATCCACACGAGCAAGGGCTTTGTTGAGGGGAGGAGGCTAGGTTGATGAAGAAGAAGTAGATCCATCGAGAGAGAAGAAGCAGGGGAAGGGGGCCGGGTTGGGAGCTTCCATGTTCTCTCTAGATTGAAGTTACTTCTACCTCAAAGTTGGGTTTAAAGACTTGTCGCATATACTAAATGTAATTGCATTTAAAGCATGTCCAACCCTGACTCAAATCTATACTAAAATTTAAATTTGAGTCTAAATGATCAAAAAACATTCTCTAACTTTGGACTTAAACAAATATCAAATCAAGAAAAAACTTATTCTGAACCGAAATTGAGGGAGACTCAAATTTTATACTAAATTTCTAGCAGTAACTTTCTACCTTATCCAAAGTCAAAAGACTTCTTCGACGACTTGTTTTCTACCTCTTATTGTCTCTCTCTTCTATGCTGCTACAATTGCTGATCACCACCAAAGCTTTCACAGATTCTTTGAAGGTCTGTAGGTAAGTTTATTCTATTTCATAATCTATCTTCTTATTTTTTGTATTTTTTGAAACTTTAATCTCACTTATCTTTTATACTATATAAACCATAAGCCTACCCATCAATTTTATTATTTTGTTTTAATTTTTTTCGAGTTAAAAATTGTCGGTAGTGCAATTTCAGACTACCGATTCTTCATAAAATTTCAAGCCTTCATTATCCACAAATTTAAGAAATTTGTCATTTTTATTTCTTTAATCATCCATTTTCTTAAAAATGATCCGTTTTTATATTCTTCAGGCCAAACACATATTAAATTATCTACCTTTTTTTATTTTCCTTTATTTGGATTTACCAAAAAAAGGATAAAAGATTAGAACAATATGAGAATTCTAGAGTGGTTTTATTTTATTTTTTTTCCATTTCTTTTTATTCCCAGGTGGTGCTGTTGTATCCATATTCAATTTTTTTTTTGAATTACCCATTTATGGTGAGATACAAAAGTTTCATTTATTTTGTTAAATATCATAATTTGAATGACACTAAAAAATGAGTTTTGGGACAATAGAGGATTTTGTAAAATATTTGAGTAAATATTTGAATTTGCTCATTTGATTGTTCTATACTAAATCAAGTTTTTTACTCAAATTTAGTTTAAATTTGAGTCATGGTTGTAGATGCTCTTACCTATAAAAGTGGATTTGTATTTTGTATGTTAGTCTTACTAAGGACTAGTACGAGTTTGGTTGGAGAGTGTGATTATCCTTGAAATAAGCATAATTATTATCTTTAATGATTGGCTAATTACATTAGATGGGATTAAATATGCTCTGTGTGCTGTACAGATAGCCTTGAAATATGTTTTGGGATTAAATATGCTTTATTATCTTTAATGATTCGGGTTTTTTTTTATTTTTTGTAATGTTTGTGTGTTGTACAAGTATACAAACCCAAATGACAAAGTTTGGATCCATACATGCAGAATGGATGAAGCTTGAACGCCATGGAGTGTAGAATGAAGCTTAGACAAAAAGTTAGAGGTATTCAGACAAGGTTATGACTCTTTGAACGGACAAAAGCTTCTATTTGATGAAGAAAAAGAAAAGAAAAATAAGAAAATTCGGAGAAAATGGCGCATCTAGACGGAAGAAACATGTGTTCGAACACGATTGTCAAAGAAGTGTATATTTGATGCTTACGCCCAGATGCATAAAATGCGCGTCTGGGCAGGATGCCCTTTTTGGCAATCGTCCAACCTTTGACTTTGATTTAGACTTCCTAATTCCCATATAAATACTTGTATTAACCTTAATTTGGGGTATTCTTCAATCTCCCAACCCCTTTCCATAGT
>CAUOFW020000907.1:122500-169404 GCA_963454935.2 Ilex paraguariensis
AATTGAGTGAAAAGATTTGTGTTTTTGGGCCATAATTGTTTTGAGTCGTGTAGAACTTTCAACTTATTGTTGTTTTTTCCCGAATGTCTGAAGAGACAAACGCTTCAAACCTGGTTCATAAAAATTGACACTAAATTTATCTCACTTCTTCTGTAATGTTTCATACTTGATTTGGCATGGACATGCCTAATCATTATATATCTATATATCCATATATAGGTGTCAAACAAAGTGAAAATATGCTCATAATAATAGGTTCATTTGAAAAGCAGAAATATGATAAGCTCAACCTACATGGGTCCTCCGTTCAGTAACCAGATTGGAAAAATAGCCACATGGACAAGGCTGACATCAAACTAGTACTTATTGACAGAACCCTTGCCAAGTTGTGCTGCTTTATTCAAAGTTTTAGACCCTGAGGTTTACCCCCACACATATAATTTTTAAAGAAACACCATGACATGAAATTAAATCCACCATTCCAGTCTCTTTATCTCCCACTTTAGCATAATGGAATCCCTTTTCCCATTTCATACCCTTCAAATATGACAAAGTCTTAACCTCTTTTTGGGCATTTAGACCCCATGAGGCCTTTTTTTTTTTTTCGGAAGGACTTTGTCCACAAAGCAGATGGCATAAAGTTTAGACCTCTGAAGCCATCAATTTGCAGATGAATATTTCTACCCCTCAATACCCAAGTTTTAAACTCTCTCCAGAGTCTCCATCCTCATCATGGGATGAGCTTCTTTTTGTTGAGAATTTCCTTTCACTACACAAAGGTGATGCAGCAAATGAGAATCTTCAATTCAAGATCTTCACCGAGGAAGTTCAAGAACCAATGAATATCGATTTCTCCAAGGGGAAAAACAAAGAAAAGGTCAATTTCAAGGCCAATGAAGAGAATCTAAAGCAAAAGCACTACATAGGAGTTCGAAGGCGACCATGGGGAAGGTTCGCAGCCGAGATTAGGGATTCAACAAGACAAGGAATGAGGGTTTGGCTCGGAACGTTTGATAGTGCTGAGGAGGCCGCTTTGGCTTATGATCAAGCTGCATTTTCGATGCGAGGCCAGTTAGCTCTCCTGAACTTCCCAAAGGAGAGAGTCCAGGAGTCGCTTCGAGGCATGAAGATGAAGTGCAGCTACAAGGATGGATATTCCCCAGTTGCAGCGCTGAAGGAAACACATAAGATGAGAAGTGTGTCGAAAGGTAGGAGAAAGAAAGGGAAAGAAATAAATGGAGGAAATGTTTTGATATTTGAGGACTTAGGAGCAGATCTGTTAGATGAGCTCCTGAGTTCATATGAGAGTGAAAGTACAAGATCGTAAATTCACTCACTCTTCTATTTTATGTTAATTCTTCCAATCTCACCTTGGATCTTTGTACATTTCTTTTCAAAATCATCATCTGAGAGTAATAGGTCATTTCAAGTACTACTTGTAGATTTGCATCACCTTCCACCATCTTTAGTCATAATCCCTATTTCATTATGGTTTCATTCTTACTGTTACAACTGGTTAATACAATTTGCATCACTTTCATCATCTATTGTTTTGGCATAAACCCATGTTGGATTCTTAATTGCTTTGTTATTTTTTCTCCTTCACCATCGGAGAGTAGTGCTTGTACTTATAATTGGTAAATTTGCATTACCACCACCATCTTGTATGAAATCCCTAATTTCTCTTCGATTCTTTCCTCAACTACATATGTATTTTCTTCTCCATTAAGCTTGGGGAGTGAGAAAGAGAGAGAGCAAAACTTACTTTATTGTTGAAGGAAAATACAAGTATGCAATGTTTCACTAATTTCAAACAAGAACTTCCTCATTCCTTTCGTTTTTCCCTTCGATCTTTTCAGCAGAAACTACCTTTAATGTGGATAGAAAATACTTATTTAGTTTCAAAACTTCCAATTGAGGAGTTTCTTCTATAGTTTCTTTTTCCCTTCAGTTCAGTTCAGGAGTTTCCTTTATACAAGATCATGTTCAGCAAGAAAAGACCCGAAATTCGATCTTAGTCTATTTGAAATTGTTCCTTTTAATCGTAATCAAAGATGTTTTCTTTTAAATTCCTTTTTTCCCTTGTCTTTTTGTTTTCCACCTTTTCTATTTGTTTTCTGTTTATGTTAGTTTTGTTTTCTGTCTTCTCTCTCTCCGGTTTTTGGTATTTATTGTAGTGGTTTGGATTTGTTTTTCTTCTTTTGTGGTAGGGCATTATTGGTATTTATTGTAGTGGTTTGGTTTTGTTTTTCTTCTTTTGTGGTAGGACATTATTCGTATGACCACATACCATGTAGCTTCCCAACTATGTCAGAAGTTAACAACTGATACATTTCAATTTATCTGACGAACTTCAACTTAATTACTTTGCTTCATCATTGTCAACGTCGTGGCACTTTTTATTTTATCGTATTGCCCAGAATCAATTTTTTGCACTTGCACAATTATACTACTATGTTGATGTTTCTTTGGCAGGTTGGTTATGAAACTAGTATTGACGCATCAAACAAAACCAAGAATTTATTTTCATGTTGAACATAAATTTCCACCTAACCCATGATCATTTCATGTAGCTAGGCATAGTTACTGCGACTATTAGCACTTGGCACCAATGCCATAATCTGTGTGCTGGTATGAGACTTCTTCGTGCTGTTAAGGAAATTTCAAGAACCATAGAATGCTTAAATTGACAGGCACCTATATTTCAGGATGCTCTCTTTACATGTAGTATCACACAATGAAATAGGAGGCATTGAAACATCTAGTTTCATCCATGTTTTATGGGTGTCGTACTCCATCAATTTTCAGAAAGAAAAATTCAGACGTGACCTAAAGGAAAAGGACTGTGTTTTGTAATGTGTCAGATCATTAGGGTGAGAGCAATGCCCTTAGAAGAAATTCACATTGTCTTAGTTAGGACAGTGCGTTGAGTATACTCTTTATATCAGGAGCAATTTGTGCGACTCTGAAGCACGTTGAAAGACACTTACATGAGTGCCCCACTCGGTTGTAATTTGCTGTTGGATTGTATATCAAAATCAATTCACCTTCATGACACCACAAAGCCGCTGAAATCTGCACACAACAATTCTAAATTCTTTTTTCCCATCAAGTATTTCTAAAGTTTTTTCTTCAAAACTTGCTTTGTGTACTTGATAGTGCAAGAGTGAGAGGAGAGCGATTAGACATTATTGGTGTATATATATAATATTATGGACATATAGTTGTACTTATGAAATTAAATGATTCCTTTGTTTATCAAAACCTTACATAGATTCCTTTGTGCACCATGCCTACCATAGGCTCAGTTGTGCAAAGCTGTCCTACCATGTTAAGAATTAGGAAGGAAGCACATGAGATTCCCCATCTAATGTGGGGTTAGTTTTAGTTTCCTAGTGATCTATGAACAGTACCCTACACTAATTCCTTATATGTTTAAGGGCTTTGTTTGGTATGCCTGCTGTCTAGGTCCATCAGTACTAACAAGCCCAAGTGTGAGAGGTTTACAAATAAATATTAGGGTTCTGTCTTTTAATCGAATCTTATTTTTAATTTTCTGTTTGAAAGTTATAGAATAGAGAAAAGGCAAGCAAAAGGAGAGAGACAATAAGAGTTAGGGTTCTGAGCTTGTTCATCTTTTTCCACCAAGATTTTCCAATCCAGATATTGCGATTATCTTCAAGAGATTGGGCACTTGTTCAAGCTGTCATTTGGAGGAGTGTAGTAGTGCTGACAGTATATAATTGAAAAGTCCCCTTGAGATAATCTTATACTTTTCCTATTGAAAGTGTATCAGTCCCAAGATCTAGGTGCAATCCAAAGACAAGCAGTCATTGTAACAACCACCATAACCCTTGAAAGCCGAAAAATCTTCTCATTGAAGTTGTTATGAATGTGAGGATTCATTGGTTGGTCTAATGGCCACTGCTCCATAATTGTTTGTGCGTTCGAATCTTATCGTCTCCTCTTTATGGAAATACAGTTTAAAATAAGTTATTATATGAATGTACAATGCAATACACAATGCAATTAAACAAATATATGAACACTTATTAACATGGTTCGACATTATATAAGTGACTGTTTTATTTTATCATAGAAATAATGTACAATATTCTGCTCGCTTGTGCTATGCTCTCCTTGCCTCGATCTCTCCAAGGGCCATTGGACTCTAGGACCTGAGTCATACACGATCTCCAACATAAATATTTAACTTTTTTTGTTCTTTTCAAGCAATCATCATTTGGAGTAATACGACTTGCACATAATTTTATGGCCTAATCATTTCTTGTCATGAAATTGACAGTGAAGCCCAATACAATTTAGATCCGCAGCCATTCTAATGACATTAATAGATTAAATTAAAAAATTAAGTCTAATTAATTACACATTATTATGTTGTCCAACTCATATATATATATTATTATTTATATATATATATATATATATATATATTTGGGGGGGG
Source organism: Ilex paraguariensis (assembly GCA_963454935.2). Classification (NCBI taxonomy): domain Eukaryota; kingdom Viridiplantae; phylum Streptophyta; class Magnoliopsida; order Aquifoliales; family Aquifoliaceae; genus Ilex; species Ilex paraguariensis. Next base: position 126,966 of record CAUOFW020000907.1, read on the forward strand.
GGGGAAGGAGCTTAAACTCTTGACCTCAAGAAAACAAAATCTTCACAAAGTAAGGAGTACCATTGAACCAAAGACCCATTGGTTGTCCAACTTATATAATATCTTCAAGTTTATGCCAAAATTTGGTTCCTAAAAATGCAAATATCAGTAAGCTTTTTACTTTTTTTTAGACCTAAATTTAAATTTGAGTAACAATCTCCTAAAAACATTCTCCAACCATATACTCAAAGGCATATCAAATCAAAAGAGGCTCATTTTTTATTCAAATGAAAGGAGACTCAAATCTTTATCTAAATATTTAATGATGAGATTTTATTATTTTTTAAAGATTTAATAGTCATATTTTACTTTCATTTAAATTTGTGTTTGCTCTTATTTGAATTTGAGTTTTTTTTTTTTTTAAATTTGAGTTGTTCATTGGATTTATTTATATCAAATTAAATTTTTTACTCAAATGGTAATTTAAATTTAAATAAAAATTTAAATCATGATTAGAAATACTGTAAGGGGTGTTTATTTTGGTGGATAAAATGGTAGGATTGGTGAAAAATATGTTGGGGGCACACAAATATTTGATTTTGATGAAAAAAAAAAGTGATGGAATTTTCATTAATAATCCGCCCATAGTCAAAGACCCAATCTGTCCCTTCTGATTGGGATATAAACTATGAAGCACGGATACTTCGTCAAGATCGACGTACTCGTATTCGATATCGTATCGGATACGATATTCGTTGGATATTCAATGATACGTATCAGATACGCATCATCCGTATCCGATAATTAATAAAATATGTGAATACTTCGCGGATACTTCTAAACATGGTGTAAGATGTACAATTTTCAATTTTAAGTTATAACCATTCTTTGGAGTTCACATACAATATAAAACATCAACAAAATTTCATCTGATTTTAAAAACACGAGTATTTTTTAAGTATTATCTATTATTATATGTGAAAAAGGTATAAAAAAAATGAATCACTTACACTATACTTTTAAAAATAAATACTTGTAAAACCAACTAGTTAAATGTTATTATAATTCCTTTAATTTGTCATGCTCATTTTATGAACAGATCATAATGAGATGATATTATAACTTTTTCATGGTAAAAATTTCTAATTTTACTTACTAATGTTAAAGAATTATTGAAAAATTATAATTTCTAAGTCGTTAAATAATAATAAAATATATTTTATTATAGACGTATCACGACCGTACCCGTATTTTATTTTTTAAATTTTACTGTATCACCGTATCCGTATCATATCGTATTCGTGTCACATATTTGTATCCGTACTTCCTAGAATATAAATAACTCACAAGTGTGTGGGATTGTTTTTCTTACCAACAGGATTAACTGTCAATTTTTAGAAATGCCCACACAACAGTAAAATCCTAGGGTTAAAACTTAAAAAACCTTTTTACCAAAGCACCGAATACTGAGTTCTACTTCACCACCGCCTCCTCCGCGACACTGTAGCACGTCGACTGGAACCAGGAGCTGGAGCTGGAGCTGGAGCTTCGCCGACGACAGTCGCTGATGGATGGAGCTAATGATGTGCGTCGGGAACCAAGTAGAGAGCTGGAGCTTCGCCAACGACAGTCTCTGATGGGCGGAGCTAATGATAAGCCTCGCAGCCAGAGAGTTGTTGCTAGAAGGATTCATCAAGACAAGCATTGTGAATTTGGAGAAGACAGGGTCGGCCTTTCGGCTAAGCAATCGAAATAGTCGTCTAGGGTCCCATATTTTTGGGGGGCCTCAATTTTTTTTTTAAATTTTTTTAAGATTTAGATTTACTTAACTTTAAACTAGTATTTAAAATTTTAGATTCAACTTTAATTTAATCTAGATTTGTTTCAAGGCCCCAAATACAACTTTTATATCAATATTCAATTAAATCAAATTTTGATTTTCAGCCCCTAATTTTTTTTTATAGATACTGGTTCAATGAAGTCAAATTTTATTTTTACGAGTTTTATATTAATATTATATTATTATATTAATCATAATAATAATAGTCATATCTTAGAACTTACTTTGTATAACAAAACTATGTAATTATTTTTTTGGTATATTGTTTCCGACTATTTTGATTAACTTGAAAAGTATGTACTTTGGTTTTTTTTAATTGAATTTAATATTTTTTGATAAGTTAAATTTAAATTAAGTTTGTTAATAACTTTTTTCTATTGTCATGACAACATAAACATTACTAGAGTGTCTAGTATTGAACTTCAAATCTAATCTTTTACTGTTTTTTTTTACTATTAGTTCTTGAATTAATAATAAAAAAATATTATATATTATCATAATAATCATAATTAATGGGGCATCATCCAAGATTTCTGCCTGGGGCATCCGTTTGGCTCGAACCAACCCTGGGAGAAGAGATTAATGTAAAAGCGAATGTGTATCCGAAGGTCAGCTCTCTCTCTCTCTTCCCTTCTCTCCCTCTCTCCCCCTTTCTCCCTTTAAGCCTATGCTTAGAGAAGTAAGAAAACTGTTGTCACCTAGATCACGAATTCTCAAGAATTGTAATGGGTATGTGCCCTTCTTTTCTTTGTGTTATGATTTTATGTGCTTTGATCCTGTGTTTGTGTTTTGTTTTTGGGGTTCTAGGTATGCCTAAAAAGTTGTGATTTGAGATATTGATGTTGTTGCTTGGGCTAGTTTTGGTAATTGGGTTATTAGTTTTCATGGAGTTTTTGGTTGTCAGTGGTTTTGATTTGAAGTGACATTAATAATTTCTTGTTACTCTGTCAATTTGTGTTGTAATTAAAAAAAAAACACACAATATTATATTATTAAAATATTATTTAATCCTACCCATAGAGTCAAATGAAATTTAATTCAATTATATAAAAAATAATTTGTGGGTGTGCTTATTAAATATGCACCTACATCTAATACAATTTAAAGAAATTATTTTTCACATAATTTTTTATGTATAAATTATTGAGTATCTCTTAACCGGACTTCGTTACCTTATTTTGTGCAAAATCAAAATTTAACGATTTATCAAAAACATTACAATTGAAATGATTAATGATGCAATGCTGTCTAATCAATAATTGAGGATAAAATAAAATAAAAATCATAATTTAGAGACGTTACAAGTCTGGGGTGGTGGGTTGTTTAGAGGAGTAGGACCTTCCACAGGTTTTTTGTTCATAATTTAATCAAATTCAATATTCCTAACACACTTAGATTGCTTATTATATGCCGTACTGACCTCCATCCATGTGATTCTGTTTACTAATCACCTGAGCTTGTGAATTTCAATTTTGCAGATCTGGCTCTGGTAAGCATTATATACTCTAATAACTGTGTCAGACATTGATTAGCGCTATCAATTAAGCTTGATAAAGTGAGTTCTATCCAATAATTTACACACTACCTCTAATGTTTTCAACAATAACCCCAAAGAGTAGCCCTATGAAGATAGAGACGAGATGTACGTACAAATGTTTTGTATTTAAAATTTGGCAATTTCTTTGAAGTCAGGTCACAAAGGATTTTTCCTTCATAAATTCATTAAGAGTGAGACTATTCCCATCCTAAAAATATCCATTCCCACCCCATTCAAGTCTCAACTATAAAATTACTAAGTTCATATCTTCTATATACACTTCACTCCAAAATATGATATGACACGAAATTAGAGAGTTTGAGTTTTTATTAAGTTATCTGTTTAGTGATTGAGTGGACTTTACACGACATGACTCATTTATAGATCAATTATACATGATTTATTCACGACATGAACCTGATATGACATGATTCATTAGACATGAATTAATTAACGAGTCGGATATAGATAAAAAAAATTTTGACACGAACCCGCTAAACTCGACACAAACTTCCTTTATCCGACACGATTTACAAGCCTAACTAACCCCATCACATTCTTCACGCACCACATCACTAATTAAACTTATTCCAAGTAAACTACAACATAATCATAAACTATTCCTATTTCAATACCTTCTCACCATTAGGATTTCTTTCTATGCACAGTTTTCACCCACCTGAATGTCACATGCTCAACTTAGTAATTTATCATAGATTTCTATGAAAATATTTTTTTTTTCACACACAATTGTGCTTTGTTTCTCAACTATGCTCTTTATTATTACGAACAAAGACCACAAACAAATACTCGAAACGAAATAGATGCTTGCCACCACAATATATATGATTTGGAGAGAGGAATTACAAGGTCTTTAAAAACTCCTATAGAGATGTTGCATCCATTTGTAAGGAGATTGAGGAAAGTATTAGACTCAAGCTTCATGCAAACCGTGGAATCAAAAGAACCATTCCCAATGCATGGCTGTAAAGACAATGGGCCTTGTCAGACAAAATACTTGATCCTACAGAATGCGGCTGATTTTATTGTGGTGTCTTGCCTTGCCTGCATGAAATGTTTGCTGCTCTGGTTTGTGTGACCCTATTGGTTGGGTGTTTTTCTGGGATTATGGTTTGATTGAGATCCGTCTGTTTTTGAGTTTGATTGGGACCTTGCTGTCTTTTGTTGGCTAAGTGCTCTGGAGGTCATGAACTTTTCTTTTGCTGCCTTCGGGTTTGGTTGTTTTTTGTTGTATGTTGATGATTGAGTTTTTGGGGATGACAGGTCGTCTATTATATGAATAAATGAACTACCATCCCATTTTATACGGGGGTATTTTTTTCAGTAGCTTCTAAGTATCTGTAATTCCTATAGTATACATGTTTTTTCTTTCAGTTAATAAAAATTCTTACTTACCCCCAAAAAAAAAAAAACGAAGACTTATCCATACTACAAATTAAGTTCAGTGGTCGAATACTCTTTAAGATCTCTCCCTCTCTGAGGAGTGTTCAAATGTTTTAAGATTATATGTTTTTCTATGGTTATATTACCTGAAAATACATGACATGTAACATAAATTATACATGTTTCTTATCCCAGAAAGTATAAAAAATATTATGACTTTAGGAAAATCTATATTCCGAGTAGGCATAAATTATACATCCTCATAAGGTAAAATTTACTCAAAAATTAATGTTAAGCCCTTGGGTCATACAACACTATAATGCCTCACGATTGGAGAACCCATGTTTCGAGTTGGAAATATAACATAAGTAGATATGCTTATTGTATTTAGAAGAACAAAACATTACGAGAAAATCAATGTGAACCCTTACACAGTATAACGCTATAATACCTAACAATAGCAGAGAGCATGTTCTAAGTAGTACATGTAACATAAGCCATAACTATTGCGTGTTCCCAAAAGTGCAACTTATTAAATTTCACTTTACTCCTTAAGCTATTAAATTTTTTATATTATTTTCTTAATTTCTTGAAATGATTTTACACTGCCCTAAACATAATGGTTCGTTATCTCACATTGTTTGGAAGTTAAAATAAATAAATTTTCATCAAATTTTTATATATAAACAAAAATGACGTGTCACCCAGTCGTTCTAGTTATTATATATAATATAAATATCAGAGAATTAAAAATTATGTACAAGTACATAACGAATAGTTCTTATTATCAAAATCTATGTTCCCAAATATACTTATTTTTCAGAAAACAAATGGAATTGCATTTTTTTTTTTTAATAGCCTCGGGGGGCATCCGCCGACGGAAAAAGACAAAAGCCCACTTGTCAATAATAATTAACAATCTCTCCTTCTTTCCAATGAGATTACACATTTATTCATAAATTTAGGATACATAGTATTTTTTTTTTAATATTTAAATGGTTTATAATATTCCTATTGATTTTACAAGTCAAATGAAAAAAAAAAAAAAAAAGAGGAAAAGGGTATAATGAACAAAGGAAGGAGGAAAAGAAGAAAGATGATGATATTGCAGTTGGGATTCAAGATATTCCTAATCTAAATGGGTTAATATGTAATTTACTCAAAATTCATTTTAGTTACTTGAAAATGATTACATTATGATACCTAACGGTAGAGAAATTCATGTTTTGAGTATGACATATGACCTGAATAATACACATTTCTTATCCTTTGAATGTAAAAAATGTTATAATATAAGAAGCATTTAGTTTTTGAGTAAGACGTGTACCATAAATTATGTGTGGAACATAAATTATACATGCTTTGTCTCTATACTGCAAAAGTTTACACAAAAGATAATCTTAATCCTGTTTAATATACAATCTATAGTACTGAACTGCAGCAAACCCTATTAATCATACCTATTAATTGTCTGGAGAAAACAAAATTTATAATATTATTCAAAAAATTCGTATGTTGAATGCGACATATAACATAAACTATACATGGTTCTTGTCAACAAAAAGCTAAATTTATATTAATTGAATAAAATTATACCAGAAAGTAGAGGGCTTTAGAATTATTGGTATCCAACAACGAAGGTTAAGATGAATATAACGTTATCTAGAAAAAAAATTACAATTAAAAGTCAAGAGATGAACAAAGTGCTAAAAAGGGTAACAAATAGACATAAAATAACAAAAATAGATTAAAATGATTGAATTATTACCTATAAACACCAACAATTGTCACAAAAAAATGGACTGCTGGCATGTTCCAACTTCGAAACCGATTGAAGAGAAACAAAAATAAACCTGAGAGCTGAGGAAGGAGATAGAAAAGATTAAGAACAAATGTGGTAATTTGAGGTTTAATGGCAGTATTTATGTACTTCAACTGAGTTTAATGAGAAAAGATAATCATTTTTTGAAAAAATGACTTATTTATTGGTGGTGGGGCCAACGGCCGACGCAACACGACAAAAACCAACGGTCAGTACTAATTAAGAAGGGTAAATTATACATTGACTCCCAAAATTATAGACAAGATTTCCTCTTGAACTACTGAATATTTTACACTGTCTCCTCAGCTATTTTAATTATTTCAAATCAACCCCCTCACAAATGTCTGTTATATTTTTTGACGAACATTACTGATATGTCAAGACAAAATAAAAAAAAATTGCATAGTTAATGAGGCAGAATGAAATAATTTTTCGTTAAATATGTAACGAATGTTAATAATTGAGACAATGTGAAACTAGTCATATAATTGATGATGGAATATGATAAATATGATAATTAAGAGAACAAAGTAAAAAAGGGATCATAATTAAGGGGGTCAAAGTATAATATTTCCAATTAATTAACCCTTCCTCTCTCTGTCCTATAAATGTGATTTCCAAAAAATATTACAGCTTTATTCTTAAAGAATGGAAAATACTATTTATCTCAAATTTCTATCCAAAATGAAGGGAGATCATTAGATAAGTGGGTTATCAACTTTTTTAACTGGGACTCACTGTTACAATGGTCTTCCTTGATTTGAGATAGAAATTTGAGATGCATAGCATTACTCTTAAAGAATCTAAATTCTTTTTACCATTTTTAGGGAAAAAATATAAAAAGGGCATGTGTTTTGTGAATTATGAAAAATAATTGATAAAAAATATCAAATCAAGATTAAAAAAAATGGGGCATTAAATCTAATCTAATAATCACTTAATTATGGTTAATAAGCCAACCAAGTTTGAAAATGAAACATCCAAAATAGTAAGTTAGAATGGAAAATCATAGTGGTTTTAAAGGGTTTTTTTATGAATGTGCATTTTGTAATTTATGGAAAATCATTGCTAGCTCCTTGTAGATATAACAATATGTTACATAACAGTAGGGAAATCATATCATGAACTAAACATTTAACATAAATTATACCTGTCTTTTTGATTCTTATACCATATAATTTATTATGCTGTAATTTACACAAAAATCAATGCCAACACCTTGTAGAAAAACTTATATTCTAAAGGGTATATATCATATCTGTTTTTTGTTCTCAAAAGATAAAATTTATTAAACTAACTCAGTAGATATATATCTAAAAATAGGAGTGTATAGAACTAGTGTTATTAAAAAACAATAGTTAAGATGAATTTTACATACATATGATATCAATTATACATGCTTCTATCTCTGGACAACAAACATTTACTCAGAAATCAATGTTAGTCGGTTATATTATATAGAAAACAACACCCAATTTTAATGAGAACACTATATGGTGTACCTATTCTTATCACAAGAAAGTAAAATTTATAATAATAAAAAGAGAATCTGCCAGCTAACAAGACTAACAGCAATTTCTTATTCCAAAAAAAAAAAGAAAAGATAGTGATTTAATGAAGTTATACCTGGAAGTAGAAGACTTTAGAATAGTTGTTATCCAAGAAGCAAGGTTAAGGTTACCTAGCAAAGAATAGAAATAAATGTTAAAATACCAACAAAAATACTTGTAGTAGTAACAATTAGACATGAAATAAGAGTAGATCAAATGTTTGGATTATTACCCATAAGTCCAAGAATTGCACATAAAAGAACTGCTGACATGTTCCCAAGTTCCAAAAGGATTGCAGAAAAACAAAAATCAACCTGAGGGTTGGGGAAGAGAGAGAGTGAGAGTGAGAGTGAGAGAAAGAGAGAGAGAAGCATGCAGTAATATGTAATTTAGTCGATGTTTAACATTAGCTCCTTGTAAAATATGATGTCAAGATAACTGACAATAAAAGAATTCATGTTCTGGGCATAACATGTGGCATAAATTCTTATACTGTGAAAAGAATCTATTCTTTGAATATGACAAGTAGCATAAATTATACGTGTTTCTTATCTAAAGATGACACAAATTAAATCTAAAATTAATGTTAGCTCCTTGTAAAATCTGACACTATAATAATAATACCTATCGGCAATGGAATCCACATTCCAACTTGTACATATTATATCAATTATTGCTTCTTCTATCTCTGGCAAAGTCTACTTAAAATTTAATATTTTTCTATTATATTATACACACAATAACAATTAATTTTAAGGAGAACGCTATATCTTATACCTATTTGTTATCATAAGAAAGAAAAACTTATAATAGTTAAAGAGAATCTGTCAGTTGAACAGGACTGATAGCATAAACTATACTTATTTCTTATTCCCGAAAAAAACGACTGAATAGGTTGATAACATAAACTATATCTTTTTCTTATTCCCGAAAGAACAAAATTGATAGTGAATTAATAAAAGTATACTTGAAAGTAGGAGACTTTAAAATAATTACTATTCAAGAAGCAAGGTTAATGTTACCTAAAAAGAGATAGAAATATATGTGAAACTACTAAAAACAATACTAATAATAGTAACAATTAATCAGACAGAGAAGTAGATTTGCACAAAAAAGGACTGCTGATATGTTCCCCAGTTCCAAAACGATTGCAGAAAAAAAAAAAAAACGAACCTGAGTGTTGGGGAAGGGGAGAGAGATAAAAGATTAAGAACCATGTGGTTGATGAAGTTTTCATAGACATCAAGTTTCCTTAATAACAAGAAAAAGGCATTTGCTTTTTACAGTCACTATTTTTGTGGGGCCACTTGTCATGGAGTTGGGAACCAAGGTGGGGCAGCCGCCGACGGATCACGACAAAAGCAACGATTCCGTCAAGCACAGAGACAGAGTATAACGTAGTTACACTTGCAGCCCAAGAATGTGTTTGGTTGAAGAGGCTTATTGGATAAATTCTTCATCCAATTAACAAGCCAGTACCACTATTGTGTAATAACATGATTTCTATTCGAATGGCTTCAAATCCAGTATTTCATGCTCGAACCAAGTATGTTGAAGTCTACTATCATTTCATTCGAGAGAAGATACTTGAAAATGAGATTGATCTAATAGAAGTGGATACAAATGATCAGTGCTGAGACATTTTCACAAAGGCGTTACCAAATGAAAAGTTTTAGAAGTTCTGAGAGTTTTTGGGTTTGGTTTCTCGTGTGAGCACAAAGGGGGAGTGTTGAAAATTGTGCTAACTTTATTAGTTTATTTTAGTATTTTCACACATGGTTCATGTACATGGTTTGGTACATGAATGTAGTTCAAGAGTTTTTTGTTAAATTCAAGAGTCATTAGTAATATTCATGTATGGAGTTTAAGGATCATTCATTAATCTATTTATTTTCTAGGATTGCGTACTTATCTAGGTACACGATAGGAGAGTCCTATAGATATTACAAGTGTTTTGAGTCATGTGGTGTATCCTTGTAAAAGTTCATGTGTTTTTCTCTTATACGAGTATTGGTTCTAATTATTCTTCTTGTTCTAAACTTTAATTCTTCAACGGTCTTGGGCGTGTAGTCTAGGGTTCTAGTTGCATTATTGGAGAGTGTGATTCTCTCACGTGAACACTATATGGTGTACCTATTCTTATCACAAGAAAGGAAAATTTATAATAATAAAGAGAATCTACCAGCTAATAAGACTGATACCTATTTCTTATTACCAAAAAAATAAAAATAAAAATGATAGTTATTTAATAAAGTGATACCCGAAAGTACTGTAGAATAGTTGCTATCCAAGAAGCAAGGTTAAGATTACTTAGCAAAGAATCGAAATAAATGTGAAAATACCAACAAAAATAATAGAAGCAGTAACAATTAGACATGAAATAAGAGTAGATCAAACGTTTGGATTATTACCTATAAGTCCAAGAATTGCACATAAATGGACTGCTGACGACATGTTCCCAAGTTCCAAAAGGATTGCAGTAAAAAAAAAACAACCTGAGGGTTGGGGAAGGAGTGAGTAAGAGAGTGAGAGAGAGAAGCATGCAGCAATATGCAATTTAGTCGATGTTCAACATTAGCTCCTTGTAAAATAAGATGTCAAGATAACTGACGGTAAAAGAATTCAGGTTCTGAACATGACATATGACATAATTTGATTCTGTTCTTTGAGTATGACAGCTAGCATAAATTATACATATTTCTTATCTAAAGAAGACACAAATTAAATCTAAAATTAATTTTTAGACCCTTGTGAAATATATGACACTATAATACCTAACGGCAAGAGAATCCACTTTCCAACTTGTACATATGATATCAATTATACCTGTTTCTATCACTGGACTGGACTGGACTGGACGGTCAAGTTTCCTTAGAAATTAAAATTATTCTATTATATTATATTATATACACAATAACAACTAATTTTAAGGAGAACGTTGTTATACGTTGTACCTATTTCTTATCACAAGAAAAGAAAATTTTATAATACTGAAAAGAGAAGCAGTCAGCTGAAAACTATACCTGTTTCTTATTCCCAAAAAAATAAAATTGATAATGAATTACTATCCAAAAAACAAGATTAAGGCTACCTAGAAAAAGATAGAAATAAATGTGAAACTAGTAACATAAATACTCGTAACAGTAACAATTAGGCATGAAATAAGTCAATAAAAGAAGTAGATTTGCGCAAAAAAGGACTGCTGATGTGTTCCCAAGTTCTAAAACGATTGCTTAAAAACAAAAACGAACCTGAGTGTTGGGGAAGGGGGAGAGAGAGAAGATTAAGAACCATGCGGTAGTACTGAGGTTTAATGAAGTTTTTGTAGATGTCAAGTTTCTTTATAGAGTATTGTTAGATAAATTTAAAAATTAAAATTAATAAGTTTAATTATCGAATAGATTGTGGGTCCCAAAAAAAATTGAGACCCACAATGACATTAATAATTGAGATTATTAAATTTAATTTTAAAATTCATGTACCATTAAAAAAAAGGCATTTGCTTTTTAGAGTCACCATTTTTGTGGGGCCACTTGTGGTGGGGCAGCCGCCGACGGATCACGACAAAAGCCAAGAGTTAATTATCAAGATACAGAAAATCACACTGGCCCCCCTTGTTGTTTCTGTCACTCTCACTGCACCCCTATTGTTTAGGAAATTACGTTGACACACTTGAAATGTGAGATATCTTTCAAGCAACAGTCAACAAGGTCTGTGATGATGTAAGCAATTTTTAACACCACAACTTTCTATTTTGCTCTCAAGTTACTTGTTGCCGTCTCACGTTTCATATTTATCAAAAACATGAAAAATTGAATTTCAGTAACACAGAAACACTATTAAAATAATTTCTTTTAAAGAGAATTACACTCACGCCTCTTAAAATTTATTACTTAATTATTCAAATTCCTTGATATTTAAAATATTACACATAAACTCCTGAAATTTATACGCCCATAACACTTACACTATGCTATAAATATATCTTTTAATAAATTATACTCAAACCTTCTAAAGTTTATAAATATATATTACTTAAACTCCTTAAATTTAAAATATTATATTTAAACTAAAAATACTTCAATCAAATATAAAATATAAAATATTTTAAAATTTTACAATTAAAATTTATGTTTTATTGTGTCATTTAATGAAGGGCTAATTGCACTGGAGGTCCCTAAAGTATGAAGTTTATTTCATTTTAGTCCCCAATGTTTCAATTGCATCATTTTGGTCCCTCAAGTATGAAATATGTTTATATATGGTCCCTTAAGCAGACAGTGTCCAGATTGCTAACGATTTTTTTATCATAAACTTGTCACGTAATACTCAAATATGGACAAAAAAATAATTTGAATAACTATTAACCAAATTTTTACTCAAATTTTGTTAAATAACTATCTAAATTACACAGTTTCGATCATGAGTTATTCAAATTTTGGTCAAAAATTACTCATATTACACAATTTTTGTCAAGAGCAACCCAAATTTTGTTTAAGAGCTATTAAAATTATTTTTTTGTTTACATTTAGGTATTATGTGACAAGTTTATGATAAAAAATCGTTAGTAATCTAGACGTTATCTGCTTGAGGAACCATATAGAAACATATTCAATACTTCAGGGACCAAAATAATGCAATTGAAATATTGGGAACCAAAATGAGACAAATCTCATATTTTGAGGGACTTCTAGTGCAATTAACCCTTTAATGAAATAAAATCAAAAATATAAATTCAATTTTTTCTTAAAAAATCGTAATTAATATACAATTATATTGTCGATTGAAATTTAATTTGGTTGTTTAAATGACCAAATTAAAATATCAAACTATCTCAATTAAAGCTAAAAAATATTGTATTCATTACAGTTTAACCCATTGTTTAATTTTTTAGCTTTATTATAATAGATAGTATGATTATATATTAACTATGATAGATTTTATTTTTGATTTTATTTTAATAAATGACATAATAGAACATGAATTATGTAAAACGAATGACTTTTGTTTGATTTTTTAGTTTTAATAAATATAATTATTTACTAATTACGATTTTTTAAGAAAAAATTTAATTTTAATTTTAATTTTATTTCAATAAATAATATAATAGAATATGAATTTTGTTATAAAATTTAAAATATTTGATATTCTATCTTTGATTGGAGTATTTTTTGTCTAAGTATAATATTTTAAACTTAAAGGGTTTAAGTATTATATGCCTACAAACTTTAGGGGGGTCTAAGTGTAATTTATTAACTGATATATTTAGAGCAGGATTTAAGTGTTACGCGCGTACAAACCTTAGGGAGTGTTTGTATAATATTTCAAATATCAAGGAATTTGAGTGATTAAATGATAAACTTCATGAAATCTGATGTAATTCTCTCTTTCTTTTAACATTGAATCACATAAAAAAAAATCGAATCAATAGTGTATAGATAATTTCAATCAAAAACAAAGTAAAACATCACAAATAAACATATGAAAACAATAATCAACACCAACACTGAATTTCTAAAAACCTGGATCCATTTGTCACTTCTGAAATATTTAAATACATGTTAAAACATCACTAAGATTAATTCTATTACAATTGTGGTACGTTTATAATAGATCTGCTTTATAATTATTTGCAATACACATGTTATTTTAGAGCAAGAAAGTGGAGGGCTTTAACATGAGAGGGTGGGAGTAATGTGTAGAAGTATCAACTTAAGGCCAGAAACAAACTTGAGGGCATAATAGGAAGTTTAGGTAAAAAATTGCTTATCGGGGATACCTGTAACATCTCAAGGGATGTCAATGTAATTTCAAAAACAGTAAGGGGTGTAGTGAAAGTCTCCAAAATAATAGGAAGTGTCAGTGTAATTTATCCTAAATTTATTTATCAAAATATAATATTTTTCAACTTATTTATTAAATTACAACATGAAAATAAAATAATATATATATATATATATATATAGGTTCACACACCCAGTTACACACTAACACAAACCCAGTTGGAATCCTTAGTGTGAAACTCCAAGAAAATCTTGAAAGACTTAATAGAGCTCAAACTTGAGCATGCAGCAAATTATTGATAAGGCAGAAACAGATGTGCAGTTATTGTTGGCATAAAAACTGTGTTCACCAAGCACGTCTATTGATAAAGGCGTGTTTGATAAACAAAAATATCAAAAAAATCGTCGCTAAAAGTAAATAATTCGCCACAAAAGGATTATCGTGACAGAAACAATTTGTCACCAATTTGTTGCCATAGGCTTGGACTACCAACAAAAATATCGTCACTGAAAGTAGAGCATTAGTGTCCAAAACATAGCTGCCAAAAAAAAAAAAAAAAATCTTCTCGTATGCAAAACCAACTTCGTCGCTAAAGGAGTTTCGATTGTGATCACATTTTCTCTTTTTGGTGTTGATATAGTTTTTGTCGCTGAAAATTAAGATATCTCTTTTATGACCAACATACTTTCATCATCAAATAACAAATAAATACTTCCTCCCTCAAATGATTAGCGACAAAATCTATTTGCCGCCATAAAATAAAGAGACTTTTAGCAACCAAAATGTTCTCATCGCCAAACATAATTTTTTTAAAAAAATATTTCCATTTTATGATTATTGGTGTCCTTGTAATGATTCAAAATATATTCATCAAACTATTTCATTCATTAAAGATCATGAAAAAAATACATAATCAATTAAAAAAAACATAAATTCCAAAGCATCCATACAAAAATACCATACAAAATCAAGTACAAAAATATCATACCAAAACATCCTTGTAATTAAAATCCCATTGTATAAAATTTTCCAAATGCCCAATATTAGATGTCACAAGAATTCAAAATACATAGATTACAAAGGAAGAGATTGTATTGACAAAATCAATTCCAAGTAATGTATCATCAATTTGCATCACACATGAATTAACACAATTGAAAGATTTGTAACTATATATAATAACTGGCATACATAAAAATATACATCACTGTAATTTATAAATTGTAATAATTTGAAGTATTTTTGCTTATATCTATCAAGCCTAAATTCTGAGTGTTTGGTGGCATATTGACACAAGATTTGTTTTGGCCAATTTCTCTATTTTGAGCAAGGTTTTCAAAGCGGTAATGTGACATATGGAGTGATGTGGTCTTCTTTCAAGACTAAGTGCCTAAGTATATGTCAATAGACTAAATTAAGCGTATGTTTAAAATTGAAAGTGGTTACAAAGATTAAGTCGAATCATTGGTCCCCCCATTTCTCGCACCATGTTGCATCGTTGATTTTACATCTATCATCTGTCGCATCATCATGTTTTGCAACTTTTTCAGCTGGCCAAGTTTTGCCTTAGTCGCATCTAATTCTCTTTGTCGCGTTTCATTTGTACCTTGAAGAGTCGGAACAACAGCCTTTTTATGTGCAACAATCTCGGCAACCTTTGTAGAGAAAGATGGCTTCGGAACAACACCTTAACCTCTCTTATAGATGGGCCTAGTGTCAAGGACAATACATGCAATCTCCTCCTGCGAAATCGGGAATGCACCTTCCTCAGTGAGTTGGCCCTTCAACTCTTTCATTTACTCCTAAAATATTTAAAAAGTTACAACTCAATAATAAAACCTATAAATCTTAAAAATAAAAATACAAAGGTTGTTATGAACAAAAGCCATAAACAAATAAACTGAACAAAATAAAATAACATACAAAATATAAATTTACGTAGAACGACTCGAAAGTCTACATCCATGGGTAAAAATGTTTCATTATCAACCAAGCGAGATAACACAAAATTCTCTAACTTAAAGAATATAACCAAACATTAATGTCCAAAACTAAGGGCCAAAATCCCCCAAAACTAGGGGCAAAACTCCAAAAGAAACCAAGTGGTCTATAATCTATTTATAGACCCAAAATACTTTTTCTTCTAATACAATAGGGTTTTTTATTGGTCTTTTACTTGAAGTGACATTCTAAGACATCCACCTTCTGAAATCCCTAAAGAGAACAAAGTGCAAACCAATTTTTTCCTAAGAGTGGAATACAAGACAATTACAACAAATCTCCATATTGACTTGTATTCCATCAAGCCATCAAAATAGAATTGAATAAACTAGCTGCCTTCTCCACAAATCTCGTAAAAGGATATCACAAACATTCATAACAAATCTCCACTGTGACTTATGTGGCCACCAATAAATCAAACCAAAAAGTGAACTTTCCAACTGCCTTCTCCACAACAACAAACCTGGATCCGCCGTTTACTAAAATTATTCTGATCTTTAAATTTTTCTATTTCAAATTTTGTTGTAGTAATGCTGAAATTGTAACTCTAATACTAATTTGTTAGTTTTGTAAAATGGATAATTAATAAAAATAATACTTGTTAGAATATAGAAATTTAAAGATAGAAAAACAATAAAAATATGACATAAAGATATAACATGGTTTGATATAACATACCCAACTTGGTACACCATACATACATCCACTGACCAAAAACTTATATCGATGTATTATTTATTGAAAAAAAAAATGGTTAAAGTGTGGTATCTCTTGGAGCCCAACCAATGAAGCCAACTAAGAGTATATTATTAACTCACCAAAGAATTAGTCTTCTTCCAATGTAGAACAAGCCTTATTTTACTACACCTAACTTAGTTTATTTCATTACTTTAAATTAGTCAATTTGAGACATAATTTCTCATTCAATATTAATGGTTTTAGACAAATAAATATACGACGTTCATCTTCTCATGGAGGAGAACACATTTAAACTTGTTCCCACCAATTTTGAGGTATGGGTCTTACTTTTATTTAACCCTCAAATTGCTCGTATAATCTTGTTTAAAGCCATTTTTCCAACAAGGCAAACTATCAACCAAGCCACAACTTCGTACAAAATGTGGGAATCAACTGTATTGTGTGTAGGGAGGCACCTGAAACACATCCTCACTTATTCTTTGTATGCAATTTCTCAGGAAGAATCTGAAAATTTATATTGAAAAAGTGTCACATGCCTTGGCTACAATTCCTTTGCAGGACTTTCAGGCAACAACAATTTGGAAGGAAAGGAACTTTTCAGCTTGGTAGTGTACACCAGGTGGAGAGAAAGTAGTCAAAGAATTTTAAAAAATGAGTAAAAGGAGCTATGACAATTCAACGAGTGACCATCAACACAGTTCAGAACAAACTTGTGTTTATGAAGATCAAGGACACTGCAACCAACAGACAACATGGTTCACTCACGGCAACTACCAAACTCTCTTTTTTGTATATGATATATTTGTGACTTGTCTTGCAATATTTTGCAAACAAGTGGCATTCTCTTACTTGTATGACAATTACTTAGAGAATCTATGCAATTGACTTACCTAGCCACCAAAAAAAAAATTTTAGTAATAAAATAATCACTCCTATGTTGATTGGGGGAAGAAGGGCATTTCCTGCCAAGGATTCAATCTAGCCACATGTTTCCTTATGACTACTTTTTTACGACTTCACCCCAATCAAGGACCCCATCGTGGCACAAACCAATAAGACCATCGAAAGCCCCTGTGGCACTAATGGCACACAGACCATTGATCTGATGGTTCAGGGGAAACAAATTCGCACCGAGTGATGAAAAGAATATTGAATTCCAAGTGAAAAGATTTGTGTTTTGGGCCATAAGTGGTTTAAGTCTTGTAGAACTTTCAACTTATTGTGAAATTTTTTCAGAATACCTAAATATATCTCACTTCTTCTGGCATGTTTTATATTTGATTTGGCATGAGAACCAAGATAAGAAAATATACATTTCAAACCACTGAAAGATCGCGTTCTTTCTGTCTCTTTCTTCGCTCGTCTCATCTCACCCATTCCCTTCCGATCCTTTTACAAATAACTAATGCACATACTAATCATTATATATCTATATATAGATGTCACACGAGCAAGTGAAAATATGCTGATAACGAATGGTTAATTTGAAAAGCAAAAATACGAAACATAAAAGATACTTTCATCGTAAAAGATCTTTCTGTTGCAGTGTAAGTCTTGTAGAATATTAAACTGATTGTTAAAAGAAATTGTGTTTTTATGGTTGAATGCTTTCGTGGTAAAAGTTCCTTTTTCTTTTTGTTATAAATCCTTTTTACTATTCAAATGATTGTAAACAAAATTTCTTCGAATGCCTAAAGAGACTAATGTTTCTAACAAAGTCAATGAAACTGGATATTCAATTTATTTCTCTTCCTCTGTAATGTTTGGTATTTGATAGGGCATGAGAACCTAAGAAACTAGACAGTTCAAATAATTTGTCAACTTGAAACTGTAAAGCAATAAAAGCTCATCTTTTTCCTGTCTCTTTCTGCACTCCTTTCAGCCCCACCCATTCCCTTCCGTTCCTTTTACACATAAACTAATGCACTCAAATAATCTATGAATCCACTGGGGCCTCAGTTCAATAATCAGACCACATTTCTGTTTTTTCGAATGATAAACTCAACCTACATGGGTCCTCAATTCAATAATCAAATTGGAAAAATAGCCACTTGGACAAAGCTGACATCAAACTAGTACTTATTGACACCATCCTTGCCAAGGTGTGTTGCTGTATTCAAAGTTTTAGACCCTGACGTTTACCCCCACACATAATTATTTTAGAAACACTGACATGAAATTAAATCCTCCATTCCAAGCTCTTTATCTCCCGTTTTAGCATAATGGATCCCTTTTCCCATTTCATACCCCCTTGAAACATGATAAAGCCTTAACCTCTTTTTGGGCATTTAGACCCCATTGAGAACTTTATCAACAGAGCAGGTGGCATAAAGTTTAGACCTCAGAAGTCATCCATTTACAGATGAATATTTCAACCCCTCAATACCCAAGTGTTAAACTCTCTCCAGAGTCTCCATCCTCATCATGGGGTGATCATTTTTTTGCCGACAATTTGCTTCCACTACACAAAGATGATGCAGCAAATGAGAATCTTCAATTCCGGATCTTCACTGTGGAAGTCCAAGAATCACTGCAAATCGATTTCTCCAAGGGGCAAAATAAAGAAAAGGTCAATTCCAAGGGGAAAGAAGAGAATCTAAACCAAAAGCACTACATAGGAGTTAGAAGGCGACCATGGGGAAGGTTTGCGGCCGAGATTAGGGATTCAACAAGACAAGGAATGAGGGTTTGGCTCGGAACCTTTGATAGTGCTGAGGAGGCCGCTTTGGCTTATGATCAAGCTGCATTTACGATGCGAGGCCAGTTAGCTCTCCTGAACTTCCCAAAGGAGAGAGTTCAGGAGTCGCTTCGAGGCATGAAGATGAAGTGCAGCTACAAGAATGGATATTCCCCAGCTGCAGCTCTGAAGGAAACACACAAGATGAGAAGTATGTCAAAAGGTAGGAGAAAGAAAGGGAAAGACATAAATACAGGAAATGATCTATGGATCTCAGAAATTTCTAAATGCAGTAACAATGTTTTGGTACTGGAAGACTTAGGAGCAGATCTGCTAGATGAGCTCCTGAGTTCATCTGAGAGTGCAAGTACAAGTTCGTAAATTCACTCAATCTTCTATTTTATGTTCATCCTTCCAATCTCACCACGGATCTTTGTACATTTGTATTTAAAATCATCATCTGTGAGTATTAGGGCATTTCAAGTACTTGTTTTAAGTTTGCGGCACCTTCCATCATGTTTTGTCACAATCCCCATTTCATTATGTTTTCTTTCTTTTTGTTTCTTCTTATCTGTCATCTTCAATACTTCTACAATGTAAATAAAATTTGTATCATCTTCATTATCTAATGTTTTGTCTTAACCCCCAATTGTATTCTTAATTTCTTTGTTATATCTTTTCCTTCACCATCGGAGTAGTGCTAGTACTTATAATTGGTAAATTTGAATCACCACTGTCTTGTATGAAATCCCTAATTTCTCTTCGATTCTTTCCTTAACTACATAGTATTTTCTTCAATTCCCTTCATTAAGCTAGAATTGTGTTGAAGGAAAATACAAGTATGCAATGTTGCACTAATTTCAATCGAGAACTTCCTCCTTCCTTTCCTTTTTCCCTTTGATCTTTTCAGCATAGACTTGTTTTAATTTGGTTGGAAAATACTTCTTCGTTGGCAGGTTGATTATGAAAACTAGTATTGACGCCATCAAACAAAGCCCAGTATTTATTTTCCTGTTGAACATAAATTTCCACCTAACCCATGATCATTTCATGTATCTAGGTATAGTTACTGAACCCATTAGCACTTGGCACCAAATTCAGGCCCTTTGTTAATTCTTTTCTCAAAGTAAAATTTTGATCTGGGCCATAATCTGTCTGCTGGTAGGAGACTTTGTCACACTGTTAAAAAATTTTCAAACATCTACATTCCATGATGCTATCTTAACAGTTAGATTCACACAATGAAATAGGAGGCGTTGTCACCGGCAAATACAAGAGGTTTGCACTGGTTTCATCCATGTTTTATGGGGAATCGTAATTCATCAGTTTTCAGAAAGAAAAATCCCCAAGTGACCTAGAAACATCTTATTTTAGAAGTGGTGGTCGTTTTCCAAGAAAGAATTGCTGTCCAGGAAGGAAAAGGACTGTGTTTTGTAATGTGTCAGATTATTAATTAGGGTGAGAACAATGCCCTTAGGTGAAATTCACATTGTCTTTGTTAGGACAGTGGGTTGAGTAGAATCATTATCAGGAGCAATATGTTCGACACTAAGGCACGTTCAAAGACACTTTAGAAATGCCCCACTCGATTGGGGCTTGCTGTTGGATTGTAAATCAAAAATCAATTCACTTTCATGACACCACAAAGGTTCTGCAATCTGCATACAACAATTATAATGTTTTTTTTCCATCAAGTATTTCTAAAGTTTTTTCTTCAAAAGTTTCTTTGAAATTGCGTACTTGATAGTGTAAGAGTAAGAGGTGGGAGATTAGAGATTATTTGTGTATATATATGAACTTATAATCACTACACATGATTTGAGCCTCCAAATGTTCTACTAAATACATATATTGGATATGGGGCTGCGTTTAATTGGTTACACAGCGTTTCCTAATAAGTGCTTATTATGGATATATAGTTGTACTTATGAAATCGACATTAAATGATTCCTTTGTTTATCAAAACCTTACATAGGTTCTGTCCAGCATATGATACCACCATGCCTACCATAGGCTCAGTTGTGCAAAGCTGTCCTACCCATGTTAAGAATTAGGAAGGAAGCGCATGAGATTCCCCATCTAATGTGGGGTTAGTTTTAATTTCCTAGTGATTCTATGAACAGTACCCTACCTTAATTCCTTGTATGTTTAAGGGTTTTGTTTGGTATGCCTACTGTCTATGTCCATGATTAGTGACAAGCCCAAGTGTGAGAGGTTTATAAAGAAATATTAGGGTTTTGTCTTTTAATTTAATTTTCTGTTTGAGAGTTATAGAATAGAGAAAAGGCAAGCAAAAGGAGAGAGAAAATAAGAGTCAGGGTTCTGAGCTTGTTCATCTTTTTCTACCAAGATGTTCCAATCCTGGTATTGCGATTATCTTCAACAGATTGTGCACTTGTTCAAGCTGTGATTTGGCGGAGTGTAGTAGTGGTGACAATATAGAGTTGAAAAGTCCCTTTGAGATAATCTTGTACTTTTCCTGTTGAAGCTGTATCAGTCCCAAGATTAGGGTGTAATTCCAAAGACAAGCAGTCATTGTAATAACCAGCATAACCCAAAAAATTCTAAAAATTCTCAGTGAAGTTGCTATGAATGTACAGTGAATAGTGAACAAGAGAAAAAAAAAATCAAACAGAGAATATGAACACATATTAATGTGGTTTTACACTATGTAAGTAACTGTTTTATTGTGTCATAGGAATAACGTGCAATATCCTGCTCGGTTGCACTATGTTCTGCTCCCCTTCGATCATGGGCCATCGGACTCTAGGATGAATTGTACACCATCTCCAATATAATTACTTACCTTATCATTTCCTCTTATTAGATTGATAGTGAACCCCAATATAGTCGGGATCCACTGCCATTCTAATAACATTAATAGATTAAATTAACAAATTAGGTTAAATTAATTGCAAGTTATTATGTTCTCCAACTCATAAAATATCATCAAGTTTATGCTTAAATTTTGTTCTTGACAATAAAAATGCAAATATCAGTAAGATTCTAATAGCATTGACTCTGATGTATGAGGCTATATAAGATATATTTTACATAAAATGTGTGTGTGTGTGAGAGAGAGAGAGACAGAGAGAGTATTTGTTTTTCGTCAGGATTCGAAAAAAAAACGAAGGAAAGTTGGTTCATGTCCGAAAAAGGATGGAGCTTCTACTTCCAGCCCACGTATATATAACAAGAGGACTCACATCAACTTTGTCTTTGTACACCACATGGAATTTTAATAAACTCCATGGGTCCAATAATAATTCAATCTTCCAAAATAAGAGGATGTACAAACGGGGTGCACAATGGTGCTGAGTGCAGGATTTTTGTCAATTAGACCTCCATAGCCAAGCTACCAAAATCTCCATAAGTTTTATAAAAAATAATTTATCATAGTTTCAGAGGCAGAGGCAGAGGCTCCAAAAGTTGCATAACTTGTAACTTTCATTCAGTGTGTGTTGTTACTAAATTATTGTCAATGTTGTTTTTTAAGATATATAATTAAAATTAATTTCACACCTTGCTTTGTAATTTATCTATTTTTTAAAAAATCAACAATAAAACTTCGCTTCCCATGCACACCGAGAAAAAAAATATCACTTTGTCGCTAAAATGTTTGAGTTAATTTGTCATATTGTTTTTTCAATTGCTTAAATTGATTTCACATTACCTGAAAAATTAAGTGTTAGTCATGTTTGGACAGATTTTCTGTCCAAAATACTTGGTGAAAGAACCTTATCAATATCGATAATAGAGATAATGTGAAATCAATAGCTATAGTTAGAGAGATAATATGAAATACATAATAATTGAGACGACAATATGAGACTAATAACCATACATAGAGCTACATTGCGAGAAATATGATAGTTAGAAAGACAACATGAGATAAATATCATATACAGTTAAGTGACATTAAATTATACAAAGATCTCCTAATATGTGGAAATAACACAAAATCTCTTAAATTTATTTACCTAAATATATAAAATCTCTTAAAAAATTTTAATTGTAGCATAAATATTCTACTAATTAAAACTGGGCATTCATGGTGTGTACACCAGTTAACATACCAAAAAATTAAAATTTTTGGGTAAGTATATAACTAGAAGGCATATTCTATATGTAAGTATGTATCATACTATTTTCAATTCTATAATGACACGTGTAAATTTTTATTATTTTCACGATAAATAACTACAAGTAACTGAAAATAAAAGTTACGATTAATAATTATATTTTAATATATATTGATAAAGTAACTTTTGATGTCATCCATACTCTAAATTAAGTCGTGGTCGAATACTCGTTAATATTTCTCCCTCTCTCTCTGAGGAGTATTCAAATGTTTTAAGATTATATGTTCTTTTATTCTTTTAGGGGCAAAATGAAAAAAAAAAAAAAAAAAGAAATGAAAAGGGCAAAAGGAGACAGATGATGAGACAGCTTATTCATGTTCTAGATGGATTCAAAAAGGTTCCTTATAAATAGGTCAATTTGTAATTTGTTCCAGAGTCAATATCAAATTCTCTACTCCTTCGGTTAGGAATTAAATCAGGACCACAAAACCTGCTGTGGTACCATCTTATTTGGTTCAATCTTTGAATTCCTCGAACCAGCTTTATCCTTTGGCTTGCAATAAGGATTAGATTGGCCACAAAGGACAAAATTCATAGTTTTACACCCAACAGTGGAACGACCTGTGTGCTTTGTAGAGCTGATCAAGAGTCCCACTCGCATCTATTCTTTGAATGCTCTTACTATGAAAGAGTTTGGAGGAATGTCATCAGTAAGTGTGATTGACCAGGGCGTTCTTCTTCTTGGTAGAGTCTCATTGAGGCTATGTCCATCCAATGGAAAGGCAAGAATCTATAGAATTCCATTAGGAAACTATGTCTTGCTGTCACAGTTTATGTTTTATGGGGTGAAAAAAATCATAGAATTTTCACTAATAAATATAAAAATCCAAGTACTACCCGGATGACGGTGTTGAATATAGTTAAAAGTAGGCTTCTCTCAACCAAAGTCAAGGACACCCCTCTTCATAGACAGGTTGTTTTTCCTTGGCAAATTCCGGCTCTTATTTTTGCATATGATGTAATTTCAGTTTATAGTTTACAGGTTGTGGAGTCTATGGGGAGTGCAAAATGCATCCCCCCAGACTTCATCTGCCTACTTTTGATGGACTGACTGCAAAATGTTGCAGTCTTCTCCATGTGTTTTTTGTTAGATCTATTCCCTTTGGGGTTGTATGTTGCTTTGTACATTTGCATTTCTTAAATACATCTTTCTGTTTATTTACCCAAAAAAAAAAAATTCCTTAAAAAATATGACATTATATTATCTAACCATTGGAAAATACATGTTCTGAGTATGACATATAACATAAATTATATCTGTTTCTTGTCCCTCGGAAAGTGAAAAAAATATTATAACTTCAGGGGAATCTATATTCTGAGCAAGATATGTAGCATAAATTATACATCATTTTCATCCTTGGAAGGCAAAAATTTACTCAAAAATCAATGAAAACCCTTTGTGTATAAAACTATAATACCTCACGATTGGAGAACCCATGTTCCAAGTTGGACATATAACGTAAGTTAGATACGTTTATTATATTTAGAAGACAAAAAATTATGAGAAAATCAATATTGATCGCTTACACAGTATAATATTATAACACCTAGCGGTGGCAGAGTCCTTGTTCTAAGTAGTACATGTAGCATAAACTATAACCGTTTTGTGTCTCCAAAGTGCAAATTTATTGCACTCGAGGGGAAATTCATACATCAAATTGGAGATGTAGCATAAGTTTTACTTCACTACAAGAAAAAAAGTCGTCGCTAAAAATGAATAATTTGCTGTTAAAATTTTTCTGCAACAAAGAAACTTGGTCGCCAATTTGTCGCAATAGGCTCGCCACTGAAAGTTTTTGACGACCAACTAAAGTATCGTCGCTAAAATAGATTATTAGTGAAAAAAACTTAGTCGCTTAAAAATTCATCTACTTGTCACAGAAAAACTTTTGTCGCTGAAAAAATTATGTTATGGTCATATTTTTTTTTTTTGGTGATGACATAATATTTATCGCTAAAAATTAAGGTACATTTTTTTGCGACTAACATATTTTCGATGCCAAATAATAAATGAACAAATTTTATAAATGTGTAACACGACACGACTCATTTAATTCGTTTAATTTAAAAACAATTATATCAACAAATTTTAATACTCCACTTTTTTTACTGTCAACTATACTTACTTAAAAAAAAAAAGAATTTCGGGTCAAATCTCACATAAAAATTAAATTTTAAGGCTAAAATAAAAAGGCAAGAGGCCACTGCCTTTTATAGGCAAGTTAGCCCTCCACATCTCACCTCATTTGCCGATATGAGACAAAAACAAAAGACATTGGTTTGTCTTACACATCGTAGAATGTCTTTTTCTTTTTGCGACAATTTTTCTTACACACCACCGCTAAAAGTTGTCGTAATAAAACGTTTTTCTTGCAGTGATATTTTGCGACCAAATATAAATTGTGGCCAAACAAAAAAAAATTTAACTTTTTTTTCAACAACAAACATGTATTGTCACTAAATATTATTATTTTATTTTCTTATATTTTTTGTTATTTGACAAAAATTTTGCGACCGAAAAATTATTTTGTCAAAAAAATTTTTTTGTCGCCCATAAAATTACCATTTAGCGCCAACATTGATGCCAATTTTTTTTAGAGGAAATGATTTTGCGAAGACTATTGGCGATGACTACAAAAAATGGTCGCAAAAAATATCATAAAAAAATTTATCACGACAAACATTTAAAATTGTCGCCGAAAATCACTTTTTACAACAAATTTTATTGTTCGTCGCCAAAACTCGTTACTAAAAAATAAATTTGTTATATTGCTTATTTCTTGTTCCAAAGAAGGCAAAGTTTAGTGGTCTGATTCAAAAAAATTATACCCGAAAAGGTAAAAGTTAACTTAGATCCAAAGTTATCGAAAAGTCAAGGGAAAATTGAACATAGGATAAAATCAAAAGTGAAGATACCAACAAGACGTTAGAAGTATTGTTATTAAAAACCGTTATAGGATTCATATCTTGGTATTTGCAAAATAATAAAAATAAATTTATTTTTCAAAAATTGGTATTGTATAAGTGATAAGCTCTTACAAACATGTGGGAGTGCGGTTTGGAGTAATAACTCCCACGGATCTGTTCATAAATAATTTAAGGACTAATTATACTTTAACTACCTTAATCATATGGACTTAATCTTACTTTGCTCCTTGAACTATTAATTTTTTTATATATCTGCCTTAATTATTTAAATTAATTTCACACTACCCCAAATATAACGATTCTATTTTTGTTAGATGCTATGTTGTCCATCGTTTCACTCAAATTTGACTTCAAAATGAGCTGATTGACACTATCACCACCGATAAACAAGGAGCCTAGAAGAGTCCTGAATTGTTACAATTAAACCACATCATTTAAAAAACAAAAGATGGGCTACAAATTTGTAAATTAATAATAATATATATTTTTTAACTAGCTCAGAACATGCATTATTAATTTCCAATACTATTAATTAAGCTTGAGAAATGTAGTAGTGTCTTCTAATTTATACGAAGCCCCACTCGTATTTCAGGAATA
Source organism: Ilex paraguariensis (assembly GCA_963454935.2). Lineage (NCBI taxonomy): Eukaryota > Viridiplantae > Streptophyta > Magnoliopsida > Aquifoliales > Aquifoliaceae > Ilex > Ilex paraguariensis. Next base: position 153,926 of record CAUOFW020000907.1, read on the forward strand.
ATTTATCTAGTAAGATAATTAGCACTTTAAATTTTATTCTTCTTTTTTTTTTTATTATTATTTTTATCACATCACACATTTCTATCACAAGTTAAATAATTTAATATTTGATTAATTTATAGCTCAATATAATTTTTATTTTATACATTATACATATAAAATAGTATACACATATTATATTTTTTTTAAAATTCAATTATATTTTAAAACTAGTCAGTAAAAATTAATTCTAAATTATTTAATTTAATTGTCAAATAGTAAAAAAATTACTATTTGACATAGTTGCGTCGATTTTTTGGGAGATATTATTTTATGTTATATTGTGATTTTAGATATGGGTTATGACTAATCCTTTTATAAATTACGCAAAGATCCCCTAACATACCAGTAATAATATAAAATCAAAAATGTCGATGGAGTTGCTTTTTTTTTTTTTATAGCCTCGGGGGCATCCGCCGACGGAAGAAGACAAAAGCCCACTTGTCAATAATAATTAACAATCTCTCCCTCTGCCCAAAGAGATTACACCTTTATTCAGGACTACTCAAGTTTTTTAATATTTAAATGGTTTATAATCTTCCTATTCATTTTACAAGTAAATGGAAAAAAAAAAAAAAAAGAAGAAGAAGAAGAAGAATAGAGATGATGATATTTGAAGTTCCTATTGTAGTTGGGATTCAAAATATTCCTAACCTAAATGGGTTAATATGTAATTTACTCAAAATTCATGTTAGTTACTTGAAAATGATAACATTATGATATCTAACGGTAGAGAAATTCATATTTTAACTATGACATATAGCCCAAATTATACTTGTTTCTTATCCTCGAAAGATAGAAAATATTATAAATATAAGAGGAATTTATTTTTTAATTAAGACATGTAACATAAATTGTGCGCGGACACTTTAATGCTCAACAGCAATGAATCCATCTTCTATGTTGTATATGAAACATAAATTATACATGCTTTCTCTCTATATTGCAAAAGGTTTAATTACACAAAAAATAATGTTAGCCCCATATAATATACACAATATAGTGCTGAACTAGAGCAAACCCTATTAATCATATCTATTTTTTGTCCGGAGAAAACAAATAGAGGGAATTCGTATGCTGAATACGACATATAACATAAATTATATATACATACCTGTTTCTTGTCCCCATAAAGCAAAATTTATATTAATTGAATAAAATTATAGCTGAAATTAGAAGACTTTACAATCATTGGTATCCAAGACCGAAAGTTAAGATGAATATAAGGTTACCTAGAAAAAGAAATACAATTAAAAGTCAAAAGATGAATAAAGTGCTAGAAATAGTAACAAATAGACATAAAATAACAAAAATAGATTAAAATGATTGGATTATTACCTATAAACACCACCAATTGTCACAAAAAAATGGACTACTGACATGTTCCAACTTCGAAATGGATCAAAGAAAAACCAAAATTAACCCGACAATTATACTCCGTTTGGTATGATGAAAAAGTGAGAAGATGAAAAGTTGGAAGGATGAAAAGTTTGAAGGATAAATAAAACATCATGTTTGATAAATAAGGAAAGTAGAAAAGATGGAAAAATAGATGGATTAACTTTTCTTTCAACTCACTAAAATCAATTCCTCCAAAATCGGAAGGAAAATTGATGGAAAGTTAATTATTTGTGTTGAAATGTATCTTATTTGTCTATTTATCTTATGTATACATCTAGGAAGCACGGATACGGATACGTGACACGGGTACGATACGATACGGATACAGCAATATGGCAAAACTTAAAAAATAAGATATGAGTACGGCCAGGATACGTCTATAATAAAATATATTTTATATTTTATTATTATTTAACGACTTAGAAATTACAATTTGTCAATAATTCTTTAACATTAGAAAGTAAAATTAGAAATTTTTACCATGAAAAGGTTATAATATCATCGCATTATGATCTGTTCATAAAGTGAGCATGACAAATTAAAGGAATTATAATAACATTTAACTAGTTGGTTTTACAAGTATTTATTTTTAAAAGTATAGTGTAAGTGATTTTTTTTTTTTATACCCTCTTAACATATAATAATAAATAATACTTAAAAAACACTCGTGTTTTTAAAATCAGATGGAATTTTGTTGATGTTTTATATTGTATGTGAACTCCAAAGAAGGTTATAGCTTAAAATTAAAAATTCTACATCTTACACCATGTTTAGAAGTATCCGTGAAGTATCCACATATTTTATTAATTATCGGATACGGATGATGCGTATCTGATACGTATCATCGAGTATCCGACGAGTATCGTATCCGATACGGTATCGGATACGGGTACGTCGACCTTGACGAAGTATCTGTGCTTCATAGGTATACATTAATTTCATATAAAAATACAATGGTAAAATATATATATATATATATATATATATATATATATATATATATATATATATTTTTAAAAAAAAATTTAAAATTTAATTTTTTTAAAAAATTAAAAATTAAAAAATAAAAATTAAAAAATTAAAAATTTAAAAAAAATATTTTTTCCATCTTAACTAGGCGTGAAAATTTTCGACTCAACGCGATAACACAACTAGAACTCGATACGAAAATAAATAGGTCAACTCGCAACTCGACACGACATAATTAGTTAAATGGGTTAAGTTAGGTTTGACTAATATTCGACATAAACTCGTAATGACTCAACACAAATCTGACACGACACGACTCAATTTTATTGTCACCCCCTAATCTTAGCCAACAACAAAAAAAAAAAAGTCATTTTTATTTTTTATCCATCCAACCAAATACAAAAGAAGGAAAATGTATCCTTCCTACTTGTCATCCTTAAAGAATAGAAAGTGTATCCCTCCTACTTTCCATCCTCCCTACCAAACACAGCGTTAGGAAAAAAGATAGAGATGATTAAGAACAAATGTGGTAATTAGAAGTTTAATGAAGTTTTTATGTACTTCAACCGAGTCAAATAAGAAAAGAAAATCATTTTTGGATATCATGATTTATATGTAATTTACTCAAATTTGTGGTTAACTGCTTGAATCTGATAACATTATGACACCTAACGATGGAGGAATTCAAGTTTTGAGCATGACATATAACCTCAATTATATCTATTTCTTATTCTCATAAGGTAGAAAATATTATCTTGTAAGAGGAATCTATTTTCTGAATAAGACATACATGAACACTATACTGCTCAACATCAATGGAATCCATATTCTAAGTTGTACTTGGAACATAAATTATATGTGTATTCTATGTACAACAAAAGTTTAATCAAAAATTAATGTTAGTTCCGTATAATATATACACAGTACAGTATCAAACTGTAGCAAACTCTATAAATCACACTTATTTCTTATCTCGAGAAAACAAAATTTATAATAATAACGAGGGAATTTGTATGCTGAATATGATATGTAACATAAATTATACTTGTTTCTTGTCCCCAAAAGATAAAATTTATAAATAATACCCGAAAGTAGAGGACTTTAAAATCAATGGTGTCCAAGAACAAAGGTTAAGATGAATATGCTGTTAATTAAAAAAAAAAGATAAAATTAAAAGTCAAGAGATGAACAAAGAGCTCGAAATGGTGACAAATAGACATAAAATAACAAAAATAGATCAAAATGTTTGGATTATTACCTATAAACACCACCAATTGTCGCAGAAAATGGACTGCTGACATGTTCCAACTTCGCAACGGATTGAATAAAAACAAAAAATGCCTGAGAGTTGGCGAAGGATATGGAGAAGATTAAGAACAAATGGTGTAATTAGAGGTTTAATGGCAGTTTTTATGTACTTCAACAGAGTTTAATGAGAAAGAAGAAAGATAATCATTTTTGGATATCACGAATTATTTATTAAAAAATGGTATTGCTTTTCGTGGGACACCTGTCCGGGGGGCCCAACCGCCGACGCAACACGACAAAAACCAACCGCTTAGCACTAATTAAGAAGGGTAAATTACATTTTGACCACCTAAATTATGGACTCAATTTTACTTTTTCCCTTAAACTATTAAATTTTATATATTGTCCCCTCAATGACTAAATTTGATTATTTCACATTGCCCTAATGAAAATGTCCGTTATAATTTTGGACAAATTACTGAAGTGTCAAAATAAAATGAAAAATATTACATAGTTTAGAGGATAAAATGAAATAGTTTTACGTTAAATATGCAATTGACATTGATAATTCGGCAATATGAAACTAGTTACATAGTTAAAGGTGAAATTTAAAAATATGATAGTTGAGACTTGAGAGAGAAGTAAAAAAAAAAATTATAGTTGAAAGAATCAAGTGTAATTTTACCAATTAAAAACCCTGACATAAAATATTTATCTAAATTTATTAATATAATGATGCGACAAATAATAGAATCCCAACAAAGAAGTCTAACGGTTAGGGTCCTACGTGAACTCAGCTCGTTACAAAATTCTTTAGGGGTCCTAGTAGCGAGCTTATAGTGGCTTAATCCTAGATCTTGAAAGATCGGTTTAAAAGAGTTCTCTATGAAGGGCATTTTGTAATTTAGAGGAATGCATTTTGTAATTTAGAGGAAATCAAATTCAGAAAAGGACATTTAATATAAATTATATATGTCTTTTCGATCCTAGACAACAAAATTTATTATATTAGAATTTACTCGAAAATCAATTACCAACACCTCGTAGATTTATACATAAGAGTAGGAGTGTATAGAACTAGTGTTAATAAAAACCGATCAATAGTTAAGATGAATATAAATTGGTACTTAAAACAAAGATGAAAATAAATTATCTAGAATTAAAAGCCAAGTTTCCAAGAAAATGGTAGAAGTAGTAACACTTGGACATAAAAAATTAAAATTTGATTAAAATGTTTGGATAAATACCAAGAGTAATACTATTGAGATCTAATTTAGTGATTTAATTAATTATAAATTTATTGAGTTCCATCAAATATAAAAACTTGATGTTGATTCAATGATTCCACTGAAGCCACGTCATTATGTCAACAAATTAAGTCAAATTTTTAAGTTTATATAGAATTACTCAGACCAAACATCGTACATGTTCCAACTTCGAAAATTATTGAAGAAATCTGAGGTTTGGGGAAAGAGAGGTAGAGAAGAAAAAGAACCAACCAAGTAATAATTTGAGGTTTAATGTAGTCTTCACAATGACAGAATATGCCCATTTGCCGATATCATTCATGGTTGTTGCTTTTCATAGGCTGGTGTCTGTCCTGATTGTGGGGCCACGTTTCAAGGAGGGGGTATTTTTAGTATTAATTTACTTTTTTGGTTTGATAAAAAATAAATTATCTACGCCGAAACTAGGTTTTACACCTAGCGCTGACACAATTTAGTGTAGGGGGTTCTATAAAATTAATACATTAAAATAGGGTTTACACCTAGCACTATCCAAAAGCGAGGGTTAAGTTGAATAATAGGTTACATAACAAAATGATAAAATTAAAAGTCAAGTCAAGATACCAACAAAATGTTAGAAATAGTAACAATTGGACATAAAATAAGGGTAGTTGATTAAAATGTGTGGAATATTACCTATATGTTCGAGCCTGACAAAAAACATAAATTATATCTGTTTTTGGTCCTTAGAACGCAAAAATTATTAAGTTGTACAGAGAATCTACATTATGTGTAGGAGATGGATACTAAATTATAGGTGTTTCTTATCCCCAAAAGGCAAACAAAAACCAATGTTGGTCCCTTGCACAATCCGACGCTATAATATCGAACCATAGGGGAACCCATGTTCTCAGTAGGACATGTACCATAATTATACCTGTTTTGTGTCTCTATAAGGTAAAATCCATTAATCAGCAAAATATGTAGTTTTACCAAAATTTGTTGTTATCGACTCGATCGACAGATAGCTTTTAGGCTATTACTTAGGATGGGTTTTATTACCTTATTTTAGGACTTCTTTGATGAATTCTAAGGGCACAATCGCACAGTATAAATAACTAATAAAAGAATGAGTTAATAACTATTTCATTAAAAAATTTTCGATTGAATTAATAAAGGAATTACGAAGTTAAAAATTGAATTATCAACTATTCCATTGAATTAATAAAGGAAATCTCAAGGTCACCACTTAGTATTATAACATCGCCATTCTTTTGGCAGATCGAAAGATATTGGCCTTAGCTCCTTTCACTTTGGGAGCTCTTTACAGAAGCCTCTTCAATATGGTCGAAAAGGGAATCAAGAATCACTATGGAGGACCTTTCTAGTTATTTCAGGCATATCTATATGCTTATTTTCCTGAAATTTGGGTCATTGAGTATCTTCTTTTGCCAAAATTTTGTCCCGTCAACTATGCTCACTACTTCCTCATGTTAGTGTCTCCATCCTTGCATAAGAATTTCGATTTCAAGGCATTTCATGACTTAGAGTTCGACAAATATCTTCCTCTTTTCTTACCCTTTTCTAAATGCCTCTATTACTCATTGCATCTTAATGTATTTTTTGATAGCTCGATCGATTTACTGATGAGCAAGCCAATTATATCCACACTTTTTGGGTAGTGACCTTCTTCCTCGCTACGTTCATGTGGGTGGTGTAATCTATGATTCCAAATACACTAAGTGCAGATTTGAAACTTACTCTCCTAGTCAAATAGCTAGACAATTTGGCTTTACGCTGAGAGTTCATGTGCCATTCATGCATTCCCTTGTTGATGAACATGTAAATGAAAGGGTCAAATTCAGATACCCCTATCCTATGCACCTTATTTCGTCAACTTACAACAAATCTTTGAAGGCTTTTCGTTTCGAACACCTTCATGAGGAACCATCTATATCTTCTTTTTTTTTTGTAAATTGGTGGCAAAGTGTTTTAACCTTAATCTTTGATGATCACCCGGATGATTATATATCCAAGCTATGCTTTGCCAATCGAAAACCCAATGACATGTCCTTTTTGCCAATAGACTTACTCAGTGAACTCCAAGCAAAGTCATTTGCATCCTTTCCTCCTGGATTTTCCTTTTTTGCTGAATGCCATCTTATGGCAAATCCTCTTGAAGACCTTCCTATTGAGAATACTCTACCTCAAAAGAAGAAGTTCAAACAGCACATAGGGACTAAAGGACAGGATGTCTCTTCTTCTAGGCAAGTAATGCAAGTGGTAGACAAAATAGCAACAAACGAAGCTAACACAACCTCTTCTCCAATCCGCCAAGGAATTGTTGCTAGCAGGGCGCTTGTCTCAACTGCGCCCTCTTCTGAGGTGGAAATTGTGTCTGACTCTTCCTAGACTAAAGCAAGGCCTAGGAAGAACTTCAAGCCAACTAATGGTTTTCATGACAAGTTTTGTTGTTTTTTTGTGATTTTCTATTTAATCTCATGTGGTGGCCAAAATTTGTTTGGCCTTTTCGTTTGTAATTGACTTCAAAAATGTGAATTTTGTTTCCCCTAATACTTACTTCTGGTCTTTATGTTCTCTATTATTCTGAGAAATTCTTCTAGCCATATCTAATGGCCCTCTCATATACTCACTTCAACATAAAGTCTCTCACATGGTTGGATGATATTTCTTAAAGTACCTCCCATTAATGGGTTTTTTATGTCATTCGCCTTCTAGAGATTTCAAATGGTAGAGTCCACCTTGCAATACTCTTCCTACCCCACAAGGTTATGTCCACATGGGTGACCATTTGCTACATTCTTTATCTTTACTTCCTACGGGTAAAATAGATTTCCAAGCTAAGTTCTCCACAACAAAACTTTTAAACTTAACTTTCATATTGTAAGTCCTTTATATTTTCTTCTTCTGAACTTAGATATAGTTTAATGCTTCTAATCAATTCCCCTCCAAGTCTTCCAACTCAAGAAACATTACTTAAGTGTATGTATCTATTGTCATATCCTCAAGTCTTGCCACCCTCCTTGATCTCACAGTTATTTTCATAAGTATCACAACATTGTGTCCATACAACAACTCAAATGGTGTTGTCCCTGTGATGGTCTTCTTGGAAGTCATGTATGCCCATAGGACCTTTGACAACAATTCATGCCACTGGCTTGGATTGTTTTCCATAGTTTTTTTCTTTTCTTTTTTTTTTTTTTCAGAATCAGTTTTAATGTTTCATTATTTGACTCTACTTGCCCATTGGCTTGAGCATAATAAGGTGATGAGTTTAACATTTGGATTCTATGTTCAGATGAAAACTCTATTATTTTTTTACCCTACGACCAAATTACCCTGATTGATAGTAATTGTCTTAGGTAAACCAAACCTAAAATGATGTGCTCTTTGATGAAGCCAATTACCTTCTATTCATTTACAACCTTCATAAGTACTGGTTCTACCCACTTTGTCACATAATTAGTGGTCACTATAATGTAAGAATGTTGTTTTGATGCAAATGAGTGGATATGACCAATCAAATACATTGCTCAACCCCTAAATGGCCATAGCTTTATAATTGCATGCAACCAGTTAGTAGGGACCCTTTAGATAGGTCCATGGTTCTGGCAACCTTGACACTCATTTGCATAGGTAATGCAATTTTTTCTCATGGTTGGCCAACACTGTTCATACCTATGAATTAACCATCTCACTTTTTCACCTGACAGGTGAGACCCACAGATTCATTTATGGATTTCTGTCATGAATAGAGTTCTCCTAAATAACCATTCTCCTAGAAGGACATAACTTACTGCTCGGTACCTAACAAACCTTTTTGTTTTCTAAGATAGGTCTTTTAGATATTTAATGATGGGCAACCTCCAATTTGACTCCTCTATTTCAATGGCTAGGATATTGACTAGCCACGGCACCACTGTTAACAAATGCCTTTTTTGTATTTGATGATCCTCTCATTCATGCCTTCTAGGATCCTAAGCCCAAAGGCTGCTTTTGCCATCTCATTAGTTCTCCCAGTATGAAGCCTTATAATATGTTCAAATTAATCATTCTCAAAACCCTAAACAAGAGACTGTACCCTTGTGATGTACTTTTCTGGTGTAGGGCGATTGCATTTGTACCAATCTTGCACTTGTCGAATCACCAATTGTGAATCACCAATTACCAATAGATTTTTTATTTTCATATCTAAGGCTATCTCTAGGCCTATGACTAAAGTCTCATGTTTAGCCTGATTATTTGATAAGACCCATGTTTCATCTAATTGGTAAGCAAACTAGAACATTTTCCCTTTTGGTGATACTAGAACAATTCTGGCTCCCACACCTTCCTCATTTTTGGATCCGTTGAACATTAATTTCCAATATATCGTTTCTATGCAACCCACTTCAAATGTGTTTTTTTCAACAAGCACACTTGGATGGTCTGCCAAGATATCAAGTAAGGTTTGGCCTATAACTATCTTTTATGGCACATATTGAATAATATTCTGTTAAGGCAATGATCCATTTTTTACACTCTTCCTCTTAATAAGGGTCATGTGAGCATATATTTGACTACGTAAGTATGAGCAATAATACACACAGTAAATATAAATAAGTAATGCCTCAATTTTATTGTTGGAAATATAAATTCAAACAAAGATTTTCTATGGATAAGTAATTACATTCCGCATTGTTTAATTTTTTACTTAAATAGTAGATTGCTTGTTCATGGCCTTGATTATTGTCATGTGCCAACAAATTGCTAATAGATTTTTTCCCTACTGAAATGTACAACTTTAATGGCTTGCCTTTGTTTGGTGGCATTAGCACTGGAGGCCTTGTCAAGTATTCTTTGATTTCTTCAAAAGCCTTCTGGTGTACAACCTCCCACTTGAAATCAACATTTGACTTCATTTTTAACAAATGTGAAAAACCCAATGTCTTCCCTACAAATGAACATTTCAAAGGATTCATCTTCAACTTGTGCACTCTCATCATTTGGAAAGCCTTTCTAAGGTTCTCTAAATGTGATTCTTGATCATTAGAATTAATGATCACATCATCGATATAGACTTCCATTGATTTCCCAATCATATCATAAAAAATCAAATTCATTGCCCTCTTAGAGGTGGGTCCTGTATTTTTAAGGTCAAATGACATTTCCACATATTCATAAGTTCCCAATATACCTAGGCACCTGAAAGCATTTTTATGAATATTTTCTTCTACTGTGAATATTTGATTATAGCTAACATGCCCATTCATAAAGGTTAAAATAACATGTCTAGCTATAGAATCAAACAAAATATTGGCTACAGGCATTGGATACTCATCATTATGAGTCGCATTGTTATGGTTCTTTTAGTCTTTTTTATCACATGAACAATATTAGAGAACCATTCAACATACTTGACAATTCTTATGAAGCCCGTTTTCAACAACCTTTCGATTTCCTCTTTTACTAGCAGTGCAACTTCAAAGGTCATTCTCTTAGGTGGCTGCTTGTGGGGATGAAATCCCTTCTTAATTTGTAGTCTATGCTCTACCAATGATATGTCTAATCCAGGCATTTCTTCATAAATTCTATGCAAAGCAGTCTTTGAACTCCCTTAGCAATTCAACCAACCTCTGTTTGAAATAAATTCCAATGGCTACATTGATAGACCTTTTGTCAGCCTCATCCACTAAGTTTATTTCTTCCAAAGGGTCTTGAACCTCTGCCTTTACATCATCCAAATTTATAAGTGCAGATTAAAGATCTTCCATCCCCACATCCTAGTTTGTGTCCTCTAGTTCACCTTCTAACACACACTCAGCCCAATCGACAAAGGCATCTTCTGATGCCTTCACTCTTTCTTTCAAGATATATGCAAACAACCTTGAATTCTTCACTTCAAGCCTGGTTTATAGAAAGTCAGGTCTGGCCATGTCATGGCAAATCTGATGTAAGTTCCTTTCAAAATATTTATCAACTTGGCTTGCACCATTAATTATCCTTACTGAAGTCAAATTCTAATAATAAAGTTGGGCTTCCACATTATATACATCTACATAGAAAGAATTGACATCTGCCTAATGCGTCTTCATCTCCTTTATCTCGTCGTTATCACTTTTTGATAGGAAGATTTGTGCTTGATGTAGGGACGATGACATATAGTCATTAGCATATATCTAATCTCTTCCTAAAAGAATATTGAAATTGGATGAGAAATCTATCACAAAAAAGGTTGATGTAGTATTCCTATCGCCTACTTGTAGTTGTATAGTCAGGATTTCTCTTGCAAAAGATGACCTTCTTGCAAAGTTATTGACTATGATGTCAGTATGAAGGAGCTTTTTTTTTTTCCTTTATTTAAGACCTTTAACATCCTTAGAGGTAGGATGTTAACCATTACCCCATTGTCAACTAGGACTTTGTTGATTGGTTGATAATCGATGTGAGCATGTATGCAAGTGGCCTCGAATGCTTAGATAGTTATTCCCTGGGAAAGTGTAATATCACTCTATCTGCCCGCTAGTCTCCTTGATCTATACTTATAGACCTTCCATCAGGTCTAAATTGCTTCATAGTTTTTGTAAACATTGTTATTGATTCAATGCTATCTTCCACATCTCCTGCTAGTTGGTTTGACTGTCCTGGCTTTGCCTCGAATGCTTCAGGCATAGTCAATATCATGTTGCATGTTATATCATCTATAAGGAGAGGTTCTATATCCTCAAAGTTCATAAGCTCCTCATCTGAAAGCATGCCTTTGTCTTCCTTCATTTTCTTTTTTCCCTTGTCTAATGAACTCTCTGATAGCTTTTTTGTTTCTCTTTTAGACAGATCCAGTATCTGTTTAAATTCATGAATCTTTTGATCAAGGATATCTTCTTAGTCTGGACCTTTTTGATCTCCTTTTGCTGCTCACTTGTCCAAGTGGAATTTTTATTTCCCATCGATGGAGTTGGCCCTAAATAGGCTTCAAATGGAATATGGTTTTGCCTGCTCATCCAAGCAGCAAACTTTATATGCTCTATTCTTTTCTGGGTTTATGGGTCTGCTACTTCTAGCATTCTTGCCTTTTGATTTTCTGCCAAACACTTTTCTTAGCCATTGATGGTCCAACAGAATGGTCCATCCCTTGTACTTTTTCTCTCCTTGTTTGGCCTTAGTGGCTAGTGCCTCTTGTATCCCTCTTGATGCAGGGAAATAATGGGGACTATGCTGGTACCTTTCCTTCATCTAAAAAATGTCTAGGTCTGCACCATCGAATATCTTTTCAAAACTATTATAGATATGCACATCTCCTTCACCCTTAGTGCTGAACTAGAGTCCCATATTAGTGAACTCCCTTATCACATCATCTAGTGGAACTGCATCTTGCTTGACTATATATTTTGCACATTAAAGCACATAACCAACGACTCCTCTTCTCTAGAACCATGCCTACTGTGAACTGGCATTCTCATATTTAGGACAATTCTTTCTTTGCCAACCAACAAACTGGAAACCTTCTTGTCATCCTTTAAATTAGCAAAAATCATATTAATATTCACTTCCTTAGGAAAATGATCTTTATCTACCCCCTTGGTTTTTTCTTCTGTTGTGACATATTTAAACACGATTTCTGAAAGTGATGCAATTTTTAGTTGAATGCCTAAATGAGTTATGTCATTTGTAGTATTCTTTTTCTTTCCTATCCTTTTTTTATGGGACATTGTGTCTTTCAGATAGGATAATGAATTTTTTGTTGATCAACCCATTAAAAAGAGTATTTGCCATTGATACATCAAATGAATACTGTCTAGAATTTGGTGGTGGATCTTTCTTAAAGGATGACTGGATGACATATCCACAATGTCTTCAATATTTTTCAATGCATTACACATAATTGGTATTTTTTCTATGATCTATACCACATCTATCTCAACTTCTCTCTCGAAGTCTTAGAAATAAGTCTTTAATGAACTGTTTTTCTTTTGTTGCTCTCTCCTAAGTAAGATTTCATATCTAGTGCCCCTGGCTGAGACTTCAAAGAGGTCTCTAAACTTCTTCCTTAATTCTTAGTTTAAGCCATTCTGGGCCAACTTTACTAATTCTATTTTAGGCAAATAAACATGGCATTTATTCCTGACTTTCTTGATTCTGTTGTTGTATTATTCTGTAGATTCATACGACCTGTGTCTCAATTTTGATTGGTCTACCATTTAAACATCTAGTTCATTTATAAAGAATTGAGCATGAAACTGTTCTTCCATTTGTTATCATGTTTGCACTGAATTGGCAGAAAATTTTATGAACCAAGCCAAGGTTGTTCTTATTAGTGATTATGGAAACAATTTCATATTTAAATTCTAGTTATTTCCAATTTTGTTCACATTGAAAAGTGAACCTGCTTATGTGATCTATTGTAGATTGATTCTCTTCGCCAGATAAGAGATGAAATTATTGGATCTTTTATCCCCTTAGGAATTTCTTATAGTTAATCCATGGTGGGTATGGTTTTCAAATCATAGGCCTTTCAATCTTCCTAAGGCCAAGACCATAAAGGTCTTCAATCATTTTCACCAATTGATTTCTATTAAAAGTCATGTTTTGGTGGTCTTCCATAAGTTCCATTGGGTCAAAGGGTTGCCCTCCTACCCTTTGGTTAAATTCTTCTATAGGTTTCATTGGGGGCATGACATGTCATTCCCGACCCCTTCTAGGAAACTTAGGGGCCATCAGTGGCCCATTTCTTCTCCTAGGATTGGTGTGATAGGTATGGTCTTTTGTTGGTAACTACTGGTGGGCGTCTTTGGTTTTCTACAGCAAGCATCACAGGACCAATGTTTCCTTCTTCCACCATTTGATTTCTAACCACAATTGTTGATTTTTTATTAATTGGTCCTGACTCTAGTGTCTAGGCATCCATTAATTCATGCATGACATTAACTATTTCTTGTCTAATGCCAAAATTAGGATTGTGCAATACATGTTTCAAGTTTTGCACAAACTCCTGCATCTGTAGACTATCTTGGCCAACGAATTGGCCATTCCCTAGGTTTGCAAATTCCAACGGATTGATACTCGAATTTGCTTCATGATTGCCATTATTTGAAATCATTTCCATAGTTTCATTAGTGTCAAACATGATCTCATCTTGTTTTTTCATTCTTAGCATTTTTATTTGATCCAAGTTAAGAATGATGTCTCACTGGGCATGCCAAAAGATTGTTGCACAAAAATCTGTAGTTTTCGACGAAGGAAACTCGATCGATAGATATCTTTCAAGCGATTGCTTAGGATGAGTTCAATTACCTTGTTTTAGGACTTCCTTGGATGAATTCCAAGGGGATAATTGTATAATATAGTGAACTAAAAAAGATATTTCCTTTATTAATTCAATCGAAAGGATTTTTGTTACATAAAAGACTGAGTTCCTCCCTAAAACTAATCTAAAACTACCCCTCAAAATACCCAAATTGTGGGTCTTGTGGGGATTTGAATGTGTCCTTCAACTTCTCTATTGTTTGGCTTTTATAGCCAATATATTCGATAATTTTGTCTCCATCGAGAGTTATTTGTCTGATAACACCCAAGCAGTTATTTCTATTTTTAAAACAAGATTGTGACTAATAATTTCTCATCTTTCTTCAAAATCTACCCTGTGGCCTCCTATTAATGCCTTCAAACTTGCCAGATGCCAATGCATCGAATATTCCTATAATTTTATATTTTAGGTCCAACAGTAGTATAAATTATATTTGTTTCTTGTCCTCATAATTATGGCTGATAATCAAGTCGAGCTTTGCAAGTTCAAACCGAGCCCATCGAGCTCATTTTTCTAAATTAGCTTAAAAAAATTGTTTAAAATCGGTTCGTTTGGAGAATGAGTTGTGCTCAAACTGAGCTTGAGTAGCTCAATTAATTTAAATATAAAAGAGCCGAGTTTTGCGAGCCCGAACGAAACATTTTAGTCTTCTTTTGTAAAGGAACCTAAAAAATTGTTTAAGCTTAGTTCGTGAGTCGAATCCTATTCGAGTCAAGCTCAAACCGAACCCGAGTAGCTTGACTCAATTATCAACCCCACTCATAATACAAGGTTTAATAGCTTTATACCTCAAAGTAGAACAATTCAAATTTAGTGCTATCTAATTGTAAGAATTAGTTACACGAGGATATTGAATTTGATCTAACAAAACAATAAGTTACAATTTACAATAATTATGGAGCAATGTTATTAGGACCTAAAATATTGACCTAATTTACTGATCGTAATCCAATATTTTCATTGTGACCGTTACTCTTGCATTTCTTCATTAAGATTCATCACTTGACAAATTATTATATTAACAAATTAGGTCAATTTTTATAAATAACAATAGCATTATCCAAAATCATGCGATAAATAGTTAATAAGATATCGTAGTAAATTTGGAGAGAAATTATATATTGCAAATATTATATATATATAAAAAAATGTTATTTAAACCTTATTTGGAAATATAATGTAGGGACTTAATGATGTAATTTCAACGCAATCATTAGATTTGTTGTGAGTTCTAATGTTAAATAGAGCTCACAACCAATCTAATGGTTGTACATTATTAAGTCTCTAGATTA
>CAUOFW020000908.1:0-169349 GCA_963454935.2 Ilex paraguariensis
GCCAGACTTTAGGACCGTATGAAATTCCAATTGAGGTTTGGAAGTGCTTATGGAATGATGGAGTATCATGATTAACGAAATTATTCAATAGATTTATTACACTTGAAAAATGTCCGATGAATGGAGAAAGAGTATTTTAGTATCTATTGATAAAATTGATCAATGAAAATAGAGAAGAGAAAGAGAAAATATATAAGACTAAAAGCAAGTCTGTAATACACATCTTAAACCTAAAAATACACAAAGTAAATCTTACATAGTAGGACAATACAATATAAAGAAAATGCCTAAACTACCTTTAGTACTAATACTCTTAACACCCCCTCTCAAACTCATGATGCGGCGAAAAATATCAAGAGTTTGCCAAGAAGAAATCGAAAATGTGCTATGGTGTGAGATTTCATAAAAAAATTCACTATCTGTATTGTGAAAGGAAGAAAGGGGAGAGTGATAGTGCCTTGCTGCAGATGATAGCGCACAAAGTAACAATCAATCTCAATGTGCTTTGTGCGCTCATGGAAGACCAAGTTATGAGCAATCTGAATAGCACCGGTATTGTCACAGAACATAGGAGTTGGAGAAGATATCGAAATGCCAAGATCAGTAAGGAGCCATCGTAACCAGAGTATCTCAGCTATAGTAGATGTCATAGCACGAACTCAGCTTCAACAGAAGAATGAGCAACAACAGTTTGTTTCTTACTTTTTCAAAAAATAATATAATCTCCAAGAAAAAGGCAGAAACTAATGGTGGACTTGCGATCCATAGAGTCACCAGCCCAGTCAACATCAGAGTAAGCCCTAAGTTCTATAAATGAAGAATGAGAAAATAGTAAACTTTGATGTAGAGTACCACAGAGATACCAAAGAATGCAAAGAGCAACGACCTAGTGAATGGTGGTGGTGAGGCAACAAACTGACTCACAATATGAACAATATAAGAGATATCTGGACGAGTGACTCTAAGATATACTAAACTCTCAACAATAGTGCCATAGAGGGTTGGGTCAGACAAGGGAGTACCATAAAACGAAGAGTAGCAAAGGTGTTTCAACTGTTCGATTATCTGATAAGTAAGCTCAGTGCAAAATGTCAAAGACATACTTGAATTGAGAGAGAAGATAGCCTTTAGGAGAGGAGGCAAAATCAATGCCTAAGAATACCTGAATTGTCCCAAATCCTTTAGCTCAAAATGATCCTGTAACTGAGTTTTCAATAAGCATATACCAGCAGTGTTATCACATGTAATAATGATATCATCAACATATAATAAAAAAAAAATAGAGCCGGAGAAAGTAAACTGTAAAAAGAAAGCAGAATCATGGTCATTGGCGCGAAAACCCAAGTCACAGATAACCGAAGAAAATTTGACAAACCATGTCCTGAGAGCCTATTTAAGACCATATAAGGCACGATGAAATCGATATACTTGATCAAAATTATAAGACAATCCAAGGGAAGGTGTCATAAAAACCTCTTCAGTTAAATCTCCATGAAAAAATACATTTTTCACATCCATTTGAGACAAACTCCATTGTCGAATGGCAACAACTACAATCACGGTGCGAACAGTAGTCATCTTGACAACAATGACAAAAGTCTCATCGTAGTCTAAACCATATTCCTGTACAAACCCCTTGGCTACTAATCGAGCTTTATATCATTCCACAGAACCATCCGACTTGATTTTTATCTTATAAATCCACTTACAACCAATGGTGCATTTACCGGGCGGTAAAGGCACTAGCTCCAAAGCTCTGGTCTTATGTAAGGCGGACAACTCCTCATCCATAATCTATTTCCAAAGTGGATCAAGTAAAACCTCCTTGTAGGAGGTGGGTTTAGATAGAGAATAAATAGAAGTAAAAAAAGAACAAAGTTAGAAGAATAACAAGTATTACTCCAACCAAACTTGTCTGGATATTTACAAGAGCGCTGAGGATAACGTGAGGTATGATCCACAGTGTGTAAACCTGATTGGGCAGCCAGATAAAAAAGGGGAGGCATTGCATCCAGAGTCCCGAAGTCATAGTAAGGGTACAAAAGGAAAAAAAAACTTAATAAATTAAACTATAACTCCAACACTTCCCCTCAAACTAGGCACAAAAATGTCAACTAAGTCACGCTTGACAACGAAGTCCTGAAGAATAGATAGAGTGACAAGTTTGGTGACAACATCCGCAACCTAATCACTGTCCCCACAAACAATGGAATGACAATACCATAACTAATCTTCTCCCGAAGGAAGTTAACATTGATTTCTATTTGTCTTATCCTCTAGTGTAGTACAAAGTTAGAAGCGAGCAGAATAGTAAATCGATCATCACAATATAATGTGGATAGAGATGTCATTGGAAATTCCAACTCGCCATGAATCGAATGTAACCAGATAATCTCACACGTGCCAAGTATTAGTGCTCGATACTCTACCTCTGCTAACGAGCTATAGACAACTGTTTGCTTCTTGCACTTCTAAGAGATAAGATAAGTCTCTTAAAAAGTACAGAAGTTCGTAGTAGATTGACCGTCACACGTTCCTCCTTAATCTGAATCTGAATAATAGGCTAGAGAGCCAGTCTGAGATCCTGATGTATAGACTAATCTAAGTCCAGGACAAGATTTGAGGTACCGAAGAATATGATAAACTGGATCAAGATAAGGCTGACACAGCCTGTACATGAACTGATTGACTCGACTAACAACAAATAAAAAGTCTAGCCTAGTGTTGGCTAAATAGATAAGTCTACCTTCCAATCTCTGATAAACAGTTGGATCTCTCAACTCCTCACTTTCAACTAAGGATCAAAATATCGTTTCAAAATAATTGAAACATCCAAAAAATTTTCGTTGTAAAGGAGACCGAAACAAATCAGTGATGGAATCAAAATTTTAATATTTCAAGGTGTTCTATAATATTTCAAAATATTTTTTTATATTTCAATGCATCCACATAATTATTTCAGAACGTTTCAAGTTATTTCAAGATATTTTAATATATTTCGATCAATGTTTTTGAAAAAATAATTCTTAATTTTTTTATTTTTTTCATTCTATTTTCAAAATGGGTCAAAACATTTCCGTTTTCATGGTGACGACAATAAAATTTTAATCCTTGCCTTCAACAGTGAGCTTCAAGTTTAGAATCATGGGTGATGATGTCAGTTTGCACCCCAACATCCTAGTGTTCGAGAAAAGATTCAAAATATACTTCCTCTAAGAAAGAACAATACCTCTATTGCTACTGGCAATCTCAATCCCAAGAAAACATAGCAAAAATCCAAGGTCCTTCACATCAAAGGTCTACCTTGACCTGTGCAGTCCTAAAAATCATCCTAGTAATAATAATATCATCCATATACACCAAAAGGATGACACACTGCCTAAAAGTATTTCGTCAATTAAGCATGTATGATCAGAAGAACATTTGGTGAACCCTAAACGTAAAACTACACCACTAAAGCGAGATAACCAAGCTCGTGGTGACTATTTCAGTCCATAAAAAGACTTACGCAGCCGACACACCTTTCCAGCATACTTTCCCGCACCACAAAAGTTCGATGGTACATCCATATAAATGGTCTTGTCCAGATCACCGTGAAAAAATACATTCTTCACATCCAACTATTGAAGAGGCCAAGAGTACTCCGCAGTTAGAGAAATTATCAACCAAACGATAGTCAATTTTGCCGCGGGGGCAAACGTAGCACCAAAATTACAACCTGTACTTAAGTAAAACTCTTCACCACAAGCCTAGCCTTGTGACGATTAATAGTACCATCCGTGAGAAACTTCAGGGTATAAACCCAACGACAACTAACAAACTTCACTCCGGAAGGTAAAGAGACAAGATCCCATATATGATTATGCTAAAAAGTGTTCATCTCTATCTGTATAGCAAGAATCCATTGGGGCTCCCACATAGTCTAAAAAATGGAGCGAAGAACTGACGTATCTGATAAAGGCATACTATAAGCTCGAAATATAGCAGACAAATAACCATAAGAAACATAACCAAAGGTCGAATATAAAGTCTTGGCAGTCCAACCATAATGAACAGCTAGACGACGATCACGCTGCGGATAACGATGCCCTAAATCATCATCCTCCACTGACAATATCTCATTAAGTGAAGTAACTGACTCACTACCTACAATCTGATCAGTTCTAACAACAGGTGCATCAATATGCTCAATGAACAGGAAAATATTACCTGCATCGCTTGATGTAGAGGGGACATCAGCAGGAGATGAGAGCGAGGGCGACGAACATAGACCTGTAAAGGAGGTGAGACTGGTGACTCTGTAGTGACATGGACGAGTGGTTCTAGAGGAGGAGAGATTGGTAACTCTATAGTAACAGTGACCAATGGCTCTGGGTCTTGTCGTAAGGGAAAATCAAAAGGAGTATCATCAACTAGAGGGGCAGACACAGGACTGGAAGAAAAATAAGAAATATACTCAATAAAGATAACATCTACACTGTGATATATACAACGCCTGAAAGGATCATAACACCGATACCCCCTAGACTAATGACAACAGCCCACAAAGACAACGAATCGCTTTATCATCAAACTTATGACGAGTAGAAGACCTGTCCTGAACAAAACATGTGCAGCCAAAAATAAGAAGGGGGACTAAAAAAAGTGTCCTCTCGGGGAATAAGACATAAGGGAGCCATATGCTGAAGAACACAACTCGGTGTATGATTGAACAGAAAGGTAGAAGTCAAAATAACAAAATACCAATAAGATTTTGGTATCTCCATACCTCTGCATACAATATACCATCCTTATTAGACTCTTATTTTTTCTTTTAGCAACTCCATTTTGCTCAAGAGTAAATGAACTGAATTGCTGAAGGATACCCTAAGAGAAAAGGTGAGACACTAAGGCATTAGACACATATTCTTTGGCATTATCCGAACGAAGAGCACGAACAATGATATTGAATTGTGTCTTAATCATTTAGAGAAATTGAGTGATGATAGGGAGTACATCAAACTTCCTATGCAAAAGGTAAACCCAAGTACAACGAGTATGGTCATCCACATAGTATCGAACACCTGACAGAGCAGTAACAGAAGAAGGTCCCCAACTATCAAAGTGTATTAGGTCAAATGGCTTGGGGTGACTAGTGCATGCGATGAATATAACTCATCCTAAAATGTTTCGATAAGAAACATATATCACAGTCAAGTTTCCCACTAACACAATCATTGTTCAAAGCAAGAAGCAACATACATAAATATTTAAAATTTGCATGCCCAAAATGGTCATGTCACAACTAAATAGTTTGTGACAAAAAATCATAACGATAACTACCAAGTAAACTACTAGCATGCAAGTTAGGAAAAAATAAAGACAAGCAGATGCAGGTGATGTAAGTGGAAAAACTGGTGAAACTAAAAATGGATCGCCTAAATAATACAATCTATCTCTCTCATGTCCCCTAATAATCGTTCTAGTAATCGGGTCTTGCAAATAACACGAATCAAAAAAGAATACAACATACAATAAAAATCTCTGGCAAACTGATGTACAGATAATAAATTCATGACCAGCTTTGGCACATGAAAAATCAAATATAATATAAAATCATCTGAGAGGCAAACCGTACCCCTACTAACAATAGGGCATGTGCCTCATCTGTTAGTTGAACCTATATGTAATTGCTCGTCAAAAGTGGTGAATTGATGGACCTCATCTGTCATGTGACCATTTGCACTCAAGTCCAATATCCAAAAGGGAGACCGACGGGCGCAAGCATAAAATACACAAGATATACCTATAGTGGTAGCAACAGTAGTAGTCGGACCCTGAGAAGTCAGGGTAGACATAAGTATATCTAATCAAAAAATATTAGAATCCATATCACATTGCCAAGGAGGAGTGGTAGTAGGAGCAGCGCAGTAGGTGGTGGTACCTTAGCAATAGTAGCAGTACGATCTTGAGGAGGTAGCTTAAGCTTCAAATGAAGCTTCCAACAAGTAGCCCGGAGATGTCCTGGTCAGCCACAATAATCACACTGACCAGAATCGCCTTGTCGGCACTGATCTGGGACACCCTGTCTACGCTGGTCCAAACTCTGTCCTCCCGTGGCTGAAGGTCTTGAGCAAGACCCTGCAACAGGTGCAAAGGCCACCTAAACAACATGAGAGGGTCAAGGTCGCAACTGGTAGTGAGGAAATATGGACACGACACTCATGCTGCTCAATCATCGTATACACCTCATATAGAGACGGAAGCCTCATCATCGACAAGATTTGAGAACAAGGTCCCTTAAACTCATCACAAAACCCCATAAAAAACTTGTGAATCATATTCTCCTGCTCTCGAGTATATAGGAATGCCGCTCTCCCGGGCTCTATCTTGGGAATAGCAGCAAGAAGACGCAAAGTCTCATACTCAAGTCAACGCCGAGTCAAATAGCCATAATAATCCTAAACCGTCATATCTCCTTGTCGAGTATAAGATATCTCCTGAGAAAGCTCATAAACACGAACTCCACATCCTGACTGGAAATACATCTTTCATAATACGCTCTATAGTTTCAAAACAGAGCTATAAAACTGGTGAACCCTACAAACAGAGGGCTCCATCGAGACAAATAACCATCCAAGAATAGCTTAGTTCTCAAAGAACCACACAGAATATCTAGGATCATCATCAGCTGGCTTTGGGTGTTATCCCGTCAGCCAACCGAGCTTCCCAACACGTACTAAAAAAAATTAAAATGAGCGTGACCACTCAATAAAGTTACAGTCATTCAACAATTGTGTCGTAACCTTTTAAGATATCATACCCGACATCATCGATAATGCAACTGGACCAGTAGGTACTATTTACTGATCAAACATAAAGTGGGAGAGGAAATCTCAGTAGAAGTAGGCGATACATTCCAAGTGGAAGTACTAAGAGTAGGGGTCTCAATGGTAGAGGGCTCAAGTCCCTTAATAGTGGCCATAACAACATCTAGGCAATCGTGACAGAAAAATTCTTTACGATAAATAGAGACAAAAATAAGGAAGAACAATATACCTCCAGTTGAACAATAGCGACAGATAAAGAAGGTCCAGAAAGCTTCCAAATAAGTAGGTCACAGTGTCAATAAATCCAGTAAATATAAATAAGTGATCTACTGCATCAAGAATAGATCAACGGGGGTGGGGATCCGACCCCTCTTACAAAACCTGAGATCCGGCGAAGTAGGGAAGTGGGCATGGGTAGTGGTGCAATGGGCAGGGGTAGTGGGCCAGGGTTGGGTTATGTCGTGGGGTCTAGGTGGTTTCGTTGGGTGGCCGTGAGGGAGTTGCTGGGTTTGGCTGGTTGGGTTGGGAGGTTGGTAGGTTGGGTTATAGTGATTTCACTGCTGGCTGCTGGAGGTATTTGGTGTGGGTTGTGTCGCTGGTTTGTGGGACTTGGTGGTTTCGCTGCTGGCTGTTGTAGGTATTTGTATGCTGGAGAGGGGTGGTTTCATTGCTAAAGGTGATTATGGTGGAGGCTAGGGTTAGGGTTAGACTTTGGCTTTGATACTAACTTGAAATATCTGTGAGTGAAAAGGGATACATAAACTAGGAGTAGAACCCCGTATATATATTCATACAATAGTATAAAGTGACCTAAACACCCTTCTAATATAAGCAAAACATAAAAGTCATAGTAAGAATAAAAAAAGGAAAAAAAAACCCTAATAAACTAGACTATAACCCCAACAATATGAAATGATCGTATTAGAGAAATGATTGGAGTGACTCCAATTGAAGACAAGTTGAGAGATAAAAGATTAAGATAGTTTGGTCCTATTCAATGGAAGTCGATAGCGGCACCGTTAGAAAAAGTGATAAAATTTCGCTAAATGGTACTAGAAGTAAAGATAGACCTAAATTAACATTAAACGAAATAATAAGAAAAGATAAAGTATAAGACATGTGATCGAAATGAATGGCGAAGACAAACTTATATAGCCGACCGCAAATGATTGGGATATAAGACTTGATTTGATTTAGTTTAAAAAGATTACGACTGTATGAATAAGTAAATTTATGTCATGCCATTATTTATAAAGCATAGGACAATCTAGACATAGATACCTAAGATCAATGTATCATCTCTCGTTCATTCTCTTATGAACCTCATTTTATTTTCCGAATTTTAAAATCGATCATAACAAGAACAATTTGTCCATTATGGCATCGATAGTTGGTGTCAACAACTCATTATGGCCGGAACAATGACAATCAAATGTCTCCCCCATCTTGACCAAAATTCCATTTGTTGTAGCACATGATTATTGCTATAGAAACCCAACAAAAGGGATCAGTTTTGTTCTTATGATGAACCAGTCATCTAATTTTGAATGAGAATGTGAAAAAGAACAAGAATTACGAACTATGTGAAAATTAAATCAAAGATCATAGAGTTTGAGCCTTGGAATTAGTTTCAAATCAGCAGATAAACTTCATTTTTTTCACAATTCTGTCCTCAAACTCTACAAGATGGAGCAATGCTGACCTTAATCCATTGTCGTTAGGTTTTGGGCGAAAGACTGCCACATATCATAAATGTGGCTTATACATAAGGTCATATTTGTAAATCAATATATATTGGACAAGATCATATTTGTAAATCAATATTAATTGCATGTGTTAGTCATCCTTGACCCATTAAAATACAAAAATACTTCTTTCTCCAAAAGTCAGTCCTGTCTCATTTTCTCTTAAATAGTAATCTATCCATATATATCTTTAGAAAATCCATTTTTCCTAATTGACATAAGGAAACATCTCACTCTCTTCTAAAAAAACATCTCTCAACCTCTAAAAAACTCACATTTTCACTCTCTCTCACACACTTCCCCTCCCCCCACAAAAAAAAAAAAAAACTCTCATAGAAAACCTATCTCTAGAAAACACTTCCCCCACTCGACCAAAAAGATTTTCTCCCCAAACCCCTCTATCTTCCTCATAGGAGGAAGAATGAAGACCGAACAGTTAATCATCCATCTCTCTCCCCCCCCCCCCCCTCATAAATAAACATACATACATGTACATATAGCCAATTTTCATTGTGGTGGTGGGCCATACCTCATAAGTGGTGGTTCACAGAGGTAAATGCATGTTGGTGGTTAAAATATATGTAGTTTCTACATTGTGTGTGCGTACAAAAACATGACGGTGGGCAGTGGTTAGTGGTGTATCAGCTTGTTTATCAAAGATAGAGGTCGAGGATGGTAGCGGATTTTGGGAGTGACAGTTGTTAGGTTGGGAAGCAAGAGTAGTGACAGAGTGGTGAAATTGGCTGTCAGTGGTGGTAACCTAGAGGGTGAAGATGAATTAAATTTAATGGTTTGAGAGAGAGAGAGAGAGGAATTTCTTTGATATGAATCAAATAGTTGACATCCTTTTTTTTAAAAGGGGGTAAATTTGTCAATTACCCAGATTACTGAAACATGTTGCAATCATATGGAAAAACCCCAAAATACTAACGACAATGGCTGGCAGAACACACTTCATAAAAGTTTGAGAGCAAGGGTGAGAAAAAAAATGAAGTTTTAGGGGCCAATTGGTACCAGTGCCAAAGTTCAGGAGCCAACAATGTTTAAACCATTCAAATAAATATGCTAAGATATGATCAACTGTAAACTAACTTTCCTTCACCTACAGCAAAATCATTTTGGATAGGGGAAATGAAGTTGGTATGAAACTGTCATGAATAAGTTCAGAGTAAATTTATCAATTATTGGCTAATGCACCAGGAAACAGCAGAAAAAATAAATTGTTATTTAAGCATAGTTCTGTAGTTATAGTAGAAGCCGAATGTGTCTTGTATTTTTCAAGTAGACATCATTAGGCCGTTGTAAAATTAATAAAATACTGTCAAAAAATATTTCATTCAGTACAGTCTGCATAATCTTTCTTGGCATCAGAAATCAGATCTCCCACAATCACCCACTGTGCTTTCATTAGTATAACCACAATATTAACAGTGGCAATTCGATCAAAGGCAACTCACATAGTAAAGCAAGAGGTATAATCATGTACCTGACAGTTACTGGCAGGTCATTTTATCAACTATGGTCATATTTTCTCCAATTTAAGTTTAAAGCCCAAATGATGATTTTAGCTCTGGTGGTAATTCACCAGAGTGATAGCACAGCAATTTTTTAAGAAAATGGATGTGATGTCTTGATGCTGACATTACAATGTTGATAACATTTGAATGAGAAAAAATTTAGTATCGCTAATAACGTACATTTAAAAGGACAAAGGAAAGGACATTAACCAAGGAGTTTAATTGTCTAGATACTCACCTATAACCCAGATGATAATGAAATCAAAACGATTTTGACCATCCCTCCAATAGTTCACAAACCCATATGCATACACTTTCAATGCCATTTCAAGGACATATAACCATCCTGTGGGACAAGATGCATATTATTAATTCGTAATACAAAACCAAAATACCATGACATCAGATGAACCATAACTTTATAAGCATCAGGTGTACAATACAAAATATATTTGCTGCAGTTCATAGGAAGCACAATGGCTATTTTGGATAATAGAAAAGTGTCAGAACTATAAGAGATGCTGGAGGAGAGGAAAGCTGATTCATTCATTTATATCATCATCACCACTTCTGTAGCTGTCAGAATTTTTCGAGGGTATAAGTTCATCTCACCAGGCAGTGGTATTTATGGTGAGCAACATAACATAGTTCCATAAGAAGAAAACATTTATTAAGATAAATAAACACTTTAGAATGAAAAGATAATAAAAGAAGACAGAAAAGGTTGTATACCAAAACTGGTGTTGTTGAGTTATGAATGTTAGGAGTGTTTATGCAATTACAATGTTTATGTCTTAACGTGAACACCTAGTCATCCCCCACCTATAGGTGGTGGGATTTTTTTCTCTACCAAAAATTCTTTGCCCTATCTCCTATCCCTGATACGTAAACCCTAACCTGGTACCAAAGCACAACAAATCCTAAATTTTTCATGCTTTTAGTCTTTTTTTTTTTTTTCTTCTTTTCGATCCTGTCATTAGGTCATCGTCATCAATGGTCATTGTGTACTTGCCGCTACTCGTCATACTGGCTGTTTCTTTCAATTATCATCATCTTCATCTTCTTCTTGTCGAAATCTTGTTGCTGATAGCTGGTCTCATCATTGCAGTAGTGAAGGGTTGGTGCAGTTGTCGTCATCGGCTTGTCGCTGGCATCCTAAGATTCTATATCGCTTTGGTCTTGTCCTAGCCCTGTTAAAAGGTGGGTGTAGAAGTCACTGTCCTGTCCAATTAGTTCTGGTTGTAGTCATATCGCAGAGGGTTCAAAATTTTCAAACCAGAAGAGTTGACGCCAATTGCTGCTAGGGTGATTAAATGATCCAAGAAGTTGAAGCTTGGTTCAATTTTTGATAGATTCAAGCTCCTTCATATTACAATATCAGCCAAATCTAATCACTTGTTAGAGCCCAATTTGTAACAGAGCCAACTTACACCTTATGTAAATTTTTTTATTTTTTGATAAGTAATCTTAATTTTTCTCCCACTTTCCACCTCCAGAATACTATTCTTTCTCTGGATCCTCTGTTACTATCTCTACCTATATCCCTCTCTTCTCAATAGAATAGAGAAAACCCTAGATCTAAGTCTCTTTCGTAAGTGACCTCTCTCTTATTCATATTAAATTATGAGCCATGCCAAATCTGGAGCTCGATTTATAGATTTTCATTTTTTTTAATAAATAATTGTAGTTTCTCCAACATTTTGGGACACTATGCCCGTGAATCATATGTCTAACAATTTTTGCTCCTAATAGCCCATCCACTATACAGAATACTCTTCCTTCTCTAGGTCCCCTCTTAGTATTTCTGGCCATAACCCCTATCTTCTCAATAGAAATAAAGAAAACCCTAGATCTAAGACTCTCGCCATTGACCTCACCCTCTTTCTCATATCCCCCACAATCTCTCTCCAACGAGCCACAACTACCTCTCATATCTCAGACTCTTTTCTCCCCCCCTCAGTCTCTCGGTTCTTTATTAGTCTCCCTACCTTAAAAATAAAACCCTCTCCTCTCAACAAAGACATCTCGAAACCCTAGATCTAATCAAACTTTGCCCCTTCCTTGAGCCCGCCTCTCTCAACCCTCATCCTCTTTAATCTCCAACCCTTTCTAATCACTCATCAATTAGATTCTCTCAGTCTCTCTCTCTGCAAATAATCATCTCTTCAAATTCTCTCACTTTCTCTCTACGAGAAACAACTGTCTCCTTGATTTCTTAGCATCAGACTCTCACTCGCCTTTCATAGTCTCATTCTCTCACGATCACTCTCACTGAGTGGCTCTGCCATTCATATCTATTTCTAGTACCAGAGGCCATCGCCTGATTTCAAATGAGGACTTTACTTGTGATTTGGTTGTTTTTTTGAATTGGATTAATATTGTGCCTTGTATGAAAGGTCAAAAAACCTTAGAATAGATTATATGAGTTATATTAAAAGTTTAGAAGTATTCTAAAGTTAAAATCTATGTTGGAGAGGATTTGGGTAGAAAAGAATTTGACACGACCTTATTATTTTGGTTAAAACTTTTTACTATAATATCCAATGTAGCTGACTTTTGGAAAGCAAAAACTAAACTTCAAGGGGTACGAAAAAAGTATTTCATGAAAATTTCATAAATCGGCTTCTAAATAGATCAAAATTGATCTAGAAGTCGGGGGTATACTATCTGATGCGTCCGGACGGGAGAAACATGTGTCCAGATGCACTAGACAAAAGTTGGATGATTTGTGTTGAGAGTTTTCTCCACTTTTGGTATTATAAATATTTAAGGAACAACCCCTAGGCCTAGGTTTAGCAATTTTTCATCCAAGAAAACCCTAGAAAGCTTGAGAGGAAGAAAGAGAAGAGATATGGGGAGGATTCTCACTTCAAGATTGATTCAAACACACTAAGAGTATCTTCAAACATCGGGTTCTTTTTCAGATTCATTCATTAATGATTACAATTATATAATATATCTTTTTCACCATTATTATGATATAAATAACTGATTTACAATGTTTTTACGTTCTTTTGAATCCATGATTCGTTTCTTGAACAAAAATACATGATTTTCTTCAAAGATCTATTCTTTATTGATTACAAAATCATAGTTATTGATTACTATCAATTCAAATATATTTTCTGTGGGATCTCTTCCATGTTTTGTTAAATTATTCCTTTTGAAAAAGTTATGGATCAATGATTCTTTATTGTAGTTGAATTTTATGAAAAGTGTTATTTTTATCTCTTTTATTGATAGGTGCGATAAACGTGGGTTACACTCAAATGTGTATCGTAGGTTGTTAGAATGTTGATGGATGTTCAGATGTAGGAGTAGTTTATGACTTTATGTTACCGTGCACTTCTTTAAATGTATCATGTACTTCTTTTGCCATGTATCGCCTCTCCCCTGATTGTACCGTGCACTTCGTTACTTGTAAAAGTTTATTTTAATTTTATTCATTCAATTTTTAGGTTATAGGGTGGAGTGATAAACAAAGAGTACTTTTTTCATTTTGTTGTGATTATTTAAGTGAGCGACACAAGTCTAAGATTGAGCCTAAGCTTGAATTTCAGCTTGTAAAAAACAAGGCAAACCCAGTTGACCTGAACTCCCCCTTGGAAGAGCCAAGCATAGTCGAGCTCAAGCCAAATTTGAAGATTTCTTCAAAAACTCGAGTGGATCCTAAGATTATTAAAGCTTGATAGACTTGACTTCATTAACGCTCCTAATTCTTGCAGGTTCTGGAGCTGTAGCTGTTTGTAGGAATTCTCCACTCAGAACCTTCAAAAAATTTACACAAAAAAACTCACAACTTCTAATAATAATACCAACTCCAATGCTTCCATCCCTCCAAAGAGTTACATAATTCCCTAACACATAAACCCTCAAAGAGACAAACACTTCAACAACACCTTGAAAACATAGCTTTTGGCACAGAAACACTCAAGAACCTAAAAAACCCTCACTTAGGTTCAAGTAGGCAAAATTAGGCCTTAAAATTTGAAATGATAAAAATTTCTTGAACCTAACTTTGATCAAAACTGTGAAAAGATACAAAATTATTACTATTCATATATATATATATATATATATATATATATATAGATGAGGAGCAAATATGATTCATAAAAAATGATTTCATCCCCAAAGTAAAATTACGTTCGATAATGGCAACAAATAACAAAGAATAACAATAAAAATGAAAGAATTAAACAGAGAATGAGATATAAACAAAACACTTGTGTGGACATGTGATCCTCATATATATATATATATGAGGAGCAAATACGATTCGTAAAAAATGATTTCATCCCCAAAGTAAAATTGCGCTCAATAATGGCAATGAATAACAAAGAACAACAATAAAAATGAAAGAATTAAACAAAGAATGAGATATAAAAAAAACACCTGTGTGGACATATGATTTATATGTATAAGAAAAAAAAAAGGAGAGAATAATTTGTCCGGAGGAGTTAAAAAAAGCCTTGGGCGAACTAGGATCAAGTGGGTTGAAGATCAAAAAAGAATGGTCTTATTACAAAGGGAGAGTGATCAGTTTGTAAGGATAGCAATAACACAACAGTTAAGGCTTCCGACGATGAAATTGGGTTCACCGGCCAATGGAGAATGATAGTGCTGAAATTGTGCATCTTGATGGATCTGTGAAGTCCATGCAGGAGCAGAGAGATGGTAAGAGTGAGATTTTGAAGTGTATTTTGATTTGTGAAGTCCATCGGAAACCTAAGTAACTTCTTTCTATACGAGGGGTAACTTCGGAAGTAAATGAATCTTGAAATGTATTTTCAAAACACAACATAATCGGGAACAGTTCGAGTGGGGAAACCCTATGTGCGTCCCTCCCCTGTGGACAGGTTTTAATTTCTTCCTCAAACCTGCCTAAACACCGTCCAAAAAGGCTCCAAACTCACCCATTAGGGGCAGGGCAGGTCAAATTGCCACCCATAGTGCAAGACTGAGCGGCCTTCTAATTGAAGAACTACATAAATTGGATTTAGTTCGCTCCAAGAGTGGAATGTTTTGCATAAAATAAAGGACTGAATGCGGCTCTGAAGAGGACATCACATTTTGGTCACCCTTTGATGAGAGTCACCTCTAAAGACCCTGGTGATTGATCATCACAGTTGAATTGTCAAACCAAATCTAATCCTCTCCAATGAATCATCCCCAACAATTGAATTCCAATCAGTCCGTGAGCCATGTAATAGCCACTTTCCCATAGCCTCATAGATTCATTGCCTTTCACTAAGACAAATCCTCTGAAAAATGCCTTCATCAAAGATTTAAGATCCTTTAACAAACAGGAAATGCGGCAATGAATAACAGTTGGATTGAAATGCATTTCTTCATCACCCAAAAGGCAGTAGCACAGACTGAAAAAAAGTTTGTTTGATATGTAAATAACTAATAGAAATGCATGTGATTCATGTGATCAAGGGACTCAGATTGGCATCAAAACCCATATGGACCACATACATCCCAGTCCACATTTCATGCTTACCAACGAAGAAACTAGTTAGAGGCAAAGTTAAGGCCAGAGATTTATGAAGCCCTTACCAAAGACAAACTCAAGTTTTTGCCAAAACGTCTGAGCAGAATTGTCCTCTATATCAAGCTGCAACCCCAATTATTATAAATGTCAGCATGCTTGACAATCAAGTAACATGGAAAAGATCCAAATAAACCACCCAACTACCAAAACCATTAATTGCTTTAAAATGTTAATATAGCTTAAAATTCAGATTCATTCCTGATTCAAAATGCCAAACAATCTTTCCTCCAGATACAAGACAACAACAGATTAATTCAAGCAGATCTTGTAAATTCAGCACATAGGGTTAGGTTGATACAATTCTAAGCTTATTCAGAAATCAACTTTCCTATCATAAGGTGATACTTAGAGATTTGGTCCATAAGCTAGAGAAATAAATGGCAACCCAGCCAGTGCTAAAGTTGGCACACGTTCATCAAATCAATGATGAAACTGATTCCAAAAGGTAGACCAAAAGAATTGCAAAAGGACAAAGATGTATTTACCTCAACCCATGATCATGTCAAATAATTTCTAGGTATTCCTCAAGGTTGGAAAGAAGCTCTTATTGATCTTTAGTTGAAAGACACTTAGGGAGTTGGTGTCTCTTTCTGTTGGAAGAAGGACAGTAGGTTTCACATAGGGGATCACTGTTAAGTAGCAAGTTGGAAACAAAGGAAACATACAAAACAAGGTTCGTTGCTAAGGGACTTATTTAGCTAGTGCCTAATGGTTAACATAAGACCTTTGATCTTATGGTAAAGATGAACTCCATCACGTATTTTCTTTTCTTCTGCTGCTAAAGTTGGTTGGAGCCTACAACAGCTAGACTTGAAGAATGTCTTTCTTCCCAGATATTTGAAAGAAAGAGGCATGTTGGGCTGCAAACCTATAGGCTCTCTTACCTTTTAGACAGCAGAAGAATAGTGTTAAGGACAAGAAGAGACAAAAAAGCTACAGTATGAAGGACAAAATACCTTCGGAAAGAGAAAGAATGAATTTAAATAATTGAGCGTGGTCCATAAAGAAGCAAAGAGGACAGTTTTGCCCCAAACGAAGTGCAAAGGAAGGTAACGATCAAGGAAATTTCTTGCATTACTCTCTAACCAAGCACACTTAAGAATCACCATTGATGCACAATTCAAAGCAGAGTGTTACCAAAACCCATGAACTTAATCTGCAACAGCCTCCACACTGTACAAGAACAAACCCAAGCCTCTCCAACCACATTAAACAACTTATTCCACAAACCCCATGCATAATTCAGCTCTCCATTTTCCAAACAAGTTGATCAAATATCATGATTCAAAGTTTTGAAAGGTCTTCTCATATGCAACAATCGACTTTCGAGGGACCTTTTGCTTTGCAGATAAGTTTATCTAAAGAAAAGGAATGAGTATTCACGAGATAGGAATAAAAAGATGTACCAACATAGTTACCAGATTTATCCACAGTTCAAAACTTATGATCAATTTAAAAAGTATGATGGAAATTTTAAAGCATTTGTGGATGCAGACAGGTCAGAATCAATGGATGATAAATGATCCACTTTAGACTATTGCACCTCCATAGTAGGAAAACCTAGGTGCTTGGTGAAGCAAAAAAAAGACAATGGTGGCTAGGCCAAATGCAAAAGTTGAATACAGAGCTATATAGCTCATGGAGTTCGAGAACTTAAGTGGTTCAAAGTCTTACAAGGTGACTCGGTAGTTTATGTTGAGTATATAATATTGTGCAGCGATAATAAGGTAGCTGAACTAGTCATGTTAATCTTGACCAATATACTTCATCACAAAGAAGTTGAAGAGGGGTTTGATTTTGTTACAGATTTACTTTCCTACAGTGTTTTACTATTCCAATATTGTAACTATCTTTAATATCAATCTAATATGAACAAGAGATAGGGTGTTGATAACACATTATTCTCTTAATCTCTTTCCCCTCTCTCTTCTCGTTCTTCTTCTTTCTCCTAAACCTGAACCCTAACACTTGAGTATTTGTATTTCAACATGGTATCAGAGCATTTATTATAGTCGGTCCATCTCTTTCTACTCTTTTCTTCTTTCTTTCTCTTCTCTACCCACTGTTCATTGCGATTATTCATAGGTTACTCTTCATCGATTATTATTCCTCATCGGTTATTGTTCATCGCATGGTTAGTTATCATTATGAAACTCTGACTAGTTGTATGAAGATCTTAGGTTCCTAAATTATGCTCGAGGAGTTATGATAACCGGTGGTTGTGTTCCTTTGGTCGTGATTGTTATTCTTTGCTTGTGAGATTATGATTGTCTCGACGCTATAGTCCTTGTTTCTACCTTGTTCGTGATGATTGGGTTATATTTTTGTAGAAAAGAGGGGTTCGACTAAAGCCCTAATATGTTTTTGGTTTATTGATGTGGGTCATCAATTGAGAATTGTACAAACCTTTTTCAGCAAAAATTCGAGTCCATAAGCCTCTATGTGTATTCTTAAAGATGTCATGGAAGATTGATTTTAATGGAAATTCATTCCTTTTGAGAGGTTGAAGACGAAGTGAAGGCTTGGTGGGACATGTAGCAGATGTAGCGGGGAGAGTACAGGATGCATCGAAGGGTAATGTTAATAGTGGAGGCTTGATTACGGAGGGTCAATCAATTAATAATATAGTTACAGCCTTAAATGTTGCTAATTACCGAGATTGTGGGGCTTTAAATAGGGATTTGAATTTTAAAAAGGATTTGATTCTCGTTATTGGGGTTATAAAGAATGGGAAGGTGAAACAAGGCTAGGATTTGGATACTTTGGGCTTGGATCACCAAATTTCTATTGGGTCTCAAACAAATCAGGATAATTTGGTGAATGGACCAGGACCCGGGAAGCCCGGAGTTTTGGAGCCTAAAAGTTATGAAGGATGACCCTCGGATGGTGAGATCTTTTAAACCCATGAGTCTCGGATTCTTTAAAAGAGATGGGAATCCATCTTCATGTAGAGAGTAGTTTGGTCAATTTTTATTGTTGATTGCTTGTGATTCGCTTTTCTTTTCACCTACTATTGGGTTGGATGACTTGTCCACCTTGATACTATCTATAACTTATTTTTCTATTTCCATTATTAAAAAAGTTTATTGTTTCTTTACTAAAATGAAAAAAAATTGGTATTTTATTCAGAATCTCTTAATGCGAAAGGAGATTATCACTGCTTACGTAAAGTATGGTTATCAATTCGATGAAATCCTTACCAAATCATTAGTGGAGTCCATCTTTAGTAACCTTTGTTCTAAGGTGGATATTTTTTTCCTCTATGCTCTAGATTGAGTGGGAGCGGGAACACTCCCCCGCCCCCACTCAAATGTTCTCCCAATCTTAAATGTTACCCATTTGAATCTTAAATGTTACCCACCTAATATTGAGAGAAAATCTTTAACATTTAAGATTCAAATGCTCCAACTGTTATTTGGTGCTAATACGAATTCACCTTCTCTCAATCTTAAATGTTACCCACCTAATAGTTGGGCAAGTTTTCTCCATTTGCAAAGTTGCTCTTAAAGTACTTTCTGACAAAGTGTAAGTTTCTGACATAAATAGGGAAGCCTCGTATCTTATTCTAAATCTTCGTCAGTGGTTTGCTTCCCAACTTTTATCGGGAGAACATTAACCACAACTGCTTCTTTGAATTATTACTTAGACATGAGGGAACTGATAGTAGTATTCTTTTTTCTTTTAAATATGGATATTTTGTGTATTTAAGATGAATCTTTGTGGTTATGTATAATCTGGGGTATGGTAGTTTAACCTAATGCACAACCCTTAAAATTATTTCACCCCGTCTATATTTTCTCTCCCTCTCTTTCTTCTCATTTTCTCTAGAGATTAAACTACTAGAGTATAACTTAGCGCTAGAGCACCTGTCGAAATCTAAAGCATAAAAAAATCATTGGAATCAGTTGGGCAAACATTACTTATATGCTTATGTCAGAATCCCGCTTGTCGGCATCAACATTGACTTGATCAGATTTGGTCGAAAAAACTATAGTTTGAACCGCCTCCATTTATTAGAAATTATGGTTATTTTTTCAGATTTTCTTAAAGTCGTTTGACTGGTTTTTTCCTAATTTTTTAATGTTGTCGAATTCAAGCCAGTAGGACATTAATATAGGCTGCTTTGAGCACTTAGGCTGTTTATTTTGGTCCGAGTCTTCAGTACAAGCTGCAGCTAGGGCCAATAAGAAATGCCCAGTGGGTTTTGTTGGAATTAGATTGGATTTCTCAAGTGTTCTTGTCGGATTTTGGATAGGCCGTTTGGGGTGTTAAAATCTTGTGAAGGACTTTTTTGGGTATTGTATTTGTTGGCCATTTATCTACTGTGAGAATTACCATTTTTGACTCTATGTCCATTGTATGGACATACCAAACGATATTATGACTTCTACCAGTAAAGGAGGAATTGGATTGAGTTGTGTAGAGGCTCTTGCAAATAACCCCACCCTTAAATCAAACACCCAGTACATATCTATTGTTAAGGGTGGCAATGTTGACAAGTTTACGCTAAAGTGTGATTAGTGAATTAGTAAGAAGACTAGGCACAACTGGGAGTTTTGTCAGAG
Organism: Ilex paraguariensis; assembly: GCA_963454935.2. Taxonomy (NCBI): domain Eukaryota; kingdom Viridiplantae; phylum Streptophyta; class Magnoliopsida; order Aquifoliales; family Aquifoliaceae; genus Ilex; species Ilex paraguariensis. The sequence continues at coordinate 20,194 of CAUOFW020000908.1, forward strand.
GTTGAATGGATGTCCTACTAGTGGGTGCAGTGGTGGCCAAGGTGGTATTGTACGGTTCCATACACATATAGCTGAGTCATCAGACTCCATCTTACTCTTGTGAGAAAACCTCTACTACTTTTTCTAAGAATGAGGTGCAAAATCAAAGGTGTTTGATGCTCAATGAGTCATCAGACATTCTATCTCAATCTAGTAGCAACACCGCAACTACTTTTTCACAAGTGCAATCTAGACTTTTAGACGTCTAATGATTCCGATATTTCATCTAGTATAGCTTCTAATCGTGCTTTTTCTTTTCAATCTTGCTCACAATTATTTCTACTTCTGGATCTAGTATACAATCCTTGTATACTTCTTGGATAATAGATTTTGTAGTTACTATGTAATAGGTTCTTCTAAACTTTTCTCTTACTTTACATGTTCTGTTAGGGATAAAGTTTGAAAAAGCATATGGATCATTGTCCTCAGTTTCTTGAAAAAGTTCAATTAATTGCTCCTCATCCTTATCCCTCTCATATGTACTTCATGTCTCTAATTTCTCTACTAATTTATTGTCTATTATTATAGTTGCATGCTCTTTGAATTTGTTGAAATATAAATACTTAAGTTATACCTTTTCCAACAACTTAAACTTTTAAAATAGATAGTTGTTTACAATGGTATCAGAAAAAGAGGTTTTGTGTTCGACTCTCGCTGCCATGCTAATTATTAAAAAATTTTCACATGCTACGTGAATAAATTACATCTTCTTGAACAACTTAAACTTTTAGAGTAGATGGTTGTTTAACAGAATTGTTCAGTGACATTTTTCCCTAGTCATTTCATTTTTCAAAAATAGAAAATAGAAAAAACAATTGGTAGTAGTAGAGCACATGATAGCTCATATATTTTGAACGTTGAAGCTTCTCCTCATTCTAGGGGTCATGCTGTTCAAGTAGATGGTGTTTCACATTTTCAACTCTTATACCAGTGGCACAGATTTTGGGTCATCCTTCTTTTGGTATTTTTAGAAAAAAACAATTCCCTAGTTTAGTAAGATAGAGTAGTAGAAACACTTTGGTCTATGACCCTGTGAATTTGAAACACTTTTGTCTATGACACTTGTCTATTCCTTGTTATTACTTATCCAATGGGTATTGTAAAGTCTGTTCGTGCATGATTCTCAAACCTCTCATCTTGAAGTTGTTTATTGTATACTGAGGTATCTCAATCAGCTCCAAGAAAGGGAATCTTGTGTTCCAATTATGGTCGCTTGTAGGCTTGTAGCTAAAAGCATTTACTGATGTATGATGGGTATGCTCAGTGGATGACAGACAATCTACATCAGATTACTGTACATTGATAGATGGGAACTCTCACTTGACGAAATAAGAAACTGGCAATAGTAGTCAAGTCTCGTGCAGAGATACAAGCAATGCTTCATGCAATTTTTCAAGTTCTTCAGCTTATGTGGCTCAATACATTATTGGGAGACCTAGGAATTCACGATAATGGGCCTCTAAGACAATATTGTGATAGTAAAGACAATATTAACATTGTTATAATCTAGTAGGTCTTTATTAAACAAAAATTGAATAATGGTTTGATATTCATGTCAATTGCCAAATTAGAAGACCAATTGAATGTTCTCACTAAGGGGCTTAGCAGCATGATTTTGCACCCCATTGTTTGTGAGTTGAGCATGAGAATATTTGTATAGCAACTTCAGAAAGAGTATTATTTTATGCTTTCTTTTAGTTAGGGGGGTATTCTTGTACTTTAGATAACTCCTTGTGTTTTCATATGATCTGGGTGTGGTAGTGTAAACTAAGACACTAGCCTTCGTAAAATATCTTCTTGATCTTCTTGACAATCTAACTTGTTCTAAATAGGGAGTTCTATGGTGGCAACAATTACTTACCTACTATAATGCTTTTACTGTTTTGCATTTGTAGATATAGTTGGGCTAGAATTCCTCAAAAACCTTGGACTCATTGTTAGTAGCACAGGAATTGAAATCATTATTTCCACAACGTGTTTCATGGGAAAACTATCACCCCTTTTTCTGTGACATGAAGCAATGGCAACAAAAGAGGAATATAAATTAAATTGCCTAATGAATTTTTTTGTTAGGTGACTTAGACTAGTAATCTTTGCATTTGTGGTCTTTTAGAAGGTATAGGAGAATCTGGCATTAATTGACTGGAATATCAGGGCAGTATGTCTGTTTTTTGGTCTGCACAAGGCTACAAAACTCAACTGGCTGACTTCCTTGGTTTCAATAATTTGACATCCTTCCTACAACAGTGGAGCTAAGGCGGGTATGAGATTGGAACATGGCCATATCCCTTTGCAACCCCCATTAGTATCACCCACACAGTCAAATTGATTAGCACAGTGGTCAAAGGGCTAACATAGGGGCCCACTGTTCTCCGTCTTCATTCGTTCATTCATTTCCAAGACCTCTGTGTGACAAGGACCGTCCCTAATTTATTTCATGTCCTCTAGCCTTTGTTTTAATTTCTCTTCCTCAATGAGTTGTAAACAGATAAGAGGCACAAATCAGGAACGACACACAAATGATAAACAACGTGTTACAGAAACAAGTGCATAGAGAAATATATATGGACCAAGTAAAATGAGGTGTAAGAATCACAAAGAATATCATGTATAATTCAAACAATGTTAAGTAAACGCAAGTATATGACATTGACACAGCCTTGCCAATTACATGAAATGTGATTAACATGGATTTATAAAGAGTAATTAATTCTAACAAGATAAAATTAATTTGTTGATCATAAATTTCAGGAAAATTTCACTTTAAAGTGAATGAGTCATACCGTTGTTTCAATAATAACGGCAACTAGATTCATAATGAGAATGAAGATTACAATGTATTCAAACTTGCCGCTGCGAACAAAGTCTTTCAACTTTTCAGATAAGGGTGCATGGTAGAATGTTGGAAATGTTTCGAACCAGGAAGGCTGCAAACAGAAAGAATAGTAGAACTACCATTTATTACTCTAGTAAAAAATTGACCATGCCATTGTTTAGGCCTCAGTTTAAGGGAAGTTCGACTTACTGAATCCTCCTTTTGAAATCTTAATCCGATGGCATTGCAAAGATCAGAAAATTCATCCAAATTGATCTACATTTGAACAGGACATAGTCCAGTAAATGTCCAGAAACAAAGGATTCAGGAAAATATGATCAGTTAGTATATCATAAAGCTACAGACTTCTTCTGACAAAAGTAGGAAGTGATTATTTAAACAAACGCACAAACAGCAAGATTTTTTTCAATCTTTGAAAAGAAGGGGGAGGGGGTTTGGGTTGAATTCAAACAGGCAAGAAGTGCACCAGAAAATAAAAGAAAGCAATGGGATACATATGGCAAGGTACAAGCATAAACATAGTGTACGAATATTAAAATACCAATACCCAGATGCATTAAACAGAAACAAGTTTCACTAGTAAGGTAACCAAGCAACACAGAAACTTACCCGAGCTCAATAAAAGCTTGGAACCAAGCTATGCTTCACATTTTAACGTAGTAAACTAATTGTGGAAATTGAATGTAGGCAACTGACAATAAAATTATATCTTTTTAAATCAAGATGAAAGCATATTTGGCTTTATTCTCATAAGTTAGTGTCAAGGGAATGACTAAATAATTTAAAAAATACAATAATAAAGATATAAATGAACCACCCCAACAGAGCACCATATCATCTACACCTCTAGGTTGCCCAAAAAAAATTGTCTTGCTTTGAAAAGCAACCTGAAAGGGTCAAACTCCAAAAACATTAATAAAAGATCAAAGGTAACAGAATTTGGTAACCAAGTAAGTCAAGTATGGCAATTCCAGTAAATTAATCAGCAGAACTCCAAAATAAGAAATCATACCCTGCTCGCCTGGGTAATTGAGCAGGCAAGAAATAGAGACTACAAAAGGCGAGGCAAAGGACAATCCATCTCAAGGAAAACTGAGTCTAGAATGAAACAAGCCAATAAAGAGTGGGGTAAGGGATTGAATTCAGCCTACCAATGTCTCCATCGCTGAAACATAAAGCAGCCACATAGTGGATTTTTTTTAGAAAAATGTTACTTCCTTTTATTAGAGTAAAGGAAGGTTGACAAGGGTAATGTCCCGAAACAAAAGGGTCACCTGGTCATGATAACCATGTAGGCTTGTCTCTTGGTATTCCCAGCTCATAAAATAAGTGAGCTCATGTGATCTCATGCAAAAACATCACTAAAGCATGGTGGCCGTTGAGTCGTCGACTTGCAAATTGTTTCTTTCACATCTGAGTTCAAAATTTTTAAGCTCAATAAATAAATTTCCAGTAATTGGTTGAGGTACCGAGGAGATATGGTTTTATGGGTGATTTAAAGTACTTTTTCAAGAACAATGGAAGAAAGAATGGAAGGATAATAAAGAGTAAGGAAGCTAGACATGTTTTAGGGCTTGCAGTTCAATATTGAGTAAGTGTGTTGGTGTGTACTTAACTCTCTTAACCACATTAAATATTGTTGGGCAATTTACTTTATCCCCTAAGATTTATTCTTATTAAACTTCACTTCTCCATGGTTCAAATATAACCACATAACCCTCGTTTGATCAACTTAGACAGTTGACTCCATTAATAGTGCTGGAAAAATGACTATATACCCCATATATAATGTTGGATCTGCAGTATAGGGCAACCAATACAACATGGATCGTGGATCGATTTGATACATAGTACAGGTATGCGGTACGATACGATACCATCTCCGATACGCCATGCGATGAGGGTAGACTTAGTTGGTATCAAGGAACGAAATATTGTGTCGAAACGTCCGAAATGTTTCGGAATTTCAACACACCGATACGAAACAAAGGTTGAAACCCAAAATTCCAATGTTTTGGCCGAAACGTCAATGTGTCGGACCGTTTCGGTCGAAACAGTACTGCTTCACTCCTGGCCAAAAGGAAAAAAAAACTCTGAAAAAGCTGAATTTCTGGTACTTGGTGATATGTGTGGCCCATCCTCTATATTCCTTCAGAGTTCTAATAGATTCCTCTCAACTGTGGACAAAGGGAGGGATCAATTTCTCTTTCCATTTTTTATCTAAACTGCTCTTGTTGGGTGTGCTTCTTGCAAAGAGTGCTTGTATCTCACATTGAATAATTAGGACTACCCAATATTGATTTATGTACTTGTGGGGCCACGGTGTTAAAACATCCAACCCAAATTGACAACGGGTGGAGTGAACCCTCGAGTACATAAACCAACCTTGAGTGGTTCTAATTATTCGATGTGGAATATAAGCTCTCTTTACACTTCTAGCCGAGAAAACAACTGATATCACAGCTTGATACCCAATACCTGGTACTAGAGCTTCTTAGTACTCCAAAAAAAAACTAAACAAGGCTAGGATGGCAACACCTGCAACTGAAATATCAGCCGCCAGCAAGGGCTTAAACCAGTTAACAAAACCACTAGAATACAAAGCCTTACTGCTATTTCACACGCAAAGCAAATACTCAACTAACAGCTTGTCCACTGCCACGAAATGGTAAAATAAGATAATTATGTAACATACATTATGCATATAAGTGCAGGCAAACATGTTTAGATCAGAACAAACACTGACAACCTCAAAAGAAGAACTCTAGAAGTATAAAGTGTCAGAAAGTGTGTTAGTTCTCGATATATCATGCTGAAGGGCATTTTCCAACTTGGATATACAAGTCTGAATTGGTGTAAGAGTTTAAGGGAGATAAACCCAATTACTTTCTCTCTTTCCATAATCTCTCCTTCCTTTCTTCCGTAGTTTTCATACATTAAAATCAGATAAAACCTAGTATGGTGACTAAATAGGATGACCCAAAGTAGAAAAATATATGCTCCCTGGTAAGTGTAACAAAGGACGTCAAAATTTGTTCCAACTAAATGCTTGAATAAATAGGAACATACCGTGAAATCGTTACTGTCATCCAACTCAGCAAATATTAACTCAAAATCTTCTCTTGATGTTTTTGGCAAAGTCCTGCACATACCAGTAGTAAAGCTATGCTTTAGTATTCACAAACTCAATGCCACCACCAAGCAGTAAGAGTAGGAAAGATTTGAAAATAAAATAAGTCAAGGAAGCAAGGGAATCAATCACGTTCATGAAAACTAAAGATAAAATACAGGAACTAGTGAGTCCATTTCAGAAATACATCTAAACATCCATAACTAGAACTTGAAACCAATCCAATTGGAGGGTTTTAATAAAAGATTAAAGATGGGACACTTCCATCCCATGAAGTGTTTTATAAGCCTCAATGCATAAGGTGTAAGCCCTTTGGTTCAAGTTCAATACGTATGCTATGCATATATGACCATATATAAGGGTCATCATCCAGGTTTAATGGGACCCACGCTATAGAACCTTTCTGAAAATTGCTGGGCAGCGAGAGAGATTTCCACTTTTTACCACATATATTTCCCTGTTTTATTAGGGTTTTCTGTTTTGTCAACTGGCATGCTTTTACATATTTCCTGTATCGAGCAAGTATTCAGCAAAAAGCAAAGTATGTAATTCTCATTTCCAAGAAGGTAATTTGTTCTAAAGAAGGTTTCCACTTCTGAAGGACGGGCCCTTCAGGGTTTCTGAAAGGCTCATGTCTCTACTTCTGAAGCCTAGAGTTTCTCAAAAGATGTGTACCCGTGGAAAACGAATGCCACAATCTCACAGCCAGACTAATTGATGTTTCAGATGGTGTGGAGGAGATAGATTGATGAACCCCCAATTTTTTTTCAAATGAAAACAACAGAGAGGAATCCTAGCCTTGTACAAATGCAAAAGGTCAAAACAATCCAATACCTTTAAAACTTGACAGTGACACTTGACAGAATTTCTAAAGCTGAAAGATTTATCATTTGCAATTCTATTACGTGGAAGATCAAAGGCTGTAATTCGGGCCTAAACTCAATCTATGATATATAGTTTTCCATGAGATATTCTATGGTTAACCAATATCCCTTCTAAAGTCTCCTTGGTTCACAGAAGTCTCTATATGTAAGTTCTCTATGTGCTTATGGTAGCTTTCAGCCTTTCATGAAGTAAGTTGAGCTCCTTTTCAACGACTATTGATTTGCTTTTGTTGGCAAAACCTTATGTTCTCAGCTCTAAGACATCACTGAGACTTTGGAACTTCTTTCAGATTATACTTTTGGTTTGCAAAAAGAGGCCATTATTCCACATCGGTACCAATTATATTTCCAGTACATCCTTTTGTCCCTAATTATCTCTCTCTTACAACCTTAAAAAGGTAGATTTGTAGAAAACTCCTCCATTCTGAATGGTGCCGTTATATATATAAAACAAATTGCCTACGAAACTACAAGTACAAGCCCACATCCCGACCTTTCTGGGAACTATACCTTCCAAAAATATCAAATACAACCAGCAATTAAATGACTATCATTATCATTCACATGTAGCCCAATATTCTCAATTAGTCAAAAATAAGAACATAGAGAATAGAACCATGCTCTACAGCTAAGTTTTTCACAAACCTTCTGTTTTTGTTTGCAAATCTTATTTCTCATCCATTCTCTTTGTAAAACAATTTTGCTAGAGTTCTTATTTTATATTATTATTAGTGCAGGTAATTATATTGCTCATAATGTCAACCAATTATAAATAAGAGGGAGTAAGGCAACACATCCTCCACACAAATTATTCTCATCTTCTCTCTTTCTCTTCCTCTTTCTCAATCTTCTTCGCTCTTCTCTCTATCGCAATCTTCTTCGTATGTCAATCACGCATCAGAAGGCATATCGTTTTTCAAAAATAGTGTATCATATCGTATTGTGTATCTTCTTATGATACATCGCAATTTTATATAATTATTAAACATAGCATTTCATTAATATTCCATCTGTTATTCAAGTTCCTAATATAGTTCCCAATATCAAGTTGAAGTAAAATGGCTTGTTGCACGCAAAAGAGCTACAATTGAAGATCCTTCACAGATCCGGAGGAAGAACTTTGTAGATCCAGATGAAGAACTTCGTAGATCCAGAGCATAAACTAGAGGAAAAGCAAGAGGAAGATGAAGAAGAGGAAGATGAAGAAGAAGAAGAAGAAGAAACCTTCTCAGATCTAGAGGAACTTCACAGTCGCAGTTGATAACGAAGAAAGGGAGTCGATGGCGATGAAGAAGGCAGTCTCAGTTGATGGCTTCTCCTGTTCTTTCAGTGGACAGCTTCCCTTTCTGGTCTTCATCGATGAAAAAGGTAGCATTAATTTTTTTTTAAACCCTAGCCTATGAAACGACGTCAGTTCAATCGTTGTAGGTATTAAGAAAGTCCCAAAAAAATAGAAAAAAAAAATTAAAAAGGTTCTTCGCGTATCGGATGTATTGAACATTATATATCGTACCGTATAAAGCATATCTTTTATTGTACAATGTTGTACAAAAACAATACAGAGACACAATTCGTATCGTCTTACTTGTATATTGTGTATCGTACAATACTAATAACTATGCTCCCAACATAATAGTATTGATTTTACTTCTTAACTTGGAATCAGAGCATTGATCCGTAACAAGATCATAAAAAATAAAAAATAAAAAAAAATAATCTGCCGCTAATGTCACTGTCAATGGTTGATGTCATGTTGAAGTCAGCCTGACGTCAACTTTCAATTGTCGGAAACCTACCTCTTGGCTCAATTTTGTGTGCTAATAAATGTGGTGATTTTTATTTCTTTTTTGAATCCATTTGAGTAGGGGTTCCTATTTTCGAATTTTCAACAATTTGTTGACTTCAGGAATTTTGTTGTGTTTGGTTCTTTCAATCCACACCAGATAGGTCCAACAAGATCTTAGGAAGTGAGATTTGTGCCGCTCAGTTATCTGTTGACTATTTTAGGTGTGATTTTGAAGATTTTTGGTGTTGGATCATTATTTCTGTGGTAATTTCTTGTCAAGGCAACTTCAATCTACACCAGATAGGTGTGATTAGATTCAAAAAGTGAGATTTGTGATGCCTAGAGGTTTGTTGTTGGTTTCAACTTTCTGTGAGTTGTTAGTGTCTGGCCAAGGAACAAAATATCGTTTTAAAACGGTCGAAACATCCGAAACGTTTCCGTTTCTAAGGAGACCGAAACGAATCAGTGATGAAATCAAAATTCTAATACTTCGAGGTGTTCCATAATGTTTCAAAATATTTTGTTATATTTCAATAAATTTGTATAATTATTTTGGAATGTTTCAAAATATTTTAGTATATTTTGACTACTGTTTTGAAAAAATAATTTTTAAAATTTTTATTTTTTTATTCTATTTTTGAAATGGGTCGAAACTTTTCCGAAACAAGTCGAAACGTTTCTATTTCTTAGGTGATTGAAACAATGCACCGAAACAAAATTTTGATCCTTGTGTCTGGCTATTGTTCCGGCCTTGTATAGTAGTCGAGACTACTCTAGGCTGCTCTAGTGTGTTGTAGTTTTGCCTTATTTTGGCTTTTGGATTATGGGTTCTATTTTTTGGTTGAGGATCTATGGTGGATTCACTTCGGCGCAATCCTTTGCTAATTACAGTCCTATTGTCTGTTAATATCTCATTGTGAATTGAATTTTTGAAGTCTTTGGTTCATATTTGGGCATTCTTCGTACTTTTTACATTAGTTTATATGATGTTAACCCTTGTTAACTTACTAAGTTGCTTATAGTTTCATTTTAGTATTCGACCCAATATAATTTATTATGGGTTTCTCAATGGCGACTTTGAATGGTGGTACGTGGAGGTCGTGGTAACGGTTGTGTTCAATCCTATAATGCCAATTGCGGTAATCTATGCACAAGACATAGTGAATGTGGTAGTTGTTCTGCTCATGGACATCATTCTGGATGGAAGAATACTTATTGCGGTAGTACAAGACATACCAAGAATTATGGTTGGTACAACTCTGAGAAACTAGAATTATGTTAATTGGGCTTCTAATGATGCATCGAGTTCTCCAGTACATCAAACTTCTACCAATAGTTCAGTTGCATCAACTACTGATCCTCGTGATAAGCTTGTTAGAACGTCCAGCCTAAAAATAATAGGCAATGGGTAGAGTGATCCCTCAAGTATATAAACCAATTTTAGTGGTCCTAACTATTCGATGTGGGCTACAAACTCTCTTAACACCCTCCCTCACGTGGGACCCAAGCTCAAATGTGAAATCAACAAACAAACAACTGTGCGTACCGAAAAATTCAAATGAGTAAGACTTGGTTCACGGACCATTCAAGGCCCAGCTTTGATACCAGATTAGACCAAGCATATAAACCAACTGACAATAGGTGAAGTGGCCCCTCAAGCATATAAACCAACCTTGATAGTCATAATTATTTGATTTGGGATACAACTTCTCTTAAACAAATCTTACTTCTAAACTTTGTTGGTTCATCTCATAGTTATTTTCACTTTATCCACTGTTATTTGTTCCTACTATCGATCTTGCTAATGGAGGTAACTCTACATATGTAGCTACTCAACCTTTTTCATCATTTTGGATCAATAATTTAGGAGCTAGTGCTCAATTGTGTGTCTAGTATTTCTTCCAAACCAAACCAAATCAAGTCTTATGTCCCAATCATTTGAGGTCAGCTATATGAGTTCGTCTTCATATATTTTTCTTATTATTTTGTTAAATGTTAATTTAGGTCTATCCTTACTCCTAGTAGCATTAAGAGAAATTCTATCATTTTTTTTAAGCGATGCATCTATCAGCCTCCATTGAACATGACTAGTATTTCTTCCATATTCTCTAATTTTCGTTTGTCTAACCTATGTATTGTGTTACCTGATGGTTCTTTTCAACTAGTACATCGAACTGACAATCTTTGTCCTAGTCAGTCAATGTCAACCTCTAGTTTGTTTGTTCCTAATTTTTCCTTTAGTTTGTTATTTGTGAAACAATTAAGTCCTTACAATGTCCAATAACCTTTTGTCCATTTTCTTGTATTTTTTTGAACCTCGAGGCGCATAAGGTGATTGTTTTGGGTCATGTGAGCAATGGCCTTTACTACTTAGATCCTAGTGGTTATGTTCCTACTTTGAGTGTTACCGTGTCTCTTCTTCAGTGGTACTTGTGACTAGTCATACCTCCTTGTGAAACCTGGTTTGAGTTTTTTTTCAATGTTAGAACATGAGGTTTGTCAATTAGGCAAGCATCACAATAGTTCCTTTCCTCTTTAGTTCTTTTAGTCGTCAGTTTAATCTCTTAATGTTGTCAATTTAGATATTTAGAGTCCTACAAAAGTCAAAAGTATTATTGATTTTTAGTATTTTATAATCTTTGTTGATGATTTCTTTTTTTTTTTTTCCTAAAGGCATTTGTTAATGATGTCGGTCGTATAACTTGGTTATTTTTTATGAAAGACTGATCTGAACTATCTAAGGACTTCACCACTTTTTATAATAAAATTCTGGTTCAGTTTGATATACATATTAAAAAATTTTGATTTGATAATGTCATTGAGTATACTCAATCGTTTATGAAAACCTTTTGTGCTAACCATGATATTATTTATCAAACTACTTGTCCCTATACCTCCAAACAAAATAGGGTTGTCGAACGTAAACATCACCATTTGTTGGACGTTATAGGCATCTTAATATTTAACATGCATGTGCCAAAACCATATTGTACTGATGTGATTTTTACTTCAGTTTATCTTATTAATTGAATATCTTCCCATATTTTGGAAAACAAATTTCCTTTCCCGTTACTCTATCATGATAAACCACCTTTTGGTCTCACTTTTCGTATCTTCAATTGTGTTGTATTCGGCCCGCTCGGTCAACTATGTCTTTTTGAGATATTCTCGTACTTATAAAGGTTATCGTTACTATGAACCAACTTCTCACTAATAATATATCGATGTGGATAATACCTTTTTTGAGTCATCTTCCTTTGTTTTTGCATCAAGACATACTTTTTCCCTATATTTAGCCTTTCTTAGTCAGGGAGAGCTCTTGTTCTCCATTGTACCAAGTTGTTTATCTTCTTCCTCCCTTGTAATTTTATACAAGTTATTTCATATGCTCCAACTCCATAATCATTGCCTGATTTTACTAAGGTCCTTCCCTATGAGCAGTCAGTTAGGTCATCCTCTTCTAACTTGTGCATTGAGAAAAAGTACTCGAAATTATAACAAGCACCCAATTTCTAATTTTGTTTCTTTGCATGATCTTTCTTCATCTTTTCATTGTTTTGCCATCAACTATGTCGTCAATGTTTGTTCCTAACTTCTTGAAACATACATTGACATTCTTAGTTGGAAACTAGCTATGAATTAGGAAATAAAAGCTCTCCATGAGAATCGGGCAAGGGACCTCACTTTTCTTCCTTCTAATAAGCAGTCTATCAGTCGTCGTTGAGTCTACACCGTGAAGTATCATCCGATGGTTCTGTTGAGCATTTAAAGGCACGATTGGTTGCCAAAGGGTACATCCAAACATATGTTGTAGACTACTATTAAGATTTTTTTCATGTTCCTCGTCTTAACTTTGTTCATGGTTTTTTAGAGTTAGTTGTAATTGGCATTTCTGTAAGATGGAGATCTACATGATGAGGCATATATGGTATAACCTCCAAGATCTGTCGTCTCAAGAAAGCATTAAATCGCCTAAAATAGTCACTGTATACTTGATTTGATACGCTTAGCACTGCAATACTTTAGTATGGGTTTAAGCACTTTACTTCAAACCATTCAATTTTTATTTGGCATTCCTTCACGGGTGTTATCATTCTAAGTATGTATGTTGATGACATTATCATTAGTGGTAATGACTCAAATAGTATTGTCCACTTCAAAATCTATTTAGGGAAAACAATGTCATACTAAGAGCTTAGGTCTCCTTTGGTACTTTTTTAGGATGAAGGTTGCTTGGTTAAAAGAAGGTATCAATTTATGCCAATTAAGGTATGTATTAGACTTATTGTCTAAAACTGGTATGCTTGGTGCACGTCCAGCTCGAGGTGCATAGGCCGGGTTACCCACGGGTCCCATTACTCGACCCAAAAAAAATAGACCCAAAATCCGATAGGCCTGATAGTTGACCCGTCCAATCTTGAGCCCAATATACTTAAAAAACGGGTTTGGGTTTGTCCCCAAACCCATTACCCGGCCCAAGAGCCCATCCGTCAAGCCTGTTCGCCAGCCAAGCGCAACTCAACTCGCCCACCCTTCATTTGAAAAAAAATTATACTTTTAAACCATTAAATTTGAAACTTTGAAATAAGTCTTCCAGTATCGAAATTTGAAGTTTTAAAAATTTAGATACTACAAATAATGTATTATTTTATTTTTCATGTATTAAGCATATAAGTTTTAAAGGTAGACTAATGCAAATGATAGACAAGTGAGTAAGTATCAATCCAATTTAGATGCATTCATTCTATTGGATGTAGTTTATCTTCTAATTAAAAATAGAATTATTAATTATTTTATTTTTATCCATTTTGACTCTATTTTTTTATTCAAAAATATAATTTACACAAATATTAAGGTACAAAAATATTCATTATTTTTAAATGAAGTTGTATATAAAAAAGTCCGCCAGCAAACCCGCCTAATAGGCTCACAGGTTGGGCTGCAAGTACCATACCCTTACCCCTACTGAAGCCCGACCCGGCCCGCCTAATAACTCACTTAGGTTAGGGCTTGAGCCTACACTATCCGGGGCCGGCCCAAAAAAAATTTTGTCGGCCTAGCCTGACCCATGGACACCCCAACGTCCAGCTAATACTCTCATGAATTCTACAGTTAAGTTAAAGGCAGAAGGTGGAGTCGTTTTTGATAACATGTGGATCGACAATTGATTGCTAAATTAATTTATCTCACAGATACACGCTCTGATATTACATATGTTATTAGTGTGGTTAGTCAGTTCTTACACGCACCTCGTAAACCTTCTTAGGAGGTCATCTGTCAGATTCTTCAATTTTGCTACAGATTCCTTACATGTTAGCCTGACGTCTTGTATGATTGCTGGTAGCTTGCTTCCAAGCCTGGCCTTATATGAAAATTATGGCCATGGCCGAACGAAACCTAAGCACTTATACAATGCTCAAGTAAAGACTCCCTCCCACTGGTTGCCGAGAACCTTGGCTTTCTATGTTGACAAATGCGACAAAGTAAAATCTAGCAAATTTTGAATCTTTCTTGTCAAGCGGCTTCATTCAAGTCCTCCGCGAGGTCTTGTTACCTTACTCAATCGTTGGCCATTATGGCTGAATTAGTCGTGGGACATGAGAGGCAATGGTTTTCCTTGCGGCAAACGTTGAAGCACTTATTCGATAGTCCCCATACACCCGACTTGTCAGCCCACTTGGAAGAATTTATGGATGGGCACTACAAACCATGCTAATTCTAGTTCTTGCCAATAGGCATTGGTAGCTTGCTTTCAAGCCTTGCCTTATATGAAAATTGTGGCCATGGCCTGACAAAACCCTAAGCACTTGTATAATGCTCAAGTAGAGGCTCCCTCTCACTCATTGTCGAAAGCCTTGGCTTTCTATGTTGACAATACGACAAAACAAAATCTAGCAATTTTTTATTTTTTCTTGCCAAGCAGCTTCAAACACGTCCTCCATGAGGCCTTGTTAGCTTAGCTCTGCTGTTGGAGCAAGTTGCTCCTATTGCTCCAACTCCCTCTAGATGCCCTCTTAGTTGACCTGAATAACTTGGATTTCAAACAAAGGAGGAGCAGACTCTTGAGCTAATGGCTCAAAAACTTCCAGCACCAAGGGAAGGGATTATCGCCTTTCAAAGGTGCCTAGAGGACAGCTTAAACATAGTAGAGTGACAAGACAGGAACAGATTCCCCACAGGCAAAAAGACAAGAGACAACCATCTCAAGACACATCACAACCTACTAGCAACACCAACGAGACGTAGGATTTGCTCCTAGCTAGTAGAACAAGAAAGACAGGGGTGATTTACTCATGTAAACCAATGAAAAGATGATAATAGAAACCAATTAAGACAAAACTCAAAATCAAGAACTCCAATCACAGGTTCTTTTAAATTCCCTATAAACTTGTAAAATTTTCAAAAAAGTTTTAATAATACTATACTCCAATTAAAGATCAAGTCAAGGGAGAATTCCATTTTAAGAAACAAAAAAACTTTATTAGGAAGAACCAACGCAGCTTACTTTTAAAATGGGTCTTCGTTTTTTGAATATGAAAAGACAACAGAGAACTTTCAGAAGGTGATATCTAAAATGAGTATCGGATAAAGGGTTGTTATATCGTCTTCACCATCCATGACTATTACTAGCTTTTTCTAATGCAGAGTAGATAGGAGGGACGATCTACTGTAGGGGTTATTGTAAGTTTATTGGTGGTAATCTTGTTACTTTGTGCAGTGAGAAACATAATATAGTTGTGTGTTCAAGTGCAGAGGCTGAATATTGGGTCATAGCTCATCTCGAGTGTGAGAAGATGTGGGTTTGTTCCCCAC
The DNA here is from genome assembly GCA_963454935.2 of Ilex paraguariensis. Lineage (NCBI taxonomy): Eukaryota > Viridiplantae > Streptophyta > Magnoliopsida > Aquifoliales > Aquifoliaceae > Ilex > Ilex paraguariensis. The sequence continues at coordinate 35,682 of CAUOFW020000908.1, forward strand.
TTCATGATATAGGTATCAATGTATGTACTGTGACAATCAGACAACTATTTTCCTTGCAAGTAATCCAGTATTTCATGAATACTAAACACATCGAAATGGAGTGTCATTTTATTCGAGATCTCCGGATACCGAACGAGAATATCAGACCATACATCAAGTCTTGTGATCAACTAGGTGACACTCTTAACAAACTACTGGCTCAATTCGTCTCAATAATCTTTACTTCAAGTCAGGCATTTTTTATCCTTATGCTCTAACTTGACGTAGAGCTCTTAAACAAACTGAACTACTTAGGCTCAGCTCATTTTAGACTCGCTTAAACTCGTCTGTTTTGTAATACGAGCTAAATATGAACAATTTGTTAATCTAATTTTTATCTGAGCCCGAGCCTTTTCATGAGCCTGGTATTAGATTTATCCCATACATATATTAATTATTCTTGGTATACACAATATAGCTCTAAATATGAATAGCGCAGATTTTAAGGGATATTTTTGTAAAATAGACAAACTTACCATTCAAATTTTGTGTAGGCTTCGCGTAGGCATTTCCCCCCGCCCTCTCTCTCTCTGCACTAAATGTCCTTCTTTGAGCCCCTAACCTATTTCTTTCCCGCAACGCACACTAACATCTTTTTGTTAGTTGCTTTCTCTATCTCTCTACCCCCTCTGTCTCTCATTCTAAAGAGAACCTAATCTTTGTCAATCTTTCTTTGTTTTTTGCGATGACACCCTAAGCTTTAACCACCACAGTCCAGCACCACCACCATTCCTCCTACCATTTTCAACCCAAGCCCTAGATCAAATCATCAACACCCAAACACACCATGTTGCCAGCCAAGGTGCATATGAAGAAGTTTGCATATTTGATTAGTCAATTTTATTGTGATTTAGAATTTTTTGAGACTAGGGTTTGTATTTCGATTCAAAATTTTGTGAAATATATGTGAAATTTATGGTTTTGTGATTTTTTTTCTTGGATTAGTGGTTCAGAACTTGAAATTTGCAAATTTAGGATTTAGAATTTCTGGATTTGGGATATTTTTTAGGAGCTCGTTTTTTTCTCAAACTTGTAACGAACCGAACTTGAGCAATAATTTAGGCTTGGCGTCCGAGTCCGAGTCCGAGTCCGAGCCCTAGCCGAGCTTGATCACCCCTTCAAAAACAGAGCTAATCCTAAGCAAACTGAAGCTCTAATGACTCAGTCCAATTAATTACCCAATTATTAGTAGTGTGGGGTTCCATTACAAATAAGAGTGTCGGGCAACCTATCCTACACAATTGGTTATTCTCTTCCACCTTTGCCTCTCTTCTCTCTCTCCCCCTCTCATTCTCTATTTCTTCTAACCCTAATATATTACTGGTTATTGTTTCAACTATTGGTAAGCTGATTTATCTCATAGTTATACGCCTTAAAACATATGTTAGTGGTGTGATTAGTCATTTCATACACGCTCCTTATAAGCCTCAGTGAGAGACTATCTGTCATATTCTTTTGGTATCTAAAAGGAACACTGGGTAACGAATTATTATATTGCCCTTCATCATCAGACTATTATTGGCTTTTTGATATAGACCGGGTTGGTAGTCATATTGTTAGAGGAAATCTACTTTAAGTTATTGTACCTTTGTTGGTGGTAATCTTATTATTTGACGCAACAAGAAACAAAACGTCGTTGCATATGTTCGAACACAACGAGTCATGGCTCATAATGAGTGTGAGATGTTGTGAGTTCCTTCCCCATTTCATGATAAGCATATCAGTGTGCCCTCCCCAATCAAGATGCAATGTGACAACTAGGCAGGCTCGATCTCTCTTCAATAACCTCTACTCCAAGTTGGGCATCTTTAATATTTATGCTCCAACTTGAATGAGAGTCTTAGAATTCTTATTTTATATTAATAGTAATGTAGAATAATATTGAAATTACCCACAATTTCACTTCAATATAAATAAGAGGGTGCGGGGAAGCACATTCTCTACGCAAATTATTCTCATCATCACTCTTTCTCCTCCTCTCTTTCTATCATCTTCTCTTCTCACTTTCTCCTAAAATAATATTGTTGTTTTTTTCTTCATTTTTTTTACGAACACATAAGGTGATACATGCATATTTTGAACATACTTTATGTTAAGAGTCATCACTCTTTCGCCTCCTCTCTTTCTATCATCTTCTCTTCTCTCTTTCTCCTAAAATAATATTTTTGTTTTTTTCTTCATTTTTTTTATGAACACATAAGGTGATACATGCATATTTTGAACATACTTTATGTTAAGAGTATTAGGGTAGTATATGTAAATTGTTAATAGTGTTAGTATTATGTGTAATTCTTATTATTGTGAGTTAACTATAAATATAAGTGATGTATGAGAGCTAGATTAAATTTTTAACCTCTCTATATTTCTCTCTAATATTGTGTTAATCCTTTAAATTTAACATGGTATCAGAGCAATTAAGATCCTAAATAAAGAAATAAAAATTTAGCATAAACGATTATAGTGGCCTCTGTGGACGTTGGTGTTGCTGTGTTGTCTGGTGTTATGGTGCGGTGGCCTTTGTGGCGTCGTCGACTGTGGTGGTATCGACTGTGGCGTTGTTGATCATGGTGGTGTTATCGTTGGGTGGCGATCGTGGTGGTGTCGTTCCCGTTTGTCTCTGTGGTGGTGGTGTTGCTGTCGTTTCCGCTTGTCTCTGTGGTGATACTGTTGTGGTGTTGTTCTTTGTGGTGGTGTGGCTGTTAGGCGCCACTATTGAGAAGACCAGGCCTTCTGAAACCCTAGCAACAAAGAAGACAAGGTCTACGGGTTTTAATTTATTTTTGATCCAGATCCAGCCTAATCAGTCTCTAGTCTAACCCAGACCAAACCTGATCCAATTTACAATTCAGCCTAGACCGGTTCAGCGGTTCAGCCTAGACCGGCTCAGCGGTCCAGCCTAGACCGATTCAACTAGTTTCCCATCAGTTCAGACTGGTTCAGTCAGCATCTACTCCGGTTCAGCAGTTCAGCAAGCCCATGCTGTCCGATTTAGTCCTCCTACAGCCTCAGAAAGTCTGATTCAGCGATTCAGCGATCCAGCAAGCCTGGTCTGCCCGGTTCAATGGTCCAATCAGCTCTTGTGGTCCGGTTCAGTCTTCTAACATTCTTTTCTGGTTCGGTTTAGTAATCCAGTGGACTTTTCTAGTCCGGTTCAGCGCTCCAGTGGAATTCTCTAGTCCGATTCAGCGCCCCAGCCAGGTTTTCCAGCCCGATTTGGTTATCCAGCTACCTTCTCTTCTTTGGTTCAACAGTGCAGTAGGTGTTTTTTGTCCAGTTCAGTGATCTAATGATTTTCTTTTTGTATTTGTTGTACTGTTATGGAACCCAAGCAAGGTGACAACTTCCTGATTCCACCTTTACCACCTACAATTTCTATTACACTGGGTAGAGAGGAGTATGCTCAGTTCCTATCCCAACGACAGGCTATTTCATCTCCCTCCACTGCTACTTTTGTCTAGTCAGGTATTGTTTCCACTTGTTTATTGTCCTCCAATCGCAGTCCTTAGATCATAGACTCTGGCGCTTCTGATCACATGACTGGTGCGTCTGATATTTTTTCTACTTATCAGTCTGCTACCTCCACACGTAGTGTTATTCTTGCTAATGGTACTTGTTCTAAAATTTCAAGTTTGGGGACTACTAACTTGAGTCCTAATATATCCCTATCTTCCGTATTAGTTGTTCCTCAGTTTCCTTTTAGTTTACTTTCCATTAGCAAGATTACATGTTTTCTCAATTGTTCTGTAACCTTTTATCCTTCTTATTGTGTCTTTCAGGATCTTAAAGACGAAGAGGAAGATTAATACGGGGCATGAAACTGGTGACCTATATTACTTTGATTTTGATTCACCTACTCGGGCTCTACAGACCTCATTGTCTCCTTTTCAACGGCATTGTCGTCTTGGACATCCCTCTCTCCAGAATCTAAAGCGTCAGGTTCCTAGTCATAGTTCTGTGTCGTCTTTGTCTTGTGAAGCTTGTCAACTTAGTAAGCATCACCATGTGTCATTTCAGTCTCGAGTCAATAATCGTGTGTCTAGTCCATTTGAGTTGGTATATTCTGATGTATGGGGCCCAATAAAGAATATTTCATCTAATAAATATCTTTATTTTGTGTTATTTGTAGATGACTATTCTCATGTAACTTGGTTGTTACTGATGAAAGCTCAGTCTGAATTATTCTCCATATTTGAGACATTCCGTAACGAAATAAAAATTCAGTATGGGTGTCGTATCCGTATTTTACGTTTTGATAATGCTCAGGAATATAAATTTGATCATTGTTCATCTTATCTTAGTAAAACTGACATTATTCATCAAACTTCTTGTGCTTACACCTCTCCACAAAATGGTGTTGCTAAATGCAAGAACCGACATTTGTTGAAAATCACTCGTGCCCTATTATTCCATATGAATATTCTCTGATATTTTTGGAGTGATGTTCTTCTTACTGCTTGTCATCTTATTAATCGTATGTTATCCTTTGTGTTAAATGGGCAAAGTCCATATTATGTCCTTATTTTTCCTGGTAAGCCCTTATTTTTCCTAATTCCTAAGATTTTTGGATGTGTGTTATGTTCATAATTGAGTCCTGGGTTTGACAAACTCGACCCTCGAGCTACCAAATGTGTATTTCTTGGTTACTCCCGCACGCAGAAGGGGTATCGTTGTTACAGTCCTTCTCTGCATCAATATTTTACTAGTGTCGATGTCACGTTTGAAGAATCTGTTCCATACTTTCAAGCACCTTCTCAGCCTTTGGATCTGGACTTTGGATCATCCCTTATACCACCATCTCTTTCTTCATCTTCAGACATTCCGCTGCTCACTATGTCACTATCTACTTTACCTCTCCGTGTCTACTCTTGCCGTCCTCGCCTATCGACTGAAGTGTCCGTACCGTCTTCCTTACCGCCTTCTGATCCTGGTACATCAGGTAATTTAGACTCTTTACCTATTGCTCTTCACAAAGGTACTCGTTCGTGTGTTACTAATCATCTCATTTCTCATTTTGTTTCATATGATGCCTTGTCTCTTATCTTCTCGTGTTTCACTTCTCAATTATCTGCTATATCTATTCCTAAGCATTTACAGGATGCCTTATCTGATTCGGGTTGGAGGAAAGCTATGGAGGAGGAGTTGGATAATTTACATCATAATGGGACTTAAGATCTCGTTCCTTTACCCCCTGGTAAACGAACTGTTGGTTGTCGTTGGGTGTATACTGTTAAATTTCATCCAGATGGTTCTGTAGAGCGTCTCAAAGTCCGACTTGTTACAAAGGGCTTTACTCAGACTTATAATGTTGATTATGAGAAAACTTTTTCTCCTATTGTCAAAATTCCTCTGTTCGTATCTTGATCTCTTTGGCTATTAATCTTAATTGGCTCTTGTTTCAGTTAGACATCAAGAATATCTTCCTACATGGTGATTTGGTTGAAGAGGTATACATGGAACAATCATCTGGGTTTACTGCTTAGAGGGAGTATGGTAAGAGTGTATGTCAGTTAAAGAAATCTTTGTATGGTTTGAAGCAGTCACCTAGGGCATAGTTCGATAAGTTTTCAGATGCATTTTTAGAGTTTGGTCTTCTTCGATGCCAGATAGATCATTCTGTGTTTCATAGACAGACAAATGCTGGATATGTCCTATTGGTGGTCTATGTAGATGATATTGTGATTACTGGGAATGATTCTGAGGGGATTGTCAAGTTAAAAATATTCTTACGAGATCGATTTCATACTAAGGATTTGGAAAAACTCAGGTATTTCTTGGGTATTGAGGTAGCTCGATCTAAACAGGGTATTTGTTTATCCCAGAAGAAATATGTACTTAACATGCTTGAGGAAGCAGGTTTGTTGGGTGGTAAACCGATTGATGTTCTTATGGATCCAAATCAAAAATTATTGATGGATGATGGTGCATTATTTGAGAATCCGGGTTGGTATCGCAGATTGGTTGGAAAGCTTAATTATCTTACTATTACTCAACCAGATATTTCTTATGCAGTCAGTATAGTAAGTCAGTTCATGGAGTATCCTATAGTACCACATTGGGAGGCAATTACTCGTATTCTGCGATATCTCAAACGAGCTCCTGGACTTGGACTGTTATATCGAGCTAATGGACATCTTTGAGTGGAAGGTTTCTCAGATGCTGATTGGACTAGCTCTCCTTCTGATCGGAGATTAACCACTGGTTATTGTACTTTCTTAGGAGGTAATGTTCTCTCATGGAAAAGTAAGAAACAACTCGTGGTAGCAAGATCCAGTACTGAGGCTGAGTATAGGGCAATGGCACATACGACGAGTAAGTTGACTTGGCTACTACGTTTCCTCCAAGAAATTGAGTTTCCATCTCAACTTCCTTTACAGTTGTTCTGCAACTAGTCAATCATGTAATTCACGAAAGAACCAAGCATATTGAGATTGATTGTCACTCTATTCGGGACAAGATAGTAGCTGGGGAGATTATGACTCCATTTGTGAAATCTAAAGATCAGTTTGCAAATATGTTTACCAAAGCATTGATTCGCACACGTCTTACAGCTATTTGTTTCAAACTTAGATTATATGATATATATAGTCCAACTTGAGGGGGAGTATTAAGAGTATTAGGGTAATATGTGTAAATTGTTAATAATGTTAGGGTATTATATATAATTCTTATTATTATGAGTTAACTATAAAAACAAGTGATGTATGAGAACTAAATTAAGTTTTTAACCTCTCTCTGTTTCTCTATAATATTGTGTTAATCCTCTAAACTTAACACTTTACATTGTTCTTACTTCTTAACTAATTCTATCAAATTTTGAACAACTTTATGCCAAAAAGTTAACAAAAACAAAAGAATAAAAATATCTTGGACATACATACCTGTAATTATTTAGTTCCTCAAATAGACGAATACATTGATCTTTGTTAAGATAGCCAAGATTCTGTTGATGCAACAAGAAAACAGCCATTGGCACATGCACAAAAAAATATTAGCAAACAAAACCATCACATTTGAATGTAAAATGAAGGCTAAATACTAAACCGAAATTGTTAAAATGCAACTACAAAATATCAAAATTAATGTTTATAGCATTTAGGGCATCTCCAACCCTTGCTCAAATTTAAATTTAAGTAAAAAAATCTAAAAACCTTACTCCAACCCTTGACTCAAATTTATACCAAATCAATGAAAATTCATTTTTTAACTCAAATTAAGGGAGACTCAAATCTTTATTGATGAGATTGCACCATCTTTTAAAAATCTAATGGTCATCCTTAATCCCTTTTAAATTTGAATTTACCCTCATTTAAATATGGGTCTCTTCTTTTTAAAATTTGAGTTTGTCTATTGGAGTCTTTTATATCAAATCAAGTTTTTTACTCAAATGTTAATTTAAATTTGAGTAAAAATTTGAGTCATGGTTAGAGATGTTCCCAGAATGCTTAAAGCCGGGTGCGTATTATTATTCTCTTATTAAAGAATTGATAATCATATGCTAACATAGAATACGAATCATGATGAGACCTCCAGTTCTCAAGTCTTGGCTTAGACCAACTTTAAGTTAAAATGTTGCTCCCTTTCATGTTTCATTAAGTGTTCAGGAGTTGAGGGTATTTTGTAAATTTTCAAACTTGATGGACATGAGCACTAGATAGGATCCCGTGGTCAATGGAATCAAGTTAACCTAGGTCTTCAACATTGCTCATACTCGAAGGTCAAAAACTCTGTATCTAGAGTTTTAGAAGAAATGAGAGAAAGCAGCCAATAACACAAGCTTTCTTTTTTTCTAAGCAATAAAAGAATTTTATATTTATAACAGCAAAAAAAGTATGTCAGGGATGAGAAGAAAAGACAGAAAAAAATATACAAAATAACATATTCCATACAGACTTTCGATTTGCCCAAATCATGAACAAAAAGAATTTCCACAAAATCAAGATACACAGAAATAGATGTCAAAAAACAAATAATTTCCCACAAACCAACCGTATCCTTCACCTTATCTTCAAATATTCTAGCAATCTTTTCTTGCCATAACATCCACAAGGTTGTCAACACCACTCATCTTCATAGAGAACGGGCCTTGCTCTTTTCGATACCCCTAAAAACACTTACAAACATCGCATCCCAAGAAAATAGTGATGCCCAAACAATATATACACACTATAGAAGACGAGCATAATTGTTTCTCCTTTTCTAAAACAAATCATTAGTCTTACGTCTCTTATGAGGTTATTGTCTAGTCTAAGGATAACTGTATCGAATTAGCAACTATGAGGTTGTAGGTTTGGATCTTAGTGACGCCACTTTATGTAAATGATGCAAAAGATTAGGTATGTACCCAATCCACCACTCCCACTCCCACTTCCAGCACCACAATTATCAGTGTGAGAGTGTATATAAGTTTTTATAATAGGAGTATATTTGTCTTTTGGATAGTCTAGGATTTTTCTAACTTTCTTGGGCTATATATATCCTTGTAATTTAGTTTATTGATGGCTAAGGAAGTATTATTTGCACCCAATAAAACTTTCATGGTATCAGAGCCTCCTCTCCTATCAAATCGTAATCCCTAAAATCACATCCACCATCGCACTCCTCTCACAAATACTGTTCAACAGCAATGTTCGTTGGGTCATGTTCATCAGCACTGTTTCTCGGTACTATTCATAGATATTGCTCACCATTACTGTTCGTTTGTTAATAGGCGATATTTTGCCAATAAATTATGTTCATTTCAAAAGATAAGATTCAAACAATTTTGTTTGAATGGAGAAAAATACTCATATTGGTCTAATGTGATGAAAAAAAATTTGCTCAGTCAAGGAAAATGGGGTTATGTTTCGGGTTCTAAAATAACACCCTTTGATTCTAAAGCAACGAATTCTCACAAAACTGTTGCTAAATGGTAGATGGAGAACACTCAAGTTCTTACTTGGCTACATAATTATGTGGAACTTAATATTGGTATGGATTGTTCGAAATTTGACACTACAGAGAAAGTATGAAATTATTCAGAAGGTATCTGGAATCTAATTTTGCAAAGCAATATCAATTAGAGATGGAAATTAGAGGTGCAACACAAAGAGATAAGTCTATTCAGGAATTTTACAATCAAATGACTACTTATTGGGATCAGTTGGCACTCATGGAACCATCAAACTTAAAAGCACTAGATAGATATATGCACTCAGGGAGAAACAAAGGCGGCTCCAATTTCTTATGGCTCTTAGAGACCAATTTGAGCCTCTTCGTGGTGCTATTTTCCATTGCACCCCACTGCCTATAATTAATGGAGTTATTTAGGAACTTCTTAACAAAGAGACTCGATTTAAGGTGGCTCATGTGATCACTTCTTCTCGATTAGTGTTTGCTACCCCCACTACACAGTCTCCATTGTTGCCTACTCCATCTACACAGCTCACACCAATGTTATCAGAACAGGACCGGACATCAAACCGACAAAGGGACTAACTCAATGGTTCACTGGTTCAACCGTTGGGTTGACTAGTCAGACCGATCGTATAATAAAAAAAATATAAAATATAATAATTTTACTATTAACTATTTAACTTATATTCAATTACTGATATTTAACTTATAAAAAATTATAAAATATAATGATTGTTGAATGTCTGTGTATTAGCTATTAACTACTTAACTTATATTCAATTATTCATATACACCATATGACTGTTCAAAAAAATTGGGTGCGTGTAGAAAGAGAGAGAGAGGTAGAAAGAGAGACCCAGCAAGCATGTGTGAGAGAGAGAAAAAAGACCCAGCAAGTGAGAGAGAAAAAGGACCCAACAAACCAACAATTTTTCCTTCATTTTTGTGGGTTGTCTGTGTGGAGAGAGAAAGAGAGGAGTAGAAGAAGAAATCTAACACAACTTAGGAGATCTAGATCTACGGTGTTCGCCACTGTTCGAAACGAAGAAGACGAAGTGTGGTTTTCGCCGCTGTTCGTCTTGAAGGAAGACAAAGAAGATGAAGGCTGCCGACTGGTTTCAAGATTTGAACCGGATGATTTTAGGAAATTTCGGTTCACGGGTTTTGGTCAAAACCAGCCGGTTTTTTGGTTATCCAATGGTTCAATTTCTTAGGCGGTCTAACTAAAGAACCGGACCATTTTAGGTCCCAGTTCATTGTTCGACTGATCTGATCGGTCAGTTCATTCCGGTTCTGATAACACTGGCTCACACGGGTTATTAAAAAACAAAATCACGTGTTGGGATTAATGAAAGCAACTTTTATCATCAGAAAGGGCACTGGAGCAGAAGAGTGTGGAGAGAGAGAGGAGCAGAAGAAGAAATCTAACACAACTTAGGAGATCTAGATCTATGGTGTTCCGATCTAGATCTATGGTGTTCGCCACTATTCAAAATGGAGAAGACGAAGTGTGGTTTTAGCCAGTTCGTCTTGAAGGAAGACGGAAAAGACGAAGGCTGCCGACTGGTTTCAAGATTTGAACCGGCTGATTTTAGGAAATTTCGGTTCACGGGTTTTGGTCAAAACCAGCCGATTTTCTAGTTATCCAACGGTTCAATTTCTTAGGTGGTCTAACTAAAGAACCGGAACATTTTAGGTCCCGGTTCACTGTTCAACTGGTCCGATCGATCGATTCAGTTTGGTTCTGATAAAACTGGCTCACACAGGTTATTAAAAAACCAAAATCACGTGTTAGGATTAATGAAAGCAACTTTTATCATCAGAAAGGGCACTGGAAAGCTTCTTGAAACTTTTATCATCAGAAAGGGCACTAGAAAGCTTCTTGTCCCAAACTTCAGAAAAAGTGTGCTTCTACTCATCGGTCTTTCTCTCAGGCTTCTGTTCACCCTCCTGCAACATTGGCAACTTCTACATCTACTCCCGACACTGTTGCTCCTAATATTTTTCAGTCGATGATTGAGCAACTGCAATCTATGCTTACTACTTCCACTACAGATTAGTCTCATGCATTTGCTATGTCCAACATTCATTCAGGTTTAATTGGTTCGCATATCTCAGGTATATCACCTTCTACTTAGATATCTGATTCAAGTTCTGCACATCATATGACTCTCAATCTTTCTTCTCTTAGTAATTGTGTCTCTCCCTCTTCTCCTATAAATATTTTTATAGCAAATGGTTCTCCAATACAAGTTGCTTTTGTTGGATCTATTATTCCCTTTTTACCCTCCTCTTTTTCTATCCCAAATATTTTTTATGTTTCACAATTGTCTGTAAGTCTATTGTCGATTAGTCAATTCTCTGAGTCAAGATTTGATTCTATGTTTTCTTCTTATGGTTGTGTTGTTCAAGATCAGAAGTCCAAGAAACAGATTGGGACTAGTCGTAGAGCTGGTGACTTATACATTCTTAGAACACTTATATATACCTCTGGAGTCTGGTTCTACCAAGTTGTCTTCCTTTTGTCTAAAAAATAATTCATCCTTGTTTTATTTGTAGCATTCAAGGTTAGGTTATTTGTCAAGTGAGCGCCTAAAGACTTTAATTTTCTCTAATATTTCGGTCAATGTATCTCCAAGTGACATCTCCGCTTGTAGTGGATGTAAACTTGCAAAGAAGTCTGCTTTACCATTTAATAAAAGTACTACTTTGTTTACTTCGCCTTTTTCTCTTGTTCATATTGATGTATGGGGACCTTCCCCCATTTCCCTTAAAGGTTGCTCAACATATTATGTTTCTTTTATTGATGATTATAGTCGCTATTGTTGGGTATATTTGATGACACATAAATCTAATTTTTCTCAAATTTACTGCAATTTTCATTCCATAATTCACACTCAGTTTTATACTGATATAAAAATTCTTCATTCTAATTTGGGTGGGGAATATTGGTTGAAAGACTTCACTGACTTCCTGGATACATCTAACACTATACATCAATCATCGTACTCTGGTACCCCATGAACAAAATAGTATTGCTGAGCATAAGTATAGACATATCCTTGAAACTGCTCGAGTTCTCTTACTTTCTTCATCTGTTTCCTTTGTCTTTAGGGGTGAAACGGTTCTTACAACGGTTTATTTCTTAATTACTCTGTTCTTCATGTCTTTGGTTCAGTCTATTTTGTTCTTCTTCCTAAGCGTGAGCGAAATAAATGGAGTATTCATTGTGTTTTATGTGTTTTCTTGGGGTATAGTCTCAATTAGAAGGGATATCGGTACTATGATCCTTTGTCTAAGAAGTTGTATGTCTCTCAGCATGTTATTTTCTTGAGCACATTCCATATTTCTCAATTCCCTCTAAAATAGCCCTTGTTTCAAGGGAAGAACTTGTTCGTATTCACCCTTTCACTTGTATGAGTCTTATGAAGAGTTTATCCCCTCTTGATGTTTCTGGTCTTCCTTCTTCAGTCGATACTTCTTCTTTATCTTCTTCTTCTCCTCCTTCTATTATCTCTTCTTAGTCTATTCTCAAAAAAAAAAATTACATCTTCTACATTATGTGAGCATTAGCTCTAAGGGGCCTAACTCTGATCCTATGGATTCTGCTCAACCTGAACAATGGTATCTTATTCGCACTCGCAATCTACCTGGAGACTTGGTTTTGCTAATACTTGTTTTTCACCTTCCGATCGTGCTTTTCTTACTTTTATTCATTCTTATTTTGAACCTCAATCTTATAAAGAGGCTTGTTCTAATCCTAATTGGATTAGTTCAATGCATGATGCATTGGTTGCTCTTGATAACATGGTTCAAGGTATCGGCAGAGACCGATATGACTTAGCCGAGTCGTATCCGTCTCGGCCATGGCCGATATGATAACGATACCCGCAACGAAAAAATCTCGAATCGAACCTAAATCGGTTTCGTTTCGGCCAAAATTGGTACAACTCGGGTGAGACAGCGATTCGTAATAATTCATTCCAACAAAATCAACTACGAGCAAACAAGCTTTCAAAACACAGACCAACAGAGAAAAAATGCCAAAAAAGGCACGAGAGATGTGATAGAAGATTAACCCTAAATCAGCCCCTTTTCCCTTTTTCTCCATGATATAAAAAGATGAAGAATTAGAAATTACACACATGCCTGTACAACATCCAAACCAAAAGCCTTTGTAGTTGTTCTTTCACTTCCTCTTTCTTTTCCTTTTCATCTTCATCGCAGATGCAAAAGCCCTACGAGACGGAGTGAGAGTAGCAGTAGCAGCAGGCGCTGCTACCGAACGATGTAGCAACCCTTAAGAAACCAGACATTTCCCCCTCTCTCTCTCGCGGTCGCTGGTGTTGCTCGTCGTCCCCCATCGTCTTTGTTCTCTCTCTCGCGATCGGCGATGTCTGAAAGCTGAAGAGAGAGCATTAGGGTCACAATACGTGAGGCTTAGGACTTTTTTAGGAATGAGATCCTAAAATTTATTCCCCCCCCCCTTTTCTCTTTGTTTTTTTGGTTTGGGTCTAATTTTTTTAATTATATAATTTTTAGTATTTATCATATAATCTAATTAGAACTTAACTTTTAAGTTTGTTTTTGTATATGTATTGAAGATTTAATAATTAAATATATATAATTGAGAAAATACATATAATTTCTAATTAGATACATAATAAATAATTAAATATAGAATTTCTTTATAAATAAATTTTCATTTTTAAAGCTATTAAGTTAACCATATATATACACTTATATTTTTTTATAATTTTTAAAAATTACAAATTAAATTATATTAACCTTGAATATAGATGATAATAAATATTTTCTGGTAGCATCCTTATTATTCTTTTTTGCAATGATTAATTTGTTTAATAATGCCTTTTAGGAATATGATGCATTGATGATAATGTTTACATTTATTATAATTTTTTTTTAATTTTTTTGAGCCTTTTATATGGTGTTTTGGGCGTATCGGCCGATACCGCGCCACGATGCCGCAACTGATATGTCTCAGTGGCGGCCGATACCGCGCCACGACGCCGCCACTGATGTGTCTCAGTGGCCCCGAATCAAGGACCGATACCGCGACGTTGAACCATGAAAACACTATATAGAAGGCTCAAAAAAATTAGAAAAAAATTATAATAAATGTAAACATCATCATCAATGCATCATATTCCTAAAAGACATTATTTAACACATTAGTCATTGCAAAAAAAAATAATAAGAATGCTACCGGAAAATATTTATTATCATCTATATTCAAGGTTAATATAATTTAATTTGTAATTTTTAAAAATTATAAAAAAATATAAGTGTATATATATGGTTAACTTAATAACTTTAAAAATAAAAATCTATTTATAAAGAAATTCTATATTTAATTATTTATTATGTATCTAATTAGAAATTATATGTATTTTCTCCATTATATATATTTAATTATTAAATCTTCAATACATATACAAAAACAAACTTAAGAAGTTAAGTTCTAATTAGATTATATGATAAATACTAAAAATTATATAATAAAAAAAATTAGACCTAAACCGAAAAAACAAAGAGAAAAGGGGGGAATAAATTTTAGGATCTCATTCCTAAAAAAGCCCTAAGTCTCACGTATTTTGACCCAAATACTCTCTCTTCAACTCTCAGACATCGCCGATCGCGAGAGAGAGAGAACATAGACGATGGGGGACGACGAGCAACACCAGCGACCGCGAGAGAGAGAGGGGGAAGTGTCTGGATCTGGTTTCTTGAGGTTGCTACATCATTCGGTAGCAGCGCCTGCTGCTACTGCTACTCCTACTGTCTCCTAGGGCCTTTGCATCTGCGATGAAGATGAAGAGGAAAAGAAAGAGGAAGTGAAAGAACAACTACAAAGGCTTTTGGTCTAGATGTTGTACAGGCATGTGTGTAATTTCTAATTCTTCATCTTTTTATATCATGGAGAAAAAGGGAAAAGGGACTGATTTAGGGTTAATCTTCTATCACATCTCTCGTGCTTTTTTTTGGCATTTTTTCTCCGTTGGTCTATGTTTTGAAAGCTTGTTTGCTCGTAGTTGATTTTGTTGGAATGAATTATTTCGAATCGTTGACGAATCGGTGACGAATCGCTGTCTCGCCCGAGTTGTACCGATTTTGGCCGAGATGAAACCGATTTAGATTTAATTCAGGATTTTTTCGTTGCGAGTATCGTTGTCGTATCGGCCATGGCCGAGACGGTTACGACTCGGCCGAGTCATATCGGTCTCGACCAATACCTTGAACCATGGGTATTTTGGGTGTATCGGCCGATACCGAGCCATGACGCCGCGACTGAAGTGTCTCAGTGGCCCCCGAGTCAAGGACTGATACCGCGACCTTGAACCATGCTTGATAAGGCTAGTACTTGGGATTTAGTTCCTTCACCTACATGTAAAAATATTGTTGGTTGTAAATGGGTTTACAATGTTAAGACACATTATGAAGGTTCCCTTGAGCATTATAAAGTTTGATTAGTTGCTAAAAGGTTTTCTCAAGAATACAGTGTTGACCATAAGGAAACTTTTGTTCTTGTTGCCAAAATGACTATTGTTTGTACTCTGATTTCAATTGCAGCAGTTCATCGATGGCCTCTATTTCAACTTGATGTTAAAAATGCATTTTTGAATGGGTATCTCAATGAAGAGGTTTATATTCTCCCACCTCCTAGTCTTTCTTATCCTGTTGGTTATGTTTGTTACTTGCGTCGTGCTCTCTATGGTCTAACAAAAGCCCCTAGAGTCTGGTATAATATTTTCAATATGTTGTTACTCAAATTGATTTTGTTTCTAGTGCTAATGATCATGCTTTATCTATTTGTTATTCTACCTATGGATTAGTTCTTCTCTTATTATATGTGGATGATACGATTATCATTGGTCCCAATATTGTTGTTATTGACAAAATAAAGTGACATCTTTTACTTAAGTTTGAGATGAAGAATTTGGGTCCTCTACGTTATTTCTTGGGTATTGAAGTTGTTTCTTCTCCTAAAGGCTACCTTTTATCCCAGTCTAAAAATGCCAATGAGCTTATTCACCGCACCAAACTTAATAGATGACAAGGTCCTTACTACTCCTATCGAAATAAATGTCAAATTCTCAAGTCCTGATGGGGTGTTACTTGTTGATAATCCTACATTATATCGCGAACTGGTTGGTTATTTGATTTACCTTACTGTTACTCGCCAAGATACTACATATACAGTTCATATTGTTAGGCAATTTATCTCTATTCCTCGTACTTATTCATTGGGCTACCTTACTTCTTATTTTGCAGTATGCATGCGGCACTATATTCCAAAGCCTATTATTGTCGTCAACCTCCTCTCTGACTTTACATGTCTATGGTGATGCTGATTGGGCTAAGGATAGTACTGATCGTAAGTCTACCACTTGTTTCTGTGTTTTTCTGGATGATTCCGTTGTTTCTTGGAAAAATAAGAAATAATTAGTTATTGTCATGCAACTGTTGAGGCCAAATATCGTGCTATGACCACTGCGGAGAAAGTTTGGCTTTGTTGGCTTTTAGTTGATATGAGAGTCATTCTATCTTCTTCTACTCTTCTATACTCTGAAAATAAAAGTGCTATCAAGATTGCTCACAATTCAGTATTTCCTGAGCGCACAAAACATATTGAAATTGATTGTCATTTTGTTCGTCAACATCTTCACCAGTGCACTATTACTTTACAGTTTGTATCTTCTTTGGGCTCGAAACATGAGTTTGAGAGAGGGGGGGGAGTTGTAAGAGTGTATATAAGTTTTTATAATAAGATACATTTGTCTTTTGGGTAGTCTAGGATTTTTTTTGATTTTCTCGAGCTATATATATTCTTGTAATCTAGTTTATTGACTAGTGAGAAAGTATTATTTGCACCCAATAAAACTTTCAATTAGAACCCAATTGGGTAATGACTCTATGACCCTTACCTAAGGATCACCATAATCCATTCCAAAGTGTATTCCCATAAATTAGTTGATATAGTCTCTTCTTTTGCAATAATAAAGAATGTTGAATTGAATATAATGTTGAAGAAGTTATTGATTCAGTATCACCAGCACATTAATTAACATTACTTTATTGGTACTTCCCTGCATATGGTACTAATGTAATTGTTTTGGTAGCCTTAGATTGATGATTTCTTGATACTTTTTTTCTTTTCCTAGTCTCATTTTTCTCTTCTTGCTTATCCTCTCCTCTCCTCTAATACATTTCCAGTCTACATAGATAATAAGACATTATTAATGTCATTCCAAATCACCCACAACCTCCATATAATCATCACTACCGTCGTCGCATGTACAAACATCAACACACCAAAGAAAACAAACAGATACACCTACTACTCCAAGATTCATAACAAACAGAAGGGTCCCACATCGTCAGTAACTCCCATGGTCTTCATCACCGTTCGACCTCAACTTCGGTGTCCAGCTCACCTGACAAAATACTTCCATTTGAGTTCGATGGTAAAAGGGACCACACTTGAAGCAACTCTGTGAGAATACCACTATCGTTCCTCGTCCTCGGATCTATAGTCACAATTAATCATCGCGAACAACCAGGTTGTCATCAACAAAAGATTACATTATAGTTTTCATCTAACAAGACGGACACGGATATGACACAACATGAATATGCAGACACAAAATTTTTCAAAAAAGGATATGGATATGTTGGGGGACACGCTAAATATAATGTATATATTATTACGGCAAACAACCCAAAACTAAATTGTAATGGGTGGAATGGTCCCTCAAGTATATAAACCAACATTGGTGGTCCTATATTCGATATGAGATACAAGTTTTCTTAACACTCTTCCACACGTGGGGCCCGGACTGGGAGGCCAACAAACAAACAACTAGACATACTGCAAAATTCAAATAGGTAAAACACTTGGCCCACTGACCACCCAACGTTTAGCTTTGATACCAAGTTAGAGTACCTAACCCAAAACCAATTGGCAATAGGGAGAGACCCCTCAAATATATAAGCCAACCGTAGTGGTCCTAATTATTTGATGTAGAAAATAAGCTCTCTTAACATATATAAATATGATGTGCAACGCTTAAGGGTAATTTTGATACTTTGTTATGTTGTGTGTATATATATATATATATACAGCTGTGTAATCTTGCCTTCTCTCATTTTTATATCTTGTCTTTTTATTATTATTAGTAAAATAGACGATCCACACCATTTGAATTCAATTCCAAAACCTTTGGATGGCTATCATGATCAACAGACTTGCCCTAATGACTAAAGATCTTATGATCTCTAATTGCGTCAAAAAGGAAAGATTATGAAAGAAATAGGGTAATCTGCTCCAGACCACTCGTGTTAATGTCGGAGGATCCAATTCCTAGCTTATCTCTTCTTTGACCTAAACAAGTTCGTTGTATAAGAGAATATCAACAAAAAAAGGTGATAGTCTGATCTATCAATGGCCAATCAGGAAGAAATATAGGTCCAGTAAGGAATCCCCTAAAGAAGGATAGGGGAATACCTTGACTCTCTTCGCACTAACATTAAAAGCAAATTCAAGCTTCTTCAGTACTCCTTCGATCAAGGAGATGCCCAAACAATATAGATAGAGTGGAAGCTGAAGAAATTTACAGTTGAAATTCATCGGAAACCAGTGAACAATAAACCGGTCAAATCTGATATGCTGACGTCTGACGTCAATATTGTGTACGTCAGCATTGTTTATGTTAAAAAAATTCGAAAATTACCGGGGCAAATTCGACTAAGCTTCTTAAGAATTATGGTTATCTCTCATCTCATATTTTTGAAAGATTTTTGGGATTTTTTGAGCCAAATCTTAGATCTATGATTTCTGCGCAATCTGGATGCTAATTCTGGTTCGATTTTGGTGGGTGAGGTGCAACTAGATGGAATTGATGATGCTCATGTTGTTTTGTTGCGACTAAATGGGATTTATGAGGTTTTTTATCCAAGATCAACCTTCGGCAGCTTCCAAGTGAGCTTGGACCTCTTGGTCTTCATCATGTCCCTTTATTTCTGAGTTCCTCTTGGGTTCAATTGCTTCCCAGAATGAGTTAGGTCGTTGTTGAAGGTATTTGGTTGGATTGGGTTGTCTAGAGTGTATTCTCATAGGCAATTTGGCTGGGTCGGGGTCTTTTCCCTTTTTTGTTTGATTGTGCCTACTATGATTTTTGTTATTTCGCGTGTTTTTGGTGACTATTGTTGGCAATATTTCTATTTGGGTTGATTATTATGGTTGTTTGATCCTCTTTTATGGACATGTCGAAAGGGAATGTGACCCCTACCAATACCATAGGAAATACAAGAGGAAGTGGGTTAAGCTATTTAGGTGTTCTTGCGAATAACCCCTTTCTTCAAATTAGTCTAGAAAGGTTGGATGGGAACAATTACTTGAGATGGTCACAAGCTTGTTTGTCATCTGTTTAGGCCATCTCTTTGGATGCATATTTGACTGGGAAGACTAAGAAACCCACCAAGTTTGGTTCTCCACTAAATCAGTGGACATCTGAAAATGGCTTAATGAAGTTGTGGTTGCTTAATTCAATGTAACCGTCTATAAGTCGTGATTTTCTTTCGCTTGATATAGCTCATAAAATTTATACAACTGTAGCACATACATATTCTCATAGAGTAATGATGCTAAGACATATGATCTTTGGAAGATAGTTCGGGAGACCAACCAAAATGATAAGACCATTGTCGTATACCATGCATAGTTGACTACCTTGTGGTAGGAGTTTAACTTCTATCAAAGTTTTCAGGTATATTGTGGTAATGATGCTTCAAAATTTCAATAGATGATATAGAAGAAATAGAAGAAACGTGTGTATGATTTCCTTATTGACCTTAACATTGAGTATTATCAGATTCGGATTCAAATTTTGGGTCAAAGCCCATTTTCTACCTTACGAGACGCTTATGCTCACTGTCAACCGGAAGATTGCTATGGTTCATGCACCTGTTCAGGAGTGGTCAGCGTTAGTTGTCAATGGAACTGGAGTTTAACACAGTCCAAGTCTACTAAGTCGAGTGGTCCGACTACCAAAAATACATTAAGGTGTAACTATTGTGGGAAGACTAGACATATTAGGGAGTTTTGCCGGAAGCTAATTGGACGACCTACAAATGGTCGTGGTCTTGGCCAATGTTTTGAAAAGCGCGCCTAGGCACTCCCCTAGGCAAGAAGCGAGGCGAAGCGAAGGGATCTCGCCTAGAGGACCCTAGGCAAAGTGAGTGTGAATGAAGCGAGAAAAAAACGAGAAAAATGAGCGTCTTGTGCTTAAGCAAAAGGCGAAAAAGCGAACGCCTGAGTCATTAGAGGCTAAGTTATTTTATTTTTATTATGGACCGTTGGATTGGACAATTGAAAAAAAAATTATAAGATGTTGATACACCGAATTATCCCCTTATCCCATAAATACAATCCCAAACCCTAAATTTTAGTCAGATTGGCTTCGCTGCTCTGCTCCTACTCCTACACAATCGCTGGACACGCCGACACAGTACAGAAATATTGATTGCTCCTACACGATCGCTCGAGGCTGGAGGCTGACGATCGCTCGAGGCTGGAGGCTGACGATCGCTGGTTGCTCCTTCCTTACTGATCGCTGGAGGTTAGTCTCCTCTTTTTTTTCTCTCTTCTATTTCTCTTTTTTCTTCTCTCTTCTGGTTCTGGTTCTGGTTTTTTTTCTTTTGCTTCTGTTTTTTTTCCTTATTCTGTTCCTTTTTTTTTTTATTCTGATTATGCTTCTTTTTTTTTTGCCTGATTCTGCTCTTTTTTTTTTGATTGTGCTGCTGTTTTGTAGTCCTGCTTCTTTATTTGCTTGAATTGTGTGTCTTATATTTTTTAATATTAGAATTTGGGATATTATTAGTGTTTGTTTGAATTTAAATGTTTAAATTATGACTGCTATTAAGATTTGAGATATTATTAGTGTTTGTTTTAATTTAAATGTTTATAGTTTTACTTGCATTTAAATATTTAGTATATATAAAATTAGAACTTAATTGTTTAAAAGTAATTAAACTAAAATTTTTTTTTTTTTAACTGTTCACTTTGCTTCGGTAAAGCGTGTCGCTTCACTTCTCGCCTAGACATTACCTTGGTCGCTTCGGTTCACTTTACGCCTTAAATAACACTGGTCTTGGCCAAGGGGGTAATGTGCGATCCCATGCACACATGACTGAATCTTTAGAACCTCCATCTCAGTCTAGCCCCTCTAATTTCTCTAAAGATAAGATGCAGACTTTTAAGCATCTAATAGAGAGTTTTATCCATACATCTTCCAACTTTGCTAATACAAGAATATCCACTGGTGTGTTTATTGTATCATCCCCACATACTCCTTGAGTAATAGACTCTGGAGTTACAGACTACATGACAAGTTCATCAAGTCTTTTTTCTTTATACTCCACATGTTCAGGTAGAGATAAAGTCAAGGTAACAAATGGATCCTTGTCCTTAATTTCAGGGAAAAATTCAATTAATTGCTTACCTACCCTATCCCTCTCCTCTATCATTGTCCGTTAGTAGTATTACTAAATCATTGAACTGCTCAGTGACTTTTTTCCTACTCATTGTATCCTTCAAGAACTAGAATCCGAAAAAATGATTGGCAGTGGTAAAACAAATAGTGGTCTATATCTCTAGATGATGAAGCTTCTTCTTAGTCCATTTGTCAAGGCAGATAGTGTTTTGGCCCTTCAAAAATTACATTAGTGGCGCTGACGTTTGGAGCATCCCTCATTTGGTGTCTTATAGCACATCTTTTTCCTAGTCTAGTAAAGCAATGAGACAATTTTTAGTTTGCAATGCTTGTGAATGTGTCAAGCACAAACATTTTTCTTATCCTAGTATTAATAATAAAAGCTTTACCCCATTTGATATTATTCATTTTAATGTGCGGGAGACCTTCTCGTGTTACCTCTATCTCAAGTTATCGTTAGTTTGTCATTTTTATTAATTGTTATTCACTTCTTACTTGAGTTTACTTATTACGCACTAAAAGTAAAGTTTTCTTTTGATTCCAATCTTTTCATAAAATGGTTGGTACCCAGATTAATTTAAAAATCAAAATCATTCGCAATTACAATGGAACTGAGTACATTGATGGGGAATTTCACTCTTACCTCAATGAGAATGGCATTCTTTATCAAACCACTCGTACAAAATGGTATTGTCGATCGAAAAAATCGTCATCTTTTTAAGGTTGTTCGTTCATTGATGTTTACTATAAATGTTCCTTAACATTTTTGAAAAGACGCAATTCTTACTACTGTTAATATTATTAATCGTCTACCTTCTAATGTTCTCCAATTTAAGTCCCCTATTAAATTTCTTTCTGGGATTTTACCAGTTCCTTCGGTTTCTTCCCTTCCACCTAAAATATTTGGGTGTATTTGTTTTGTACATGATTACAGAACCTCCAAGGAAAAACTTGATCCTAAGGCCTTGTGGTGTGCCTTTATTTGTTATTCTCCCACCCAAAAGGGGCATAAGTGCTATCATCCACCTTTTCAAAACGTATGTTAGTATGGATGTTACTTTTTGTGAGTTTGAATCCTTATTTTCTCCTCCGTCATCTCGTCAAGAGGAAGAGATGGTATGTCTAGAGCCTCGTGAATCCCTTCTTCAATTGTCTTTCCAGTGGGATACTAATCAGGGAAGAAACAGACCATTGTTACCAATGATCCACTTGATACGCTAAAGACTTATTCTCGGTGTTAGAAGGTACAAACCACCCATGTGCCACCGGGTCAATTGAATTCTCCCACTCCAGTTCTAGCATCTCCTACTGATTCACCACATAATAAGCTTCCAATTGTCACTCCAGTTATTGGTAATCCAACTAATAATGATTCTAAGCTTCCCATTGCAGTTAGAAAGGGTGTTCGAGCATGTACGCAACACCCCATCTCTAACTTTGTTTCTTTTAATTCTTTGTCTTCATCCTATCGTACTTTTGTCTCCTACTTGTAATCTATACTTATTCCTCAAGGTTGGAACGAAGCACTCATTAATCAAGTGGCAAAAAGTTATGATAGAGGAAATGAGAGCCCAAAAAAAGAATGACACATGGGAATTATTCACACTTCCAATTGGAGTAAGGGCAATTGGGTGCAAATAGGTATTCACTGTCAAACAATAAGCAGATGGGACAATTGAGAGATATAAGGCAATACTGGCTAATAAGGGGTTCACTCAGACATACGGCATTAATTTTCAGAAGACAATTGCTCCGGTGGTAAAGATAAACTTCATACGTGTCCTTCTCTCTTGTGCAGCTAATTTGGAGTGGCATCTGCAACAATTAGATGCGAAGAATGTCTTTCTCCATAGAGATTTATATGGAGATTCTACTTGATTTTTCATCTCAAGAAACTAAAGGAAACGTGTGTAAATTGAAAAAATCACTTAATGGGTTGACGCAATCACCCAGAGCCTAGTTTGACCGGTTCTTTAAAGCAATGTTAAAGTTTGGATATAATCAAAGTCATGTTGATCATACTATGTTCATCAGACCGATAAATAACAAAATAACAGTTCTCATTGTACACGTAGATAACATAGTAATAACAAGGAATGTTGTACAAGAAATTAACAAACTAAAAGCTCATCTAACTAAAGATTTTGAAATCAAAGGCTCGGGTCTATATATTTTCTTGGGATTGAGGTTACCGGGTCACACAAAGCATTTTTATCTTCCAAAGAAAATATATTCTTAACCTACTTAAAGAGACTGGTATGATGGGATTTAGGTCTACAAATTCTCCTATTGAAGTCGAGATGTTGCTGATGTTACAGATAAAGAGAGATACCAAAAATTAATGGGGAGATTGATATATCTCTCTCATACTGGACTATGCAGTGGGGGTTGTAAGTCAATTCATGTATGATCTTCGAATTTCTCATCTTAAAGTTATTTATCGTATTTTGAGTTATCTCAAGTCAGCTCCAAGGAAAGGGATTTTATTCTCTAGTAATATGGTCACTTGAAACTGAAAGGCTTGGCAGATGACCCACCAAAAGATCCACTTCGGGCCACTGCACCTTGATAGGAGAAAACATTGTCACATAGCGAAGTAAAAGGCAAACATTGGTTGTCAAATCTAATGTAGAGGCTAAATACAAAGTAATGGCCCATGGAGTTTGTGAGCTTAAGTGGCTCCAAATTTTACTGGGTGAGCTCAGAATTTGTAGTGATGGGCCTATGAGATTGTACTGTGACAATAAGGCAGCTACAACATTACACATAACCCAGTTCAACATAGAACTAAACATCTAAAAATTGATCAACACTATATCAAAGAGAAGCTAAACAAGAGTTTGATTTACATACCTTTTGTGAAATCAAAAATGAGTTGGCCGATATTTTCACAAAAAGGCTTAGTAGCAAAATTTTTCATCCTATTATTTGCAAAATTTGGCATGCGAGATATCTATGTACTAACTTGAGGGGAAGTGTTATGTGGTGTTATATTAACATGTGTAACCCATAAGGGTAATTTTGGTATTTTGTGATGCTATATGCATGAGGATATAAATGTGTAACCCTAAATACTATTGTCTTCTCCTCTCCTCTCCTCTCATTCTTTATCTCTTAGCCGCCTAACACTAACAACTCCACAATCTAACGTGTGTGTGTATATATATTATCATATGACAAAATGCATACATTTTAATGGCAATCATTTAATTCATCCTTTCCGTAATTTTAATAATTCACATCACGACATCATTGAATAAAAAAAAATCAAATATAGCAATTCACGTTCATCATAAACATCCATCAATGACTACTACAATTTCCATTTTCAAAAATTATTGCACTTCTTAACCCTAATTTTAAAGACCTCCAATTTCATAACCCTATTTTTTCATTAAATTACTTTCATATAAAAAGTTAATATAATTTCGTAGTCGTGTCCAAATATCATGCTTATATCGGTGCCCTATGTTCATGTGGTGGTTATAACTCTTTATTTTATACCTTTGACCCATATATCTTTAAAATTACAAAAATAATTTTTCTTATTTATAAAGTTACTTGGCAAGTTTTCCAAAATTTGAAAAAAAAAAAAACCCAATGTGTTCCAAGCATATTAATCACATATTCCCAACGTGTCTAGAAAAAAATATAACAATAAAAAAATAGACTCTCAATTTAGCGTGTCTGAGTGTGTGCACCCTAAGCATGCCCGTGTCCTAGCTGTGTCTGAGTGCAACTTTAGCCAAACTTAAGTGTTCGTACTTCTTAGGTTTTCATCGGAAGCAAGGGCTGCAATCATTGTTAGGTGCAAATTTGCTTGCTATTGAGGTTGCAAAGCAAGAGTTTGGAGTCGTTGTCGCTAGTAAAACATCCAACCTGAAATCAATTGACAATGAGTGGAGAGACACTTTAAGCATAAAAACTAACCTTAGATGGTCCTAATCATTCCATATGGTATCTAAGCCCACACGTGAGGCTAACAAACAAAAATGTATACTAAAAAATTCAAATTGATGACTTGGCCCACCAACCACCCAAACCCAATCTCTATTACCATGTTAGATTAACCAACCCAAAAACAATTGGCAATGAATGGAAAGGCAACCAACATTAGGTCATCCTAATCAATCCATTGGAATATAAGCTCTCTTTACAGTAGGGATGTCAGTGGACCGGAGCGGGGGCGGGGGTATAGTCTTCATCCCCATACCCACTTAAAAAAACCTTCGTCCATCCCCGGTTCACCCCCGTTAACGGATATAATTTCAATCCCCATCCCCGTCCACGGGTAAATTTCTAATCCCTACCCCCGTCCCCGCTTCCCCCGTACCCGCTCAAGCCCAAGCCCAAGCCCAAATTCAAGCCAACATAATCCAAAATTCTAAATAAAGGAAACCTAACCCTACTCCAATCGGAAAGAATGGCAGAAAAAACACAAATCTCCAAAATCAAGATAACCCCCTCACATATGTGATATGACAAGCAAAACTAACACCAACAACCAATCTCGTAGTTAATACAACTAAGCAAATTACACAAAGTCATCAATCTCTTGAAAGCAAATGTTTATTTCCTCAAGGCATAAACAACAGCACGTATGGTACAAGGACCAAAATGCATAAACAGAGCCAATGCCCCTTTATACACACAAACTTCTCCCAAATAGTCTAGGGCAGCAAATAAATTTCACAAGTTTATTGGAAAACAAATTCAAAATACTTCATTAAATAATCCACAATACCATAGAAAGAAAATGTAAATCAACCACTGAGTAATATGATATCTTGTCAAATTAAAGAAGATCTAGAACAACACATTGTTAAATGTGTTATTAATAAATTAATTGAGAAAGAAAAATAAGCATCTAAAAATAATTCAATATTTAGTTATCAGGTTCCCAAGCATACGCACAAGACAATTTGATTTCCAAAGTTGCTGAATCTTTGCATTTACCGAGCAGATTTCAATAACTACTCAAAACCCACATGAGAGCAATCAAATTACATAAAATCTTAAACACAAATAAATAACATGAAATCTGACAAGAAAATCTTGGGCGGGGGTAAGGGTAAGTTCATCCCCGCATGGGTTTATACGGGTATCCCCATATACATCCACCGTCCAATACGTATAATCCATTCCCAGTCTAAACGAGACAGATTTGGACGAATACCTGTTTTTCCCCAATCCACTGCCATCCTTACTTTGCAGTTGCAACCCATCATAACACTGAAGACAAAGACGAGGACATTGCCCACAAAGGACCGTAATATTTGGTCCTGAAGGCATTCTTGTTGTCAAAATGTTGCAAGTTTGCAACTATTGGAGATGAAGAAGATACGAATCAAACTTGCTTGAGTACTTAGATTAATTTTGCCCCGATTTTTTCCTCACCCCTTCTTCTTCTAAATCTCTTATCTTCATTGACACACCTTCTCAATCTAAATCTACTGCTACTAGAGCTTATCAATTCATATCACCCAGTCTTTTTTGAAAATTATCTTAGAGGTGACCTAGAGGTGGTTGATCTCAAGGTGAAAAAAGGTTGGCATACCACCATATTTGAGGAAACCACGGGAGAAAACATACCATAAATAAAACAAAGGAAATTCAATTAAAAAATAAGCATAAGACCAATTAACTTTTTGAATGATCTCAAGTGTCTTCAATTTTGCATATGTTATTTAAACATTATACTCATCACCCAAAGTACATACAATTATAAGAGGTTAAGGCTAAAATTAGTCTCTTATTTCGCAAACCTATGATAATATTATATATGATTAATAAGTTTCTGGATTTAAAAGGAAATCTGGAAACCGTCATGGGCTTCAGGTTGGGCTAAGTACCACAAACACTTGTATAATTGAGCTTAAGGCTAAATGACTCTTATGTAGTGCATCTATAATAACTTTATCCACCTTCTGTTAAGTTTTTGGATGGAAAAGGAACTTCACAAATCTTTGTGAATTTCACACTGCATAAGTGGCACGAACGTTTCTAAAGAATAGCTGTTTTATAGTTTTACAATGTGAAACTCGTAAGATCTGCCAATTACTGAAATATAGAATTTGCCATTTCTAAAAGTCAACCAGCACTTCTTGGACAACCCGTGAACACTTTTAGATAGCAAAACACTTCATAATAGAATATCTAGTGGAAATTGGACAAACATGCCTCAGAAGAGGCTTAAAAGAAACTTTGGCATCATGTGCCAAAGCAAGTAAACCATGCAAATAATAACTTTAACATTTGAGAAAATATATAGCAATATAAATAACAAAACATCAAAAGTAGGAAAAAAAATTATACAATATTTTGTAGACCTTCATCTTCCAAACTGGAGCAGTTATTAATGTACAGGTTTTGAAAATAAGTTTTACTTGTATATGTTTTTTCCAGTAGGCATTTTGTCTTTTAAGAATTTGTATAAATATGCAACTATGTACCGCCGTGTCCAATCGGTTTCTGTGCTCTAATTTTTTTCATATTTGCCATGTCAATGTTATCAGGGTCATGCTGTCTTTGCGTAATGTATCTGCATTTGTACTTCTAAAATATATCTATAATACGAGAGAGGGAGCCATAAAAAAAAAATTAGTTCCATACTTACATCACAATCAATAAGATTAAAGGCCTTCTGCAATGTCGTTATCCTCCTACGATCCTTCTCAGCCACTTGTTTGACAAGCTATGAGAAAAAGAAATAAACGTAAAAATCCAAGTTGTATCTTGGCAAAACAAGATCAAACAATCACACCAATTTGGTAGTGTAATATCTGATAAGCAATTAACCGCCTTTTGGGAAGCGATACTTATGCACCACGCCCCAAGATTTGAACCCAAGACCACTCCCTTCTGAAGGGCAAGAAACACACCATAAACATGGGTAAATTATGTTTTGCCACTGTGTGATTAAAGCCAGTGATGCGGCTGATGCCTTATCTTCTTTTGGTTTGGAAACCAACACTTCACCCACTTATAATTCGGGCATAAATTTTAAAAGTTAGAATTTGTCAAAATTGACGGTCAAAGGTCAAAGCCATTTTTTTAACAGAATAGCATGTCAAAATGACTTCTATAACTTTATATAACTTGTATCTCTTCTTTCCTTTCTATCTGAAATAAACCAACACCATCCCTTTTTCTTATCTTTCTATAAATTAAGTTGGTTTGCAAATTGTTAAAAAAGAAAAACTAGGGAAACAGCACTAAATAATTTATTTAAAAAAAAAATAGATGACTGGCACTATTGTCTTTTTAGACTAAATAGTAAACATTGTTAGTTGTTTCACTTTAGCTTCAAACTTTAATTGGCTAGTGAATAGGTTCCTAAACATTACTAGCTCAAACCACATGAAGGTACAAAAAAAAATAAGTTACCCCCTGGATATATGGTTCTATAGCATCTGTGCTATAAAACAAACAAGAGCAGTATTTTTTTTCTTTCAATAAGATGATGTACAAAAGAGCAGTATTAATTTGAAAGAAATCCATACCTGACCTTTAAAGCTATCGTACACAACGGCAAGAATCAAATTGGTGACGAAGTACACTCCCAACAGCACATAGACAACAAAATATAGGCAATACCAGCGGGAAGCTCTGCAAGCAAGAAAAATATGAGGAAAACAATGCAGGGTAAAATGTTATAGCATACTCCAGAAATTTGGGGACAAAAGAACAGAAACCATGACCTATAAGAAACATCCATAAAGTGGAAAGGAAAAAAGAAACTTCAGAAGTCCTCCCCGCGCGGCCCGGGGGGGTGGAGGACAGCTATCCCTGGATGATTTTGGAATAACACCCCTCCTTGTGTGAAGGCTGACCTCCTTCTAGGTTGATTTATGGGGTATGAAATTATTAATTCCACTTGACTTGTAATTTGATTAAATGTATTGTATGACCCTTTTACTCTTGAAAGTAGATGATGAATTTAAAGTTAGGGTCAAAATAGCCATGGCATGGCTTTCCCGTCTTAAAAGGAGGAGAAAAGAATACGAAATACAATTAAATGCACTTAACATTAGGGCGCACCCTATGTACAGTGTATGGCATAATGCCTACAAACACCACTTTAATGCCAAAAACAAAGCAAGGTCAGCATCAAGATAAATCAATTTTACACACGTGCAGCTCCTCACATTCTAAGAACTGCTTATTTTTCTCCCTCCAAATATACCACGAGGCAATGCAGGTCGGTATAGCATCTCTTCCTATGCTCCTCCTAACTCTGCTCCCGCTCCAACTAGCAGGCAATGCCTCCACTATCCTCAGCTTAACATATTTCATCCCTAAAAGAACAAAGAGCATTTCACACTTCAACAATACATTTTTAACTGATTCTTTCACCCTCCGACACGTGCAACAATATTCGACCATCATATGCCTTCAACATCATACAACATTATCAATTGTTCGCTGGAGTTTCCTACGAAATCTCAGATTCCACACCATTTCATCACCTGAAAGAGCGCTGCAATCTGCAGTCTGCAATCTGCAATCCTGGTCCCCTCATTAGATGCAAAGAGAAACAGGAGGGAAAGCTGTCAGATGGGGGCCGATCACCACACCATATATCAAGCCAAAATCTAATGCTCTTCATTAGCCACCACCACTCCCACATGCTTCAAGAATTTCACCCATCCACAAGGCAGACAGCTCAGGGAGTTCACACCTCTCCACCGTCAACCCCAAAGAGATCAACCACGTTTACCCTCTATCACCCCTCTCTAGAAGTTCCCTGGGCATACTTCCATAGCCACCTCCATGAAAG
Source organism: Ilex paraguariensis (assembly GCA_963454935.2). Lineage (NCBI taxonomy): Eukaryota > Viridiplantae > Streptophyta > Magnoliopsida > Aquifoliales > Aquifoliaceae > Ilex > Ilex paraguariensis. The sequence continues at coordinate 65,904 of CAUOFW020000908.1, forward strand.
GGCTTATAATTCAATAAGCTTATTATACGACATCAATACTGTTAATTTAGATCAAAGAAAAAATAGAGAAAAGAGAAGAAAATATTATTAGAAGAACGACTAATCTGTATTACAACTTAATAGAAAATACATACTGGGGCTCTTATATAGTAGGGCAACATAAAAGAAAACAACTAAACTACCCCTGAGACTAAATATGTTAACTACTCTAACAACCTCAAATTCATGACGTGATAGCAGAAAACATGAGTTTGCCATGAAGATAATAAAAACAGGTAATAGTATGCAAGTTTGTGAAGAAATATGTTAACTACTTACTAAAAGGAAGAAAGGGGAGGGATATAAGCTTTATACGCTCATGGAACACCGAGTTGTAAACAATTTGAATGGCACTCGTGTTATTACAATACATAGTGGTAGGAGCAGATAAGGAAATGCCAAGAGCAGTAAGCAACCATCGTAACCAAACTATCTCAATTGTAATAGATGGCATAGCACGGTACTTAGCTTCAGCAGAGGAAGGAGTAACAATAGTTTGCTTCTTGTTTTTTTAGAAAATAAGAAAATCGCCAAGGAAAAGATAAAAGTCAGTAGTGGACTTGCGATCCATAGAGTCATGAGCCCAGTCTGCATCTGAGTAAGCCTTGAGTTCCATAGATGAGGAAGAAGGAAAAAGTAGACTCTAACGTAGAGCACCTCGAAAATAGAAAAGAATACAAAGAACAACAGCCTAGTAAATAGAGGTAGGCGAGGTGACAAACTGACTAACAATATGAACAACATAAGAAATATCTAGGAGAATAACTGTAAGATATATCAAACTCTCAACAATAGTGTGGTAAAAGGTAGGATCAGGCAACGAAGGACCATTAGAGGAAGAATATCCAACATTAAGCTCTAAGGGGTCTCAACTCTGTGATTATATGATAAACCATCTCGCTGAATAATATCTAAGGCATACTTGAACTAAGATAAAAGATAACCTTTGGGAGAAGAAGCAATCTCAATCCCCAAAAAATAACGAAGAGAACCTAAGTCTTTCATCTCAAAGTAAATCTGCAACTAATTATTCAATAATTGTATACCAACAATGTCCACCAGTGAGAATCATATCATCAACATAAAATGGGAGGATGATGGAATCTGCAGAAGTGGACCGCAAAAATAGTGCAGAATCATGATCACTAGCACAAAAACCAAAGTTACAGATGACTAAAGAAAACTTGGCAAACTAAGCCCTAGGAACCTGTTTAAGGTCATATAAACCCTAGTGAAGTCTACAGACTGGACCAAGATCATGAGATAATCCAGGATGAGATATAATAAAAACTTCTTCAGATAAATCTCCATTAAAAAAGAGTATTTTTCACATCTATCTGAGATAAACTCCATTGACGAATAACAGCTACTATAATCACTATACGAATAGTGGTCATCTTAGCAAGAGGAGCAAAAGTTTCATCATAATCTAAGACATACTCCTAAGCAACCCTTTAGCCACTAACTGAGCCTTGTATATAGCCACAGAGTAGATAGATTTAGATTTAATCTTTTAAACCCACTTACAGTCAATGGTGTGTTTATCAAATAGTAAAGATACTAACTCCCAAGCCCGGGTCTTATGTAAGGCAGATTTCTCTTCATCCATAACTTGTTGCCAAAGAGAATCACATATAGTCTCCTTATAGGAGATGGGTTCAGACAAAGAGTGAATAAAAATGAGAAAAGAACAAAAATTAGAAAAATAACAAGAGTTGAAAAAGTCAAACCTATTATTTAGACACTTCTGAGAGTACTGAGGATAGCGGTGAGCATGATTCACGGTGCTAGAAACTAATGTTGGGATAGAAGAAGAAGGAAGAGGCACCTCATCCATAGAAGAGACAGCAGAATTCCAGCGAGCGTAAGTATGTATAATAGGGGGACGAATAACAGGCATATTAGAAGAGGAAAATGGCAAATCAGACATAGTGATATCACCAACATATGTATCCAAGGGAACCACAACAGGAAAGGGATCAATATAAAGAAGATCAGACTGATCCAGAGATGAAGAATTAAATGGAATGGAAAAGAAAGGGATGAAGCATGACAAGTGACAAAGTTAGCGAGTAATAAGATCATAACAATACTCCTTTTGACCCAAAACATAACCAAGAAAAACACATAAAGCCGAGAGTGCAATGAGTTTGGTAATTAGGTAGCTTACTACACAATTTTCAAATGGAGAGACACTAGAGGTGAGAATAGTAGGAATGCAGTTGATCAAAGGAACTGCTGTAAGCACAATGTCCCACCAAAAGAAGCTGGGGACCCTTGCTGACAACAAAATAGAACGTGTTGTCTCAACAATATGACAGTGCTTGCACTTAACAATACTTTGTTTAGGTGTGTCAATACAACAGGATTGATACAAGATACCATCAGATTTTAACAAATCACGAAATGAAGTGAAAGTGTATTCACCTCCCTAATCACATCAAAAGTATTTAATAATAGAGGAATATTGAATGTGTACCATAGCACAAAAAAGCAGTGAATATGAAAAAGAATTCAGATCGACAATTCATCAAATACACCCAACAATATCTCGTATAATCATCAATAGAGGAAACATAATAACTGGACCTTCCTTGTATAGGAATAAGAGTAATATCCCATATATCATAATGAACAAGATCAAATGGTGTAAGAGAACTACTAAAACTCTTATTGAAAGGTAATGCAGTAAATTTAGCAATATTGCATTGACTACAATCAGAAATGTTATGACACTCTAGACTTCCTAGACTACGAGTCCAAGTAGAAGCTAAAAGTTTCAAACGAAAATGAGACAGATGATCAAGGTGATAATGCCACAAATAAAAACTAGATGATTGTGGACTCAAATGAAACGAAGACAAATCAACTGTAAAAGAAGTAACTTTTGGAACATGGAGCACCTCCAACACATATAGCCCTCCCTTTCTACAGCCTGTCCCAATTAACTTTTTATACTGTGGATCTTGCACAACACAACCAAAAGAAAAAAAATAAACCAAGAATCTAGAGTCAAAGAGTTGACTAATTGAGATTAAATTCAAAGTGAGCCGAGGAATATAATAGACATCCGAAAGTGTGAGGTGGGGAGAAATAATTGTCTAGCACCAGCCGAAGGCATGTGAGTGTTATTGGCTACAAGCACAGAAATAGATGGAGGGGAGATAATAAATGCAAATAAGAAAAAATCACTAGTCATGTGATGTGTGACACCTAAGTTAAAGACTCAAACGTGTGAGATACACCTGAAGGACCTAAGGTAAACGAACCTACTGAGGGAGATACTATAAGAGGACTAGACTGATGGAGAGAGAATAACTTCTGCAACTGATTAGCAATCATAGTTAGGTTGGAGGCCTATAAGAAAGACTCATCCACCAAGGGTGCAACTACTATTGTATGACGATCTTTGGGCTGAAATGACTGATTTGATGTCCTCAAAACATTCTTGTTCACCAATTTAGGGCATTGGGTCTTCTAGTGGTCTTTCTCATGACAGAAACTACACTCATCATAAGTTACTCGACCCCGATATTTATTTTGTGAATGAGAAGTCACCTTGGGAGGCACAACCAATACAAAATGATTAGGCAATGGAATAAAACTTTTCCCAGAAAGAGTCTTAAGACAAACTTCTTCAGGCAGAAGTTCATTCACAACTGCATCAATTGAGGAAAGTGGATTATGATAGAGAATAGAACCACGACGTCCCTCGAAGTCATCTTTGAGGGCCATCAAAAATTGCACCAACTGTTGTTCCTCTCTGAAAGTGTGATATACTATATGAGTATTCAGTTTAGCGGGTTCAGCAAGTGCTAATTGATCCCAATATCCAATCATAACTGAGTAGAACTCCTTAATGTTCTTATCACCCTGACGTGTATCTCGAATTTCATGCTCAAGCTAATATCTATTTGCAAAATTGTACTGAATAAACAATGTAGTCAAATAATCTCAAATCCCCTTGGCTATGTTAAACTTAGCCAAATAAACACCAATAGTCTGATCAACTAAGTTGTTAATCTAAGTGATGATTTTAACATTGTTAATTTCCCAAATATTCTTTAAGTCAACAAATTTCTCATCCTTGGGATCTGTTGGAGCTTGCGAAGCACCACTTACATAAATCCACATCTCCTTACCCAACAAAAAAATTATCATAACATAAGTTCAATATGCATAATTTTCACCTTTTAATTGGACACCAATAGCCTAAAGAGAATCAGAGTTTCCACTTGCCATAATTCTAACAAAAGGGTTAATATTCGCAGCAAATAATACTCAAATCAAGCAGCTCAAAGCCTAATATATGCAAACCAAAATCTTAGCCAACCAGCAACAAAATAACTACAAAAGTTGACAAAGCCAACTAACAACTAATAGCAACAAAGAACCAAAGGAGAAACAAAAGGGATAAACAAAGCCAAAAATTGGACCTTTGGTCACTATTTTTACGGTGAACAGTAGGCCGACAATCCCAAAAACCTCCAAATCACACCAAAATCCAACCAAACGCTTACAAACCACACAACCAGCCATCTAATCATCCTAATCGCACCCTTTAGACTTGATTGAAGCAAAAAATTGAAGAAATCAGTCTCAAATCACAGATCAAAAAATAGATTCAAAAAATTTGACAAAAATTGAAAAACCCTACCCAATGGCCACGAAATCAAAAACCAAGCACACCACAATATTGCCTATGTAAAATTGAGTGTAGCATGATCCAAAATGATTACATCAACATGAAATCATCTTTGTTGCTCACTGACGTCAGCTCTAGCAACCGTTCCTCTCTCCTCCAATTTATTCTATCGGTTTACTAGTATAGTATTGAAGATATTTAAGACCTAAACATTCTCTGATACCATGTTAATTTAGATCAAAGAAAGAAGGGAGAAAAGAGAAGGAAATATTATTAGAAGAACGACTAATCTGTATTACAACTTAATAGAAAAATACATACTAGAGGCCCTTATATACTAGGGCAACATAAAAGAAAACAACCCCTAAGACTAAATATGCAACTACTCTAACAAATACTTCATAGCAGAACTAAGGAAGCTGGTCACCTTATGCCGAAGGTAAAAACCGAGGCAATGCAGTTAAGGGAGGGGGACAATGCACATCATAAAAACAACCATAGTACTTGAATACTAAGATTGTGATAGATACTGAAAGATGAGCGGTGAAATATATGTTAGTAGTAAAGGCTTCCATGAAAATTTAGGTGCAAGGTTAGCATTGATCACGGCCCAGGAGCTAGCTATTTCAAAGATAAATGCTCAAACACCAAACCGATGCATTCCTAAAGTGAAGAATCCATGCGAACTGATGAACCCAAATGATCTATCAAGTGAGGCAAAAGCTTGTAAAATTCCATTTATGTCTAGAAATTTATAATTTGCAGCCACTATGTAAATTTCTTTTGATAAAGAAAATTTATAACATCAAGTTATAGAGTTGGATCCTTCATATTTTGATTTTGTTTCATATTCCATAGTTGAGGAGTGATATACACTGCCTTTAGATACTTTTTTAAGGTCAAATATCAATTGCAATCTATAATTCAGATGTCTCAAATCCCTACGCGTATGTCAAGCTGCACTCCCTTTCTATATGCTCCTCTTATGAGTTATTTACCAAAAAAATATCCTGATTTTAGTTATTGAATAGGTTAAATAGGCCTCAAATGTTCTTTTAAGAGCCCCATTTAATTGTATAAACATTGATAACACAATTGAAAGAAAAGAGATAATATTAATAATACTCAGCTAATCTCTATTACAGAATAAGCTACGATACACAATAAAAACCCTTATATAGCAGGGTAACACAAAATAAAGTAAATGACTAAACTACTTTTAATAATAATACGCTAAAATACTCTGACACCCCCTTTCAAACTTATGATGTGATTGATAGAGAAAATATCAAAAATTTGCCATGAAGAAAACAAAAACGTACTATTGTGTGAGATTTTGTAAAGAAATCTGCTAAATGCATAGTAGAATGAAGAATGGGGAAAGAGAGCACACAAAGTGGCAGTCAAGCTCAATATGTTTTATACGCTCATAGAAGATTGATTTAGGAGAAATTTGAATAGAACTGGTGTTGTCACAATACATAGGGATAGGAGTAGATAAAGAGATGCCAAGATTAGCAAGTAATTAGTGTAACCATACTACCTCAGCTATGATAGATGTTATTAGCACGGTATTCAACTTCAACTGAAGAACGAAAAACAACAGTTTGTTTCTTATTTTTTCAAGAAATAAAAGAATCACCAAGAAAAATACAAAACCAATGGTAGACTTGTGATCTATAGAGTCACTAGCCCAGTTAGCATCTGAAAAAGTCATGAGTTCCATAGAAGAGGAGGAAAGAAATAATAGATCCTAATGGAGATTACCTCGAAGATACCGAAGAATACATAAAAAGTAGTCCAATAAACAATGGTAGTCGAGCCAACAAACTGACTAACAAAATGAACAGCAAAAGAGATATATGGATCAGTAACTTTAAAATATACCATACTCCCAACAATAATGCGAAAGAGGATAGGATCAAGTAAAAGAGTACCATCCGAGGAACAATAATGAAAATTGAGCTCTAAGGGTGTCTCAAATGTTTGATGATCGGATAAACGAGCTAACTAAATAACATCCTATGCATATTAGGACTAAGAGAGCAAATAACCTGTGAGAGATGAAGCAACCTCAATCCCCAAGAAATATTAAAGTTGATCCATATATTTCATCTCAAAATGATCCTACAACTGATTTTTTAATAGCTTTATTCCAATAGTGTCATCACCTATATTAATCATATCATCAACATAAAGGAAGAGAACAATAAATTTTGAGGAAGTGGATCGCAAAAAGAGAGCAAAATCATTATCACTGGCACAAAAACTCAAGTCACGGATGACTGATGGAAACTTGACAAACTATCTAGGAGTTATTTAAGGCCATATAAAGCCCTTGTGAAGTTTGAATACCTCACCAGGACTATGAGACATTCCACAAGGAGTCATAAAAACCTCTTCAAATAAGTCTACATGGAGAAAAGCATTTTTTACAGCCATCTGAGACAAACTCTATTGACGAATGGCAGCTACTGCAATTATTGTATGTACAGTGGTCATCTTGACAATGGGGGCAAAAATATCATCATAGTCTAGGTTATACTCCTGAGAAAATCCTTTGGCTACTAACCGAGCCTTGTACCTTTCCACACAACCGTCAAATTTGGTTTTGGTCTTATAAACCCACTTACACCTTATGGTGCGTTTGCAAGGGGGGTAAAGACATTAACTCCCAAGTTTGAGTCTTATGTGAGGCATATAACTCCACATCTATTGTTTGTTGCCAAAGAGGATCAAATATACCCTCTTTATTGGAGGCGGGTTCAAACAAAGAAAGAGTGGAAGTGAGAAATGAACAAAAAATCAAAAGAATAGCAAGAGTTGAAGAAATCAAGCCTATCTGGATATTCAAAACTGATTGAGTGATAGGAAGAGCAAGGGGAGGCATCGTATTAGTAAAAGAGACGACAAAGTCCTACGAGCATAAATATGCACAATAGGAGGACGGGTGACCGATAAATCATAAGAGGAAGTCACATCAAAGACGGTTATATCACAAACATAATTGTCAATGGGAACATCAACTAGAAAATGATTAATGTAGATGAGATCAGATTTATGCAAATGTAAAGTACGAGATGGAATAGAAAAAAAAAAGGAAATATGCTCCATAAAAAGATGATGAGAAACATTGAGTTTATGTATAATAGAATCATAGAAACGATATCCTTTCTAACCCTCACCATAAACAAGAAAAGACTGAGTGAAATAAGTAAAAAATTTAGTATGAAGAGCACTAGGCAGTAAGACAAAGCAGGCACATCCAAATACATGTAAGGAAAAATAATTAGTTGGCTTACCACACAATTTTCAAAGGAAAAGATTCCAGAAGCGAGGACAAAGGAAATACAATTAATCAAATGAACCGCAATAAGAACTTATTCCCCCCAAAAAGAACTTGGAACAATGGAAAAAAATAAGAGAGAGCGTGTTGTCTCCATAATGTGTCAATGTTCGCGTTGCGCTACACCATTTTATTCACATGTGTCAATATAAGATGATTGATAAATAGTGTCATAAGATTTTACGGGATCCCGAAAGGAATTAAAGGAGTCTTATTCTCCTCCTTGATCACAACAAAAGCATGTTACGACAGATGAATATTGAACGTGTATCATGGCATAAAAAACAGTGAATCTAAAAAAAGAATTCAAAATGATGTTTCATTAGATATACTCAACAGTACCTAATATAATCATCAATGAAGGAGACATAATATCTAGACTCTGCTTTTGTGGGAATATGAGCATATCCCTATACATCATAATGAACAAGCTCAAATAGTGCAAGAGAGCAAGTAAGACTTTTTAGTAAATGGTAATGTAATAAACTTAGCTAACTTGCATCCGCTACAACTAGAAATATCATGACACTCTAAACTACCCAAACTACTAGTAAAGACCAAGTACTTTGTTAAAGTATATAGGAGAATGGTAGACTTGTAAAAAGATATCCCTTATGGGGTATATATTAGTTTTGTACTTGTTTTTACAAATATACATATATACAGGGATGAGAGTGGGCAGAGGCACGTTTTCTGCCTTCACATTCTCCTTCTCTATAAACCCTAATTCTATCACGTTATCAGAGCAGCCCTAATATTCTCTTCTTTTCTTCTCTGGTCTTCCATATTTTCTTCATCTTTCTTTTCTTGTTTTTTTTTCCTTTCTACATGTGTGTGAGGAATGAGGATCTTCTGACTCAGATCTCTCAAAGCTTCAGATCTGTTGGAGAGTAGTTGCTGGCTAGGTGTTAAAATCTTCCTAGCCTAGTTACTGTTCGTTGTTGGCTTGGTGGGCCATTGAAGATTTGTGTGTTGATGTTATGCACCGTTGTTTGCAACCCATTGTGATCGAATCTTTTCGATTGCAATCTAGTTTTGTCGATTTCTTGTTGGGTCCAATCGATTGTTGTTGGTTGGGATTGAGTTGCGGCATTGTGGATTAAAATCGTTTCTATTGTGTCACGGTTGCCGATGGCAAAGTTGGTGGTCGCAATTTGAACCAGTGAAGAAGACGGTGGTCTTTGGCTATAGGAGTTGTTAGTGGTATCCTTGTTTAGCGTGTTCCTTAGTGGATATCTTATCTCAATTTGTGTGTTTTGGGTTTAATTGAGTAAAGCCCAATAAGGTTGGCCCAATTCTATTTAAAGAAGTTCAGTCTAGGACCAGTCCCAATCAGCCCAATACACTTGATTCAGGCCCCAAGGTACATAGATCAGTCCGGTTCAGTCAAACCGGTTCATACAGTCCAGTTTAGGCCGGTTCAGCTCAAACCAGGCCCCAGCAGACTTATCATGGTCCGGTTCAGGCTTCCTGGTCCACTTTCTGGCCCAGTTCAGCTTTCCTGGTACAATTTCTGGTCCAGTTCAGCCTTCCTGGTACATTTTTTGGTCTGGTTCAGCCTTCCTGGCACGTTTTCTGGTCTGGTTCAGGCCTCCTGGTACATTGTCTGGTCCGGTTCAGGCTTCCTGGTACATTTTCTGGTTCGGATCAGGCTTCTTTGCCCATTTTCTGGTCTGGTTCGGGCCTCCTGGTCCAATTTTTGGTTCTGTTCAGACTTCTTCAGGCCTGATCTGTATTGGTTTCTACTTTTCCAGCACTGGTTCCTTCAGACTTGCCCCTCCATCTTACAAATTTGCAGCAGTTCAGCAGTTTCAAGAACATAATTACCTTGGGTTGACATATATATCTTGTATATATCTTGTAGGCATGGACTCTAAGGCAGACCCTCCATGCCTTCCCCATTTCCTCAGCTTAGTTGAGGTCTTTCTTAAGGGTAAGGGGCTTTATAAGCTTTTGGTGAAAGATAAACCCAAGGACAGTGATCTAGGTTTTGCCCAATGGGAGCATGGAGATATGCAGATTATTGCACTCATGTTGGGTAGTATTGAACCTCACATAAGTTCTAACATAATTTATCCAGCCATTGCGAAGGAAAACTCAGATCGATTGAACCCTACACTAGTCGATGCCTTATCTGATCTAGGTTGGAAGCAGGCCATGAAGGACAAGATGGACGCCCACCATCACAATCAAACTTGGGATCTTGTCTCATTACCACCTGGTAAATAGACTTAGGGTGTCGTAGGATATATACCATTAAATTTCATCCGAATGGGTCCGAGAACCAAGTCAAAGCATAATCAGAAATATGGTGTTGATTATGTGGAGACCTTCTCCCCACTTGCTAAGATCTTTTATATCCGGGTTTTGATTTCTTTTGCTGCTACTCTTGACTAACTCTTGTTTCAATACAATTGTTGCATTGTCGGTTCCATACCAAGGATCTAGACAAACTAAGATATTTTTTGGTATTAAAGTTGTCAGATTTAAATAGGAATTAATCATAAACTTTCAGTGACTACTAGGGAATGCTTCTCTGATCCGGGATAGTATCGACGTTTGGTTAGAAAGTTGAATTATCTCACTATTATCTGACCAGATATCTCATATGTTGTGAGTGCAGTAAGTTGGAAGCTACTCCCTAAGAACCGCATTAGGATGTTGTTATTCACATTCTTCGATATCTCAAGGAAGCTCAGTACTTGGATTGTTGTATAAATCACATGGGCATCTTCGATTGGAAAGGTTCACAAATGCAGATTGGACACGTCCTCCCTTAGATAGATGTTCTACTTCAGGCTATTGCAACTTTTTGAGAGGTAACCTGATCACATAGAAAAGTAAAAAACAAACAACAGTTGCATAATCTAGTGCAAAAATAGAGTATAGGATAGTAGCTCACACATGTAGTGAGTTAACTTGGCTACAACACTTCTTTCAAGAAATTGGTTTTTCAGTTCAAACTCCACTTCAATTGTTTTGTAATAATCAAGTTATTCATATAGCTTCTAATCCTGTGTTTCATGAACGAACGAAACACATTTGAGGTTTATTGTCGGTGTTGAGTGGAGATATCGTCACACCATTTGTTAGATCTGAGAATCAACTTGCTGACATACTTACAAAGTCCTAGAGTAGTACTCGGCCGAGAGATATTTATTCCAAACTGGGATTATATGACATATATACACCAGCTTGAGGGGGAATGCCAGGGTATATAAACCCTCCCTAATTCCCTAATTCTATCACATACTTCAAACAAGAATTAGCAACATAACCAAACCGTAGCACAAGTAAAAACTAAAAGATTGTAGACTCAAATGAAAATATCACAAATTAAATGGAGAAGTTGCATATTTGGAACATGTAGCTCGTCCAACACATATAGCCCTTCCTATTTACCGCCTATCCCAATCAGTTTATTGGAACACGGACCTTGCACAATACAACCAAAAGAAGAAAGTTGAACAGAAACTCCAGAATCAAATAGCTGACAGGCTACAATCAAATTCAAAGTAAATTGAGGGGTATAATAGACATCTAGAAGTGCAAGGTGAGGAGAAATAATGGCAGTAACACCAACCAAAACATGAGTACTATTCGCTACAAGTATAGATATGATGTGTAGCACCTAAATCAAAGACCCAAGTAGTTCAAGGATAGCCGAAGGACCCAAAGTGAATGAATTTACTGAAAGGGAGAATGAGAGACTATTAGGCTGCTCGAGTGAGAGAAGTCTTTGCAACTGACCAACAATCATAGACAAGCTGGGAGTTGATGTCTCACGTGTGGCCTGAAGAGAAGCAAAATTTCCATTTGCCATAATTGTAACAATGAGAGCCAAATAACAACAATCAAAGAACCAACGAAAGTTGAGAGGCTAGGCAGCAGCCACCAAGAAATCAGCAGAACTCACAAAACCAGCAGGAATCAAATTAAACAAATCCAAGAAGAGAACATCATAAAGCCAAGAACACTTAACCAACAGTGAGGAATCAAGTATTTGTTGGTACAAATCTGCTCCAGATACTTCAAAAAGAAACTACTGGCAGCAAGAAAATAGCCCAAAGCAAAGCCCGATGCAAACTGTGTGCAGCAATAGCCCAATGAAAAGGCCCCAAAACCAAAGCAAATTGTTGGCAGCAGAAATAACCCAATTCAAACTGTGGGCAGCAAGAGAATAGCCCAATGCAAACCCCACACTCCAAAGCAACACCCAGCACAACTTACTGCCTAATAAAGCCCAACCACAAAAACGGCAGCACGAACCAAGGCCCAACAAAAGGAACAAGGCTCAGCAGCCATATAGATAAACCTAGAAATCATGTCCAATGGCCAAAAGTTAAACATAAACCCCCAAGCAAACAGTAGTTGTGAAGGTTTCCTACAATCTCTCTCCAGATGTTAGCTTGAGTGGAATCTCCTATAACTGACAAAAAGGAAGGTACAGATTAAAGTCCTGCTAGGACAAGGATGTGTGCATAGTACTTATCAGTTACAAAGTGCCCCACAACAAAAAAAAGTTGTTCTGAGTTCTAACACAATAGAACACCTCGAAACTTTGAAATAACAATGCACGTTATTTTGCGGTATAGGGAATACCTTAACCAAATGTCATTATTCCAAAAGATATACCCAAAAAAAAATCAAAAGGAAGAATGAAAAAGCTCCCCATAAAGTGCACATGAACAAATGAAGAAGTAAAACAGGCATACATGTAATTCATCTCTAATTTTTAAAATTAGAAAATAAAAGGAAAGAAAACAAGCATCTAATTATCACTAAGCTGAAAATATTAATGTGGAGGGGTTTAACGTTAATGCAGCCTTCTGGATATATATATCTGTACCAAAAGAACATAATTCATTTTATTAAAAGGAAAAATGAGAATTTAACCACAATGGGGGAAGAGAAACATATTTTAGAGTAAATTTTTCCAAACTCACGTACTTGTATGCAGGAATCCAGACATCTGGGTTGTTGGATGTGGTGAACAAAACAAACATCTGATATATTGTGGAACCATATGAAGTAAATATCGTCTTCCCCTGTTGGGTATCTTCGAATATCACATATCCTAACCAACTGGAGAACAAAAGAAATAAAAGCCAAAGAGCCTGCATGTAAAAAAAAAAAACAAACAACTTTAAGTCACCATTAGAGCCCATCGTGTAATCTGACTGGTAGGACCCAAGTATGCAAACGAATTGCATTTTGATACAAAACAAGTACTCTGAAAACAACTTGTCATCATATGACATTGCAAATTTACAAGCTAAACACAGCAAGCAGATAATAAACAAATAAACAAAGGGACATAATGGCAGACAAACCAAGACATTAATGTAGGTGCCAAGCATTCCAGCCAGTATGACGACGCACTCTCGTAATTCCCTAAGGTAAAGAAAACAAAATAGATGGTCACTTTCATCATGCCAGATAAACAAGTTCGTGCATCAAGAAAAATGACAGTGCATGATATCAATGTGAGTCATGATAATCAGCTGTGAAGTCTAATGTTTTCAATGCCAAAAACACTCAGTTCCACACTAGCAATGGTTCAAGGGAAGTAAATCAATCATTTTCCTATTCGACAACATACAATCAACGACCTCATATAGTATTTTGGCACCCACCACATCTACTAGGTGGAACCGTCAAAGGAAGAAACCATTTGGCCGTTGACAACTCAAACAAAGCCTCCAGACATGTACAATTTAATCAGTTTAAGAGTACAGCTCGAGACTGAGAGATGATAATAATTTAAAAATGAAATTTACTATTAGTTTCTTTAGTGAAATAGCTTAAACCAATCAAAAGGTCTATTGTAATTTTATCAAGGCATACCTGCAAGTGCCAATACAGACGCAAAACAATTAAATAAACTAAATTACCTTCTTATAAAATCTGAATACAGTATTTATCTATTTTTTATTATAGGAATCCCAAAAAATGGCAGCTGTGCTTGAGTTAGAAAAGGTACAGTTAAACTATTTCTTCCTCCAGGATGTTTGCGCAATCAATTTTTGCTCAAATCTTCAATAACAAAAATGCCTTTAGCAGATTTGTATTCCATAAATGGTATCTTTCTTTAGGGGTCTAAACCAATTTATAATATGGGATTAATCCAAACTATATGGCAAATTATTCATTTTGATTTCACAGCTAGAGAATAAGTTAATAGAATATTAATACTAAAAGAAAGTCTAGAATGTTAAACAAAATGGAATCTCCATCCAAAAAAAATTGGCAAAGAATTCAGCTTCTCTTTGTACTCTTAGGCTTTTGAGAAGTTAAAGGTGTGCCTTTGGCCATGATTCTGAGCAACTGTGTTGCTGAACATTTTTTAGTAGGCAATTGAAAAACTTCCAATGATTGGATCTCCTTTAAAAAGAAAGTGGAGAACTACTTTGATAAGTGTTTTCTAGTTGATTTGGAACCATTACAAACCAGGCTCTGCTCAACCCACTAGACATTGCACTTTGGGGCTTAGTGAACATGAATCATCCATTATTTGCAATAAGATGCTTGAAAGGAGTAAAACTTTGCTCAGCACCATCTAGGGACAGGAATAAGTTTTGTATATGGTAATTCCATATGTTTCTTATTATAACATTGGTGAAGTAGTAAAGAGCTATCAATCACTTCTACTGCAATGTTTTTTAACATAGCTAGAAGAATTTGGATACAAAAGATGCTTTTAAAAGAGAGAAATATCCCCGAAGTCTATGAGTTTATACAAAATCACCAAGGTAGTATAACTTTTGTTGATCAATATACCATGAGCTTATAGGGAATCACCAAGGTAATATAACTTTATAGCACCTCAAGGAAACATCACGAATCAAGTCAATATAATCTCCTCACTAAACTCATTGAAGTCCTAAAGAAACATCCAGCAAAGTTTAATGTGTCTGTCTACATTTCTGTTGGGATTTGTACTTGATGTAAATCCATTGAAACGAGATATTAGCAGCCTAGCAGGTGATGGGAGTATTCCTAATACTACTATTTTTTATACATGCTTTATCTAAGATTCTGCTTTTTTTTTTGGGGTGGGGGGGAGAGAGAAGAGGAAATTTTCATAGAACGGGGACACACAACAGTCATGAAAGATTTCTTTTAGATTTACGTTCTTTAGTCTTTTATGGAAAAGTGAATGCTTCTTTTAAATATACCAGCTAGTTGTCCAGGTTCTCTAAAGCCCCTGATAATAAGGGTCACCGGATCTTATGGTGCTGTTAGGGATCGTCATAATGCAGTTGATGGTGGTAAAGAATGTAGTTAATGCAAAACACTCAAACCTCTGGCTTGACTACTGTAAGACCATCTTGTAAACGACATACTTTAATTTTGTCTGAACTTTATCAAATTACTAGTCATTAAAGAGCAGAATCATTTTCAGATTGATTGGAGATATTATCTTTCACATTGAGAAAGGATTGTACATGGAGCAACCTTTCAGCTATTTTGTTTATAGAGACACAAAAAGCATGTAGGCTGAAGAAGCTTATTTCTGGGCATATTCATGTGTGGCGATGCATGTCAATGGTGGGTGCATGTGTCTCAGAATGAGTGCAATTGTGAAGTGTTTGTCCGTGTGTCAAACAAAGAGAAAGAGGAAAGAGAAATGAGGAAAAACATATGTTAACGATAATAAGAAAGAATTAGGTTTCAATCTTGAAGTCTGTCTTCTTCAATGGATAAGATATTCAAAGAGCTTGATTGCGAGAGGGAGAGAGAGAGGATATCGGATGAACAAGGAATGGAGGAGAAAAGGGAAAAGGGGAGAAATTGATAAGCTTGGACTGCCACGGTTTACTCATCCACAGCGCTGAGAAGAACTCTACTCTTTGTAATGGTTTCAATTGAGAATTGGGTGTGTGAAATTAATCATGATATTCTGCATCTTTATACTTATGTTGATTATACTATGATTAAGCCAACAACGAATTTCAATAGTGTGAAGAGAGCTATCTTACATCAAAAAATTAAGTAGACCCAAGTTTAATTTATATACTTGAGTGGTTACTTTACCCATTGTCAATTAATTTTGGGTTGAATGCACTAACATGGTACCAGAGTTGGACTTTGGATGGCTAGTGGCCCAAGTCTCTCAACCAGTTAAATATATGTTTGTCTATTTGTTTTGGTCAAACTCCATTCTCTATTTGTTTCAATTCAGTTTGTTAGACCACATGAAGGAGGGTGCAAAGCAAGCTATCCCACATTGAAAAATCAAGTAACCCCAATGTTGATTTATATACTTGAGGGAGTGAGTAGGTCTGTCTTTCTCTCTCTGGATCCCGCTCGCCAGCGGGCCGACTATTTGTTGTTTTTTCATTATGCTTTCCTATTTCACATGGTACTTTTGATCAAAAAATCAATCTTATTTATTTCGTACCTTTCGCTTAATGAGAAAATGGGTCACTCTTACCCATTTGTAATTGGTCTTGGGTTTGATGCTTAAACAAATTAATTGTGTTCCCAGCTAAATGCCATGGAATTGATTGGACTTGTACAAAATGAGCCCACCCATTGTCCGATACGATAAGACTCGAGTTTGACCGCTAAAATAACTGAGGCGAGGTGAAGTGAGATTGAATGTCACTAGTCATATTATTGGGATGGGTCTGGTTTGAGGTTGTACGCGTGTCATTGAAATGTTGAACATTCTTTATTTGGCTCTTGTGCTGCAATTGTTTTAATTGTTATTTGACTGCATTTTCATAAGTTTGATTATTATGTGGACCATTTGTACTCCTATCACATTGGGGACAATTGCGATTTGTGGGCTATCCATCACGCCCCATTTATCTCTTAGATGCAAGAATTGATTTTGGTGAAAAGATCATGTTGAAATATTAAAGAACCAAAGATTTTTTATTATCTATAGCTTTTTTGTGCAAACTCATGATATTTGAAGGTTATAAATTAATTACTAAAAGATTTATTATGTTTAATTTCTGGTCGTATTCTCTAAAATTTATACATGGATATAAAAATTGTCCTAATTTCACCAAATGATGCTTCTGGAAATCAGGGCATCGTATCAATCTCCAAAGGACTGTTTTGACAAATTCAACATCATACTTATGGGGCTTGTTTGAATGGATTTTTGGGGATGATTTGAATTGACTTTCTCAAACCGTTCCAAATCCAAACTCCTCTTTACAAAGATGGGATTCAACATTGAATCCAGTTCATACCATGTTTAGTATACAGCATATACACATGTAAGTCTCACGGATATATTATAATTATTAATAACTATTTATCTTATAAATGACTATTTTACCCCATGATCAATCCAATTAATACCCATGTTAAGGGTACAATTGTCTTTTACATCCTTAATCCCTGAACCCATCTTCCCAAACCCATCCACCCCCTAGGTTTGACGAAATCCATGATCATGGGTTTAATATACGAGCCAGCTACGGACCGGGTTTGAAAACCTAGGATTAAATTTGTAATCCAAACATGAGGTTTTAGGGTCCTTTGGACTATGTTCCCCAAACCCATCTTGCCAAGGCCCCCCATGCCCCCTTACCAAACAGCCCCATGGAGTATTGGATGAAGAAAATGGTGTCATAGTGGTCCATGCTACTATTGTTAACATCATCGCCCATATACTTTTGCTCTATTCATAGGACTAGTAGGGAATTATAGAAACACCCTTGAGGTTACGTAACCATCAATATGTGGCCAGTGCAGTATATTACCAAGGACACCTTGTCAAAGATTGTCTACATAGACGAGGTGTTGTCAATTTTAATATTTTACATTTTGTGATTTTGAAAAAATTGGCCAAAATAAAATGAACTAAAAATATACAGAAGTGTAGGTGATGACTACCAGGGCCAAAGCTTGTCGGCCCCTGTCCCTTCGAGACTACCCAACTTCTCCCCCAATACTATCAAGTATAGAGTATAGGAAGAAGACATGGCATCAGAATGGTCAATCTCATTAATCAACATCATTGAATCATTTCCTATCAAACTTTGCACCATTAACATTAGCAAAAGTTCTAAAACACCACTTGAGGTTAACCAACAGACTTTCTCCTTTGTTTTCAAATATTACATAAAAAACGCTATTAGAAGTGCAAGTGGTGAGTGCATTGTTTAGGGGGTTCTGTAGGGTGAGGCCAATAAAAGGGAATCAAACAATTTCCTAGGGTAGCACAACCACCCCCTTCGCCACACCCAAAGGTCAAACCCGACCCAAATCTCCACTTTCCTCCTCTCTCACACACACACCTATACACTTGCACATAACACAAGCAAACACGTAAAGACACAAACGGACAATGATTTTGCGTTGATTTATGTTGTGCTGATGTATTGGTGGCACTAATGATTCAAGGTTCAATGATATTTTGGTATGTATTTAAAGTGGTGGAGTTTTGTAGGTGGCTATTTGGTTCAGGTGATGGTTCAGTGTTGAGAAAAAAGGGAAGGGAGGAAGGGTTGTAGGGTTGTCCTTTTTCTAATTCTCTTTGTATAGTATTCATAATTTTATATTTTGATGAAATATGGTAAAAAAATATTAATAAATCTATCGTAGTAGTATGTGTCAAGTAAAGAAGTTCATATATGTTGGGTGCTACTATACTTATTATTTACGTGGAGATATTGCGACGTTTGTTAAACTGGTGATCAACTTAGCAATATTCTTACCAAATCATTGACATAGTCCACCTTTAGTAGCCTTTGTTCCACGCTAGGTATTTTTTATCTCGATGCTCCAGCTGTAGGAGCAGTGTTAGAGTATACTTTCCTATTGTTATATTTTCCTCTTATGTTACTTTCTTATTGATCTATAGGAGCAATGTTATAGTATACTTTCCTATTGTTATATTTTTCTCTTATGTTTCTTATTATGTTTGACTTTCCTAATATTATAATTGTCTTCAATATCAATCCGATGCAAATAGGTTAGAGAGTATAGGCAATTCACATCCTACACACAATATTATTTCAAAAAATCGTTCCTCATGTCTTCTTCTTCTTTCCTTTCTTTCCTAAACCCTCATATATATTAATTATTCAAGTTTCAACTTGGTATCACAGAAAGTGGGGCCCATCCGTAGCCAAGAGCCTCACTCACCTATGGTTAGGTCAACTTTATACATATCAAGTTGTAGTCATCTCAGTGTTTGTCAGTTGTTGTCATTGCCAAAATTTCTCTTGAGTAGCAATTTGTTGTCGCCGATGTCTTCGTCTGTTGTTCATCGGCCATTGTGATCATCATCACTTGTTGTGGGGTGCTTGAATTCATTTTTGTGTCATCAATGTCTAATAATCGTCACGAATTCCAGAGATTTTAGCTTGGTTTAGTGTTGGTTCAATGGTTATTAGCCCAGTTTGATGATGGTTAGTATTTTCGGCCAAGTTCAATGCCAGTTAATTGGTTTTTAGCTTAGTTTGGTGTTGGTTTAAAGATTTTTCAGCCTGATTTAGTGCCGGTTCAAAGGTTTTCGACCTAGTTTAGTGTTCGCCTGGTTTAATTTTAGCGTAGTGTTTTCAACCTGGTTAACAATGGCTCAATGGTTTTTATCCTAGTTCACTATTGGTTTAGTAGCTTTCATCCCAGTATAGTGCCAATTTTGGAGTTTCAACCAAGTACATTATGCTTTTGGTGGTTTTCAACAGAAATTCAACCCTTTTTTGCTGATTCACCTCTGGCTCTACATAGTTTACCCTTTTTTAGATTGTTGCGATTGAATTCGTTGTTGTCTATGATTTGTTGTAGTATTATTAGTTGTGTTCGTTTGTGCTAATATTGTTATTATTGGTAAAGGTGTTGTTGTGTTTGCGCTTTAGGATCTTTATGTTCTTTCCCCCTTTATCCTGATTGATGTTTGTTATTGCTTGTTTTGGTGTAGTGATTAATTGTTTCTCTAGAAAACCAGACACATGTCCTCATTGTCGTGTCTTTGAACAACGAGATGTGCATCATGTCTTTGGGCAAGAATATAAGTATTCAAAATTAATGTGAGCATGTGTTTTGATTGTCGTGACCATTATTAATGATGACTAAAGTTTTTGTGATCATTGTTGCATGTCACTATTGTGGCATCTCTCTGTTAATCATTACACACTATTGTCGGAGTAGCAATCCCTATTCTTCTCATCAACATCAATGATGTGTTTGAGGGCTAGTTTTTTTGTAGTTGTTTGTATCACCACTTTTGTCAGCCTATTGTGTTGGTTGGTCGTCAACTTAGAATTGATAACTATATCACAAAAAAATATGTTCAACTCATGTCCTAGACTTCATATGGAGCAACCACATGAATTTGTTGCTCAGGGCAAGTATAGTGGTTGAAGTGTGTGCGATTAAAGAATTCCATACATGGACTGAAGCAATCACCAAGAGTTTTGTTTTATTATCCTTATTATTTACGTGGAGATATTGCAAGCCCGTTTATAAATTTGGTGATCAACTCCGTAGTACACCTACCAAACCATTGGCACAGAACACCTTTAGTAGTCTTTGTTCCAAGCTGGGCATTATTGACTCTCTGTAGCTTGAGGGGGGAGTGTTATAAGTGTTACTTTTCTATTATTCTTTTTTCCTATTAGGTTACTTTTTTATTGTTCTACTTTCCTATTTTGTAACTTTCTTATTATGCTCTATTGTCCTAATATTATAATATGATAATTTGGGGGTCAGTCTCTTTTAGGGAACTTAAAATGACTTAAATTTATCCCTTAAATATATTTGACGTTAAGACCTATTATTATATGTTTACTAATTAATTAAATCCAAACTTTTTTTAATACTAAAATGCCATTATTTTTAAGTTCAAAACAAATTTCAACGTGAAGCAGTTTCCAAAATGGGAAACCAGTTACCCCTTGATTCATGATCAATGGAGATCTGCCAATAAGAATTTTTTCCATAAAATTTGAAATTCAAAATTCAATAAGATTTTTTCCATCAATCACTCCTCTTTCTCTCTCACTATCTCTCCACCTCTCTCACTGTCTCTCCACCTCTCTCACTTGTCTGCCCTCTCAATTTACTCTCTTTCTCTGACTGTACCCAAATTCCCCCACCCCAAATCAACCACGATAACCTGAATTATTATGTTCTTGGGGATCTTTAATTAAGACAAGGTTTAATTATCTAAACTGTCAATGTGGGTGATTTTATCGTATCCAAACTTTGAAAAGGGTTCCGTCTTTAAGGCTAGACTCTGAGAGAAAGTGTCTATGTTAATGGGTGAGTTAGTTTTTGTGTGTGTATAACTTCGTTGCCTCTCCTCTCTCTGGCACTCTTTCCGTCAACAACTCTCACAGACCACGCGTTGAAGAGTGGACAACCATCGAAGCTGTTGACAGTGATTTCAATTTTCGTTAATTTTGATTTTAATTTTACGCATTTTTTATTTTCATACAATTTTCGTTTGATTCTGCTTTTCGAGTTGATTGTGATTTTCAATTTGATTTTATGCATTTTTGATATCATCTATTGTTTTTGGTTTTAAATATTATTTGTTTTTTGTTTAAATGTTAATATTTTTATTTTAAAAGGTACTATTTTCAATTTTGAATATTACTATTTTTTGTTTTTGAATATTACTATTTTTTTGTTTGAATGCATCATCAGCTGCCCATGTTTCTTAAAAATGCTCAGTGTGCTATTGCTTTGACTCCCAATTTTATTCAATGTTCCATGTATTACTTTACTAGTGATAAAAAGAAAAAAAAAACTTTACTGGTGAGCAAGTTATTGTTTTTTCACCTATACATCCTACACATGTTGCTTAAAAATGCTCGATGTGTTACTGATTTGACCCCCAATTTTGTTCAATATTCCATGTTACTACTTTTTTTGTTGAGCATGTTATCGATTTTTCGCCTATGCATCAATTGCCCCTGTTGATTAAAAATCCTCAAATGTGTTACTAGTTTAACCCCTAATTTTGCTCAATTTTCCATATTACTACTTTTTTTAGTGAGTATGTTACTGTTTTCTTGCTATGCATTATCAACTTCCCATGTTGCTAATTGTTCAATGGTTAATATTCAATGTTACTATTTTTTGTTTTGAATGTTATTATTTTCCAAAATGTTAATATTGAATGTTACTATTTCTTGTTTTGAATATTACTATTTTACTATTTATCTCATACATACATACATACATTCATTCATACATATATACATACATATATATATATATATATGAGATAGAAAAATAGTCCTAATCTGTATAGGTATATAGATAGATATGAGAGAGATAAACAATTTTAATGTTAGCAAAATTCTTAGAATTTAGGAGTTTTTAGTCTTCAATTTATTTTAATTAAATATAAATACAAGAGGTATTTTGAACCATTAAGATTAAAATGGACTTATTTTCAAACAAAGTTTTAGAGTGGACTATTCCCAAATAGGTCTTGAAAAGTGGACTGGCCCCCAAATTTTTGTATTATAATTGTCTTCTGTATCAATCTAAAATAAATAGGTGATAGGATATAGGTAATACTGATCCTATACAAAATATTGTTTCATAATCTCTTTATTCTTGTCTTCTTCTTTTCTTTCTTTTTCTAAAGCCTAGCATATAATTATTCCAGTTTCAAAACTTCCACATAGGGGAATTCAAGAAAGAGGCATGACAACACCATAATATTGTTAGTCCACCATAGAGATGGGGTAAACTCGAAGTTGACCTTAAACCTGAACCACATGGAATAGAGGGTACTTTTAGTTAACCTCAAGGGGTATTTATTTGTTTTGTGCTTTATAATCTAAAGTATGAGAAAAATGTAAATGGTGGAGCCCAATTAGGGATGCCAACTACTTTCCATCTTATGCCACAACCTGAAAGTTGAATCATTTCCCACCAAACCAAATGTTTTTTTGCCAGAAATTTAGAAGCTCCAAAGTAAACTAGCATCTACTAAGACTTAACTCAACTCAACTCACCTCACCTCAATAGAGCCTAGCATCCAATAATTTAAATGATGCTTCGTAACTTCATAAAATTCTATGCTATATGTTTATGATATTATCTGCCTTTATACTCAAGAAAAGTCCTGAAGAATTTAGTTGTCAATCCATGAAAATCTAAACAAGATGCGTTGACTTTAAAGACTACTTTTTATTTGATGTAATACTTCTACCCAACTTTCGAAAAATAAAATTTTGATACTTCAACCAGATTCAAGGATGGATTTTCAAATGAACAGAAATACCGCAAAGGATGTGTCAATGTCCACATAAAAGTTTATCTGACTCCAAAAGGATGAAACAGAATAGAATGCAGACAAAACAAAAAGATAAGTCTTTATTATACATACCTAATGTTCAGAATGAAAAAAACAACCCGCATATAAGGCGCAATCCTAAGTGGAAGTGAATAGAAAGCCACAGGAGACAGATAGAGAATATAGACTAATATATCAGCTGCCAAAATTAGCAGGAAAATGACCTGAAATTCAAAAAAAAAAAGGAAAAATGATCATAAGACTAATGGAGAAATTAGAAAACATATAAGGAAGCCAAACCCTTGACCAATCATCATTAATCAAGAAAGAGCCAGGAAGGCCAACTCAAGGACAAGATTAGAATAACAAAAAGGAAGTTTAATCCTCTGCGACCTAAATAACGCCTGTCTTTGCCATTTCTGACCGATATACAAAATGCTGAAGGTACCAGTCAAACACTCCAAGCAGTTCTTTATTTTTGTGTTTCAAAGAGGGAAAAAGTCAAGTTGTTGTCTAAGAGACATTTTAAGATCATGAGAATGCATTAGGTAGCTAATTCGTGATTTTTTAAGTTTTTGAGTGATCGTTGCATGCCTTTTTGCACA
Organism: Ilex paraguariensis; assembly: GCA_963454935.2. NCBI lineage: Eukaryota > Viridiplantae > Streptophyta > Magnoliopsida > Aquifoliales > Aquifoliaceae > Ilex > Ilex paraguariensis. The sequence continues at coordinate 89,765 of CAUOFW020000908.1, forward strand.
AATTTCTCTCCCACACACTTCAGTGCCTAATGCAAATTACTTAGGCAATCCATATCAGATGAACACCATAGTATATGTATGCTTAAAATGGAAAGCACAAAATTAACCAGTGCATGCAAAATTGTTTGTGGGTCAAAAACTGAACTTGCAATTAGATAGTAGAATGCTAGTAAGCCTATATGAACTTTATGGTTTATGTTTGACTGGAAGTCTGGAACACATTCCTGCATTTCATGACTTCAAAAATGATTAATGTGAAAGAGTTTAAAAATTATACCATCAAATGTAGTGTATTGAGGGAAATAATGATTGGTACAAATCAGTGTCTTATAACCTAATTATCTTTTATTGCTCTCATTCTGAGCATATCTGTTTTTCAGTAGACGAATGATATTCTATACAAGTGGGGAAAACAAGAAATCCTTCAGGATCAGACTCCAGAAACAAATACCTTCGATTTATTAAGAATACTTCTCCAGTAGATACTAAAGCCTTCAAATAAAATTGGAAAGAGAATGTGTATTGCGAGAATCATAAGAGTGATGCCCTGCATAAGAGAGTAAATAATCAATACCTTATGGGAAAAAGTAAGGATATGCAACTACCAAAGCTAAACCAGATGTACAAACCTTCAGAACACTTCAACCATCCATGGTGACACAGCAAATGAAAGTGCGATTTAACATCTAAATTATAGAACATCCACATGCACGCAAATTGAAAATTTCACCGGCTTTCAGTTAAAATTATGATAACCTCAAATGAAAGTAAACAAGCCACTCAATGATGAGATATAAACAAGATAAAGTACAATTTGATTTTCAAAAAGGGCATACTATATAAAGAATCCTTCAATACTAGTAGCTAGTGGAGACAAAAAATGCGGTGGAGAGTGCTAACCAAGCACAAGTGGAGAAAAGGAGAGCAAGTGGAAAAGGTAGTTGGATATCAAAGCACACGAATGAGAAGAAGGATGGACAAAGTCTGAATGTCACACTGGCATGTGGCATGGCGTTGGAAGATAATGACGTCAGAGTGAGAGTTTGCTAAGCATACAAAAGCTTTCTCCATGATGTGGTCAAAAAATGAGGTTTCAAATAGGTACTTGGTGCACCTAAGAGCCTTTGAAAATTTTGCTTGCTCACTTTCTTGCATTACTGGCATACAAGGTGGCTGTTATAACCAAACGGAAGAGCTTGGGGGAGCAGCACATCATTGTCTTTGCAGTATTGCTGGAAAAGAAGGAGTTAGCACAAATTTTAACAGATTGGCGTTACTAGAGATAAAGATGAAATTGTTCAAAGCATCCAACCCAAAACCAATTGGCAATGGGTAGAATGGTCCCTCATGTACATAACCAACCTTAGTGGTTCTAATCCTTCAATGTGGAATACAAGCCATCTTAACACCCTCCCTCACGTGGGACTTGGCTCGCATGCGGGGTCAACAAACAAACAAATAACTATGCATATGGGAAATTCAAATGGATAAGAGACTTGACCCACTGACCACTGCCCAACTCTGATACCATGTTAGAGTATCCAACTCAAAACCAATTTGAAATGGTTGGAGTGACCCCTCCTCAAGTATACAACCAACCTGGTCCTAATTATTCGATGTGGATACAAGTTCTTTTAACAGAAACATCTTCGAGTAATAAAAAAAAAAAAAAAACACACACTCACATACACATTAAAAAACTTATTTTTTGGTTTTGTGGAACTTTCTTTTTCTTTTTTTTTGTTCCTCTATTGATTATTGGGTCCTCCTAGGTGAGTATTGGCCACCCTTCTTATTGAATACTTCACATCGCCTTGGCATGTGTGTTGGATTGCTCCATATGTTTCTACTTAGAAGTAACTAAAAACATAAGATCCAGTAGCTGACCCCAAATTATTACCACCTGAAGCTTTATTGACTGGATAATTTATAGAATGCAGATCAACCATAATTAATGATCGCAATTGATACAATTTAGTAAGTAGCATCAACATCTACAAAAGGGCAACAGCAAAATACCTTCTTTTTTCATAAGCAACTAAAGGTTCGGGAATAATATATAGAAAGGAAAAGGGAAGCTCCAAAAATTACCCTAGTTGTTATGATTATTGTCCAAAATAACTGACTCCCAAACCACTATTGATGACCAAATAAGACATAGGCAGATACTGGCATGCAAATTGTACGCAGATTTTAAAATTCTGGGAACACTTGAAGAAAACATTTTAGCATATAAACTGACAAAAATAGAAACGATGAATAAAATCAACAAAAAAAAGCCATCCACTTTTGTTTCATTCACTTCTGTTTGCTGCCTATGGGTAGTAGACAAGATTTAAGGGTTGTGTGACAACACATATATGCCAATAACGATCAAAATTTTGTTCCAGTGTATAATTTCAGCCAGCTTGAAAATAAATATGTTTCGGAAACAAAAAGAAAATACAAAAAAAAAAATTAAATTTGTTTCCAAAACACCCTGAAACCTAGTAATTTCAATATTTAATCACTGATTCGTTTCTTTTGTCAAGTATTTGATCAATTTCAATTTCATTTCAGCCCTTTCAATGAAAATGAAATGAAATTTAAATCCTTGTATACCAATAACTGTGTTTGGATTCGATTTTACATCTTAAATCAGATATGTAGTATTCATGTTCAGCTCTATCCGGATCCCTATACCACAATAATACTCGGACTACAATGACATCTGATGCATCAAGATATCTCAATAACTGACAAAAGTGATAGCAAGTATAGGAATCAAATAAACAGTTTTTCTTTGCGCATATAAATTTGAAAGTTTCTTAAGAGCATTAAGCTAGTCAGATCTAAAATGTAATCACAAAGGTTCTTTACCAGCCCAACAATGACATATTAATGTTCATTGTTCCCTAATCATTGGCATTTCATACATATGTTTTCTGTATAAAACAGAGAATTTATCCCATGCTAGTAAATGAAATATCTCGTCTCCTCAAGAAGTTGGACTAGCTGTTCCTTTTCCTTGCCCAAGTCTCAGCACTTTTACCTCGTACATAAGAGACTCAGCCCCAGTTAGGTATGGCAGCTCTCCTAGATAGTAATACTCCCGATCATTGCATGGATAGGCAGAACCCTCGGAGCACCACAATGGTTTCTGTCCAGATTTAAAAAAACAAAAGATACTCAGCCATCTCAAACAGAACAAATTATAATGGCCAACAAGTTCTTTCTCACTTTTGTCTATAGGTTCAAATACAGAATATTCAAACGTGAAAAGTGAAAAATCATAAAATGAAATTGTACTAACCTCCAAGAAGTTTAGAACTATCAAGGCAAAATAATTGAGAGTCCAAATGAAATTGAATCGGATGAATATGAAGTAAAACTTTGCCAAGCTCTCAAAATTAGATTGCTCAAGGATTTCTTCCGGTAGACCAGTACCATCTTCCGCCTGCAAATGCATCCTAACCCATAAAGAACTGTGATAACTACTTCGAGCCCCGCCCCCCTCCAAAAAAAAAAAAAAACAAAGGAAAAAAAAATCCTGCCAAATAGGAGCTCGAATAAACAATCCAAAACAGTCATAGTAAAACTGGTGCTAGCTTCGTATCTATGACAAACAGAAGTCTCAAACTATAGTCAATGCATCTTGGCTGTACACGTAGCAAGCATAAGGTATACTCTAAAAAGTTGGAAAGCCAAACTAGTCAGTTGGCAGTGGGTTAAGAAGTAAGAAACAGCATACTGTTGATGGACTCAGAGCAATCACACCTACATGTACACAATGCGTGAGAAATTACAGCTTTTAATTCTATTGGAAGGACTATGAAACGGAATCAAATCCATCAACTACACAAACATAGGAAACTCGAGCAGGCATTGCTCACAATCCGGTGGTGATAAAGTCCACTGATATTGTAATACACTCAGAAAAATCTAGTAATGAGCATTATTTGAACTCCTAATGTAAACTCAGATCAACAGTTGGCACATGGCCGACGCTCAAATCAAGACTGCATAAAAGCCACCAAGAAACATCACAGAATCTTAAAATCCATACCATGTAAACCAGATTTGAAAATAATGCTGATGCACATTTCAAAAACCAATAATTTTTATAAGCTCTTTTAACAAGGGAAAATAGTTAAAGTATTCATTTCTTGTCACATAAATGTGAAATAACCACTATACATAAAGTCTGACCCCTGTATGATTGCAACTAGCCTCCACACAAAAAAAAAAAACCTAGATTAATATTGAGATACAGGGGTGCTGTGCATAAAGCCAGACATTGGCTCAGGAAAAGGCCCCATGTTTGCCAATCATAAGTATGGATACTGCAAGAGCAATACATAATGAGGCTATGCTTTATACATAGCAACATTCTGAGCAGGAGATTCTGTGCAAAAGGTCGTAATGAAGTTAGAAACATGGGTTTTCTAAGGCCAACCTTATTTTCGTCACACTCAACTGAACCCTGTTTTCATAATGGCATTAATAATCTCCCAAGTAACTGCCGTGTTATCAGAAGACCTACACCACGATAGACTCTTTCATCTGCGAGCCTTTTATGCCGCACTGTGAACTTGCAAACCAACTCTTGGAGGTATTGCTGAGTCCCTTCGATATAACTGCCCTTTGTTTCACCATGGTTCGTCACTGCCTGTGGGTCCTGTGCTTTACTATTGAATTCATTCCCTCCCTTCCAACCCAAATCAATAACGGTACCAGATAAAACAATTTTCTGTGAATCACTGAGGAAATGTTTCGTTTCAGCTCATTATTCCAATCCCAAACCTGACTCTCAACCAATATATTTGCAGGATCTCTTTGATGGTCCCAATGTGATGTCTGCACTTAACAACACAAACCTGACTAACAACTCCTCAGTACATCAACTTGTCCCCGATACCAACTTTGTCCCTAAATACCAACCAGAAGTGAAGGCACATAAAGGAATCTTAGTTTACACACTCCATAGTGACTTTAAAAGTTCATCAGAAAGACAAATCAAGCAAACAGTAATTATAAACACCAGAACATCATGTAATTCGCAAAAATTCAACAAAATCACCAATCCAGAGAAAGATAACAGCAATCATGCATGTGACAACACACACACACACATATGCACTTGACTTGATAATACGTGGACGAATATTTTCGAGAAGTGGACATACGAGATCCACCAGTGCTGCCGCTTTTTCATAAGAAGAACCATGAGCAATTGCGTCCAAGCGACTGTTACGGAAAGCCCGCGGATCTCTCTGCTGACCATACCTTCCACCAACACCGCCATTACTGCTTTCTCCGCCAAGCAGAGCTTTCTCCATCATTCTCTAGACAGAGAAGGATAACAGATATGCAGTGCGCAATATACAATACAGATCCGAATATAAGGAGAAAGAGAAGTTACTTATAGCAGGAAGAGTTGAGAGAGAGAGAGAGAGAGACAGACAGAGACAGAGGGGGGAGTAATAGTGGCAGCCAGGAAGGGAAGGTTTTGTTCATAAATAAGGAGTAATTCTGGTATTACAAATCAATAATAATAATAATATACTTGATAAGTAATTTTTTTTTTTTAACAATAAAAAAAGTTCGATGACATAACCGATATAGAATCCCTCATTTGGTGTGAACATACCAGCCCAGACATACGAGAGAAGTCCATCAATGAAAACCTAAATAACGAAAAATTATAAGCCTTCTCAAAAATCGACTTAGAATCATAATTTAATCCCGCACTATAGAGTTATCGGTTAAAACAATTCAATGATCTAATAAGTGAACTTACTAGTGTAAGGTATAATATTTATTAAAATAATGAGATCTATTATGCACATGATATATTTTTATTAATTAATAATATCACATGTCACCCATGATATAAAATTATTATTATAGTAAATATATATTTAATATTACAATTAATAAGTTAAATTCTTAACTTATAAAAGTCTAACAACGGTCAAAATTGATGTAATTTTTATGTATTTTGATCTAATAATATAAAATTTATCTAAAATAATTTTGTTTTCACTAAAAACATTATCTTCTTTACACGGTATCTAATGTCAAACGACTCAAAAAATACACTTTTCAATACCAAATAATTTCAATAATTCACTCGTATGTCCTTTCTCTCTCTACGATCTCTCTTTTATTTTTTCCTCATTCACTTTTATTTTAAATTATGAAAAAATTATATGATTAATGTTAAATTTTTGGTATTACAAAATATCTTCAAACATAAAATTATTGCTAATTTTCACATAAATGAGAAAGGATTCGTAAAACGAGACGTCGAAAAAGATTTGTAGAATAATAAATTAATGTTATTAGAAGTTAAAAAATTAACTTAATTTGCTATTGTAATGATGTGATAATAATAAAATTTAGTAATATTATTGTGACGATAATTACATTATTATTATGTTAAAAAATTAGGTAAGTATTTTAGTCCCATTAACATTAATCCGATGTAAAAATAGAGATTGTGATAAGTGTGAAAGATGCTTGTGCTTTGACTTGGAATCAATGTTACGACGCATGGATAAGACATTTTGGGCCCACTCAATGAAATTGGGTCATACAACAATCAGGACCTCACATAACATATTGTTGTTTAACACAGTTGGTTACATGTCCTCACTATTTTCTCTCGCACTTGTATCAATAGGACAATTATCAAAATTATGGGATTACAAAAATTATTTTTAATAAAAAAAATTAAGAAATAGTGGGCGCATTGAAGGAATTTGTGGTTTGTTGTTTGGGATATTCAATAGAATCTAAGTAGATCAAATCTTTTTTTTATTATTATTATTATTTTAATAAATCAAAAATTTTATAAATTACAATAAGAGAGAGAAAAAGACATGCTTAAACCTGATTGCTACAATAATATAGATATACTAGTTTAATTACCTTCAAATATAGCCTACTATAGTACTAGTTTCTTTGATTTTTTTTTTGTTCAAGATGGTCTACCATAAAATTGAGTAGGACCTATTTTATTCAATTAAAACTCTTTTAATATGGATTATTTAAAATTTAAAAAATTAAAAGGAATTTAATATTATAAGAAATTTGGTACACTAACCTTTCTTCCAACAATTAACTTGTCATATTTAGCATTGCCGTACTTGGTCGGCAATTATACTTTACGGGATAACAAGTAGTTAGTTACCTTCTTCCAAAATTTGGCATAATCCAATTCTAGATAAAAATATTCTAATTAAAGTGGAACTTGAAAGGTACTGTCGGCAGTATTGCGGGTGGTTGAAGTATCTTGCAATTCTTTTCGCATTTCACTTTCAGCATCTATGATTTTCACTTATCAACTCATTCACTTGTTAGATTTTTGTCTTTTTCTAACTTTTAGAAAGAGTCAGTGGAGGGAATATCAGAATTGTTCTCTAATTGCATCTCTTTTCTTCAGAGAATTATAAGGAAATAAAAAAAATACATAATTTTATTTTCACCCCCTCCTTGTTTAAAAATATAACACTACCCCTATCATTTTTATAATCAATAATAAATCGCCCCTAATTATCTACTTGATTTATTATATTGTGCCCTAAGTGGCGAACCACGTGAATCTTCTGTTGTTTTTTTTTTGTTATAAGGTGTTCAGAATTACGTCCATTACTCCCTCGAACTGCTGTTTAAATTGGGTTAAAACATGTCCCTAAAATAATAAGGGTGACTAACCTTTAGTGAATATAAAAAAAAAGATTAAACCTGAAACCTCTAAATTATCAAAGATCAGATTCAACTACTCAACAAATCCTCAAAGTGACGGAGTGTTCTATTAACACTAGTCTTGGTCTATTATAATTGGATACACTTGATTTTCTCAATATCTTATCAATTAAGAGGTCAATGAGTCAAATATTACCAAAGGTAAAAAGCAATTTTTCACTTTTCTAATTTGGGTTCTATTATACCCTATTTCAGAAATCTCTACACAAATATTTATTTTTTTGGAGAGTTAAATGTCATTATCTCTTTTAATAATTTAAATAGTTTTTAATAAGAATGAAAACATATTATCATAGGAATCCTCTAATTGCTTCCTACTACTAATAACACTATGTCTGAAAATACTTTGCAAAAAAAAATAAAAAAATAAACCTAGATCGTGTAATATTTAAAGTTTTATATAATAATTATTTTTCTCTTTAAGAGAGAAATAGTGGAGAGAGAAAGGAAAGACATGTGGATTATTGGAGTTTTCTAGTATTTTGGGTAATATAGAGAAAATAATATTTTTGGATGAATTTTATATTATTGGATCAAATTAATAAAAATTATATCAATCTCGATTATTATTATATATTTATAAATTGAGAATTTTATTAACTATAATGTTAGTCTTTTTTTTTTTGGGTTCAATAACTATATATTGTTAGTTAGATGGAGAGAAATGTGAATTCTTCCGGTGGAAATTGGAAAATCTTGTAATTATCCTTGGATGATCAATTCTGTCCACATAAAATAGATTCTGATTACAGAGGAGCCAGAGCTTGGATTCAAAGGCCAATCCCTAACGTGTGGTCGGCATTCAACCACATAAAGTCGGCATGTGGGGCCGGCCGGGTTTGGGGGAGAGGGGGTGCGTGGGTGGACGTGCGTGGAGTTGTACTAGACCGTGTCCAGGTGTACGTGTGAGTGTGAATGAATGATTGAATATTTTAGATTTGGGTAACACTACTGTACTGCGAAGCTACTTTTCGGTAGCTTTGCCTGTATGGGTGATACATGTTTTTTTAAATTTATTAAAATCGGTATAATCGGTTATTTTCGGCAGTAGTTATAAGACATGCACTTAATTAAAAGTTATACCATATTCGGGCCAATTGTAATCCATCATTAAACTTGTACCGAATAGAGTTGTACCCAATGACCCAATTATTAATATAAAGGAAAAATTATTTTACTTTTACTTTGCCTATATATTTTATTAGGGTGTCAATTTTTTGACTCGAATTGAACCCGACACGAATTCAGAAATTACACGATTTATTGACACAAGTAATAAATGAGTACTGTAGATAGAAAATAATTATTTAATGAGTATTTTAGATAAAAAAAATAAGAATTTTATAATTTTTTAAATAATATTTTATTAATCATTGTCAAATTAAATAATTTTTTATTAACACGACCGAAAGTAACACGACACAATACCGATACCACATCCCTATATTTTATCTTAAAAAAAATAATAGTTGTGGAATAAAAATATTAGTTGAAAGAACAAAATAAAAATATTGTTATACTTCATGGGTGTAAGTGTAATTTAATTAAGACCGGTCCCGGGAATGGAAGACCGATCCTGTATTACATATTACACTTTTATCTTTTAATATTATACTTTTAACCTTTTTATATTACACTTTTAACCTTTTAATATTATAATTCATCAAATTAACATCTAAAATCATTCAACAAATATTCAATTTATGACATCAATATCAAACATGCAATTTCATCCAATTAAAACTCAATTCATCAAATTTACACAAAATTAACATTCAATTTTCAAATTAACATTTAATTTTACTTAATAAACATATAATTCATTAAATTAACATTAAAATTTAACTAATAAACATTTAATTCGTAACATTCAATCTCATCTAATTTATATTCAAATTCATTCAATTCATAAAATTAACATCGAAAATTCTTAAAAAAAGATTTTTTTTTTTCAAAAAATAAATTGTATTTATAGAGAACCAAGTATATAAGGGAACACCCAAATGTACAAACCCAAAAAGCCAAACCCCCAAAACACAAGTTTGTAGGATGCCCTGATTGAAGGTATCCTCCATATGCAATCCAAAAGAAATAAACCAGTTGGGTCAAAATCCCAGCTGCAACAGTAAGCTGAAGAGGCTCCAAATAGGAATTAAATCACCCCAATGCAGCCTAACAAGCTAATCAACAGTCAGCATAAGAGGCTACATCGGGGAACAAACAACACGGACATCCCCTCCAACAGAAGCCAGATGCAGGGAAGCAAGAGAGGAAAAGCCATCCATCCTCCACAAAAACAGCACATGAACATGGTAAAGAAGCCAACAGATTAACACCATGAAACGCAAAAGGGATAAGGTTGAAGTGAGAAAGAGCGACCAACGAAGGCCAAAAGTCAACAAGAAGAGTAGAGAAGATAGGCCAGGAAAAATAGTCTCAAGCCTTCCTATGAGAATGTTGTGTCTACTATAGCAGCTCTGTCTTGAAGGTCCACCACAGGAGCCAGAGGAAACATAGCAAAGTAGAGACAGAGACATAATCCACATTATTGTCCCAGTAGAAAGCCATAGTAAAATTTACTTTTTTGAAGCATATTGTAAGAATTAGAAGTATGAACCACATTGAATGTAAGGAAAAAAAATTCAAGGCTTCAAAGACCAGTAAGCACAAAAACTGATCAGAACCCTCATCGCTGCCCTAATTTTAATGTTAATTTGATGAATTGAATATTTATTTGGATGAATTAAATGTTAATTTGGTATTAATTTGATGAAATTGAATGTTAATTTAATGAATTGATTGTTCACAAAAAAGGATCTTATGTTCACAAAAATATTAGATGTGGAATAAAAATACTGAATGTGAAATATAAGGAACAAAAAATAAAAATATTGGTATACTTCATGGGAGTAAGTGTAATTTACTTTATGATGAATTAGGACCGATTGTGGGAATAGGGACCGATTCTGGCTTAATATTACACTTTAATCCTTTTAATATTACACTTTTATCCTTTAATATTATACTTTTAACTTTTGATATTACACTTTTAACCTTTTAATATTGTAATTCATCAAATTAACATCTAAAATTATTCAATAAATATTCAATTTATCAAATCAACATCAAACATGCCATTTCATCCAATTAAAAGTCAATTCATCAAATTTACACCAAATTAACATTCAATTCTTCAAATTAACATTTAATTTTACCTAATAAACATATAATTCATTAAATTAACATTAAAATTCAACTAATAAACATTTAATTCGTAACATTCAATCTCATCCAATTTATATTCAAATTCATTCAATTCATAAAATTAACATGAAAATCCTTAAAAAAAAAGTTTTTTTTTTAATGGATTGTATTAAAAAATCAAATTACACCTAATTACATGAAATAAAATAAATAGAATAATAGAAGCAATGCATGCATGATACAAGAATTAAAGAAATAATAAAATTATAAAGCATGATCCTTCATGTCACCTAAAACTTAGCTTATAATATGGCTGCATTAAAAGACACCCGTGAATGCTTGATGAGCTGAGAGCAGGAGTTTGAGCTTGGAGCTTGAGCTGAAAGCTTAAGCTGGATGATTGAGCTTGAGATGGAAGCTTGGTCTGGAGGCTTGAGGTAAAACTGGGAGTTAGAGTTGAACGTTTGAGCTTTGAGCCTGCTTATCAGAGAAGAAGCTAAACAGTCTTATAGGTTGAGAAACCTATGAGATAGGGCAGTTGAACAGACGCGTGAACGAAAGAGACCAAAACACAGACTCTTGCATTTTCGATGAGAGAAACAACCTCTGAGAGATCTTCTCCCTTTGAGCACCTGCAAAATAGAAAATTTCTGTCTTTTATCCAGAAGCATGGTAGAAGATGAATATCCAGCATGAAAACCAAGAGACGTGGTTAAATATTGGAGGATGCAGAGGGAATTCTTCGTGGAGTGCTAGGATATAAAGGCATATGAACAGTCCTGTGCTTCCAAAGACGTCTGTAAGTGTATATTCACAATCCTAGTGTATATTGAATGCTATTTTTGGATTAAATTATAATATAAATATTGGTGTGTGCGTTAGGAAAATTGACCTGTGTTTTGAGTAAATTGTATTTGGAAGTTCTGTTAGAAGTTGTGATTTCTAGATTTGTTATTGCTGGTTGTATTTTTAAACTGGGCTTGTATGGGCTTTAAAATCCACTGGGTCAATTTCGATTGAGAGTTGGGGTGTGTGGACGTTTGTTTATGCTCTATGGATGAAGGGTGGATGTGATGAGATGAATGGATGTGGTTAGTGAGGGTGAGAATATTTTTTTAAGGCATCATCCAAAGTTGGTGCTTGTGGATTTGCTTGGAAAAACATCAGGCATAGTTAAGTGCGTGGTAACATGTCCAGGTTTAAGTGGTGAACAGCTCTAGAGAAAATGGCAAGAATAAAAATGAAGAAGCTAAGGCAAAACGATCATTAACACTTAAAAAAGTTTGCATTTTTTGGTGAATTTTTACCAACACAAACATTGAAAATCTCTTGTTTCTCCATAGAGTGAGTATAGCATTTATCACAGAGCTTACACGATCGATTAATTGGACCGAGTTCTCTGTTGACTACCTTTACCATCACCCTTCTAATGTTGTTGTTGAGCAAATCTTAACAATATGTTCTGGTCCAAAATGTTTTGGACTTGCACAATGCTCTTCTGAAATTAGCTAATGTCTTTGCACAAAGCTCTTTTGGTCCAAAATGTTGTTGTGCAGAGCTTGTTTAATAGATAATGTCTTTACTCGAAATTAGCTACATAGAGTTTGGAGTTAACTACGTTTGTTGTTTTGTATTTTTGTAGAGGAAGGTCTACCCTTATTTTGCTGTGTTGGTTGTGATATTAAGAAAAGTATTAAAAATTTGGTTTCATTTTGTCAAAAGAGTATGTTTTTATAGCAGTGTCTTTGATATATGACTTTTGCCTATTGGAATGCTGAGTTATATGTCTCTTTTCAACTTTAATTTTAAAGTGAAAATTATTAAACTAACAAAATCATTACCTTTTTATGCTTCTATGTATAACCTTGATCAACAAATGGATCTTTCATATTTTTATATCTCTGTATGATAGCATTACTTGTGGAATCAAAGTGAAATTCTTGGTTTCATTATCTTATATATGACTTTGTAGTTTAGAAAGATGAATAAGAGGGTTAGAAATTGTATAATCACTATTGACATAGAATCATAGGCTTTGGTTTGTTCAAACCTTAGACTACTCATTCTTGTTAACAAAAGAATTTCAAGTACAACAGTATTTGAAACTAGGAATCAGTTTCAATAAAAATGTGATATAATCTTTATCATATTAAAATTCAATTCATCCAATTAATATTAAATTTATTAAATTAACATTGAATTCATCAAATTAATATAAAAATCATCTAATAAAGATATAATTCATCAAATCAACAACAAAGTAATATTCAATTTAACAAATTAACAATGTCAGCTAAAAACATTTAATATTCAATTCATCAAATTTAAACCAAATAAACATTCAATTTCATCAAATAAACTTTTTCAGGTTTTACTTTTTTTGAATTGAGTTATAACTTTTTAGGATGAGCTCTAATGGTTGGGGAAGGGTTATAACTTTTATGGTGAGATTTTAACTATTGGTTATCTGGATAGGGTTATAATTTTTCAACTTTTTTGAATTGAATTATAATTTTTGGGGTGAGGGAGGGGTTCCAACTTTTTTGGTAGGGTTTCAACTTTTTTTGTACGGGTTTCAACTATTTTGGGGTGAGTTTCAACTTTTTTAGATAGAGGTTCTAACTTTTTTGATAGAGTTTCAACTTTTTTGGGTCAAGGTTACAATTCTTAAGGGAAAGTTCCAACTTTTTTTGAGGTTACAACTCTTAGGTAGCGATTTTTGTTTCAATATTTTTGAATTGAATTATAATATTTTGGGTGAGTTATAACTGTTGGGGAAGGGTTCCAAATTTTTCAGTTTCAACTTTTTGGGTAGGATTTCAATTTTTTTGGGTGGGTTCTAATTTTTTTGGGTAGAGGTTCTAACTTTTTTGGTAGGGGTTCCAACTTTTTTGGGGTGGATTCCAACTATTTTGGATAGGAGTTCTAACTTTTTTGGATAAAGGTTCTAATTTTTTTGGTAGAGGTACTTGGGCGAAGGTTCCAACTTTCCAACTCTTGCGGTTTCAACTTTTTGGCTTAGTTTCAATTATTTGGTAGGGTTCCAACTCTTTTGGGTACCTTCTAACTTTTTTGGTAGATGTTCCAATACATGTGAGGGTTGCAACTTTTTTGGAGGTTCCAATTTTTAGGGTAGAGGTTTCAAATATTTGGCTGAGGTTTTAATTTTTTTAATTAAATTATAACATTTTTGGTGGGTTTTAATTGTTGGGGAGGGTTCCAACGTTTTCGGGTTCGAATTTTTTTGTAGGTTCCAACTTTTTTTAGGTTGGGATTCCAACTTTTTTATAGAGGTTTCAATTCATTAAGACCGGTCATAGGATCACTGGACCGATCCTGTGTATATTACAATTTATCCCTTTCATTTGGCACTTTTATCCTATGCTTAAAGAAGAAAGCGATCCTCCATTCCATAGGAGCTGCGTGTCTCAGGCAGATTAGGAAGGGAAGAGCAAGCGACCCTAACTCCAAAACCCTAACCCTAACTCTAAAAAGCCTCCAAAACGCCTTTGATTTCAAGCATTCGAAATCCCTTTGTTTCAAGAAGAACAAGTGATTGATTTAAAGAAGACCAAGAGATCGATTTCAAGCATTCGAAATCCATTTGATTTCAAAAAGAACAAGTCAGCCAATCGACCGTTACCAAACCCTAACTCCAAAACGCTTCAAATCTCACTGCAAGTAAGTATTCTATAACATATGAATGTGTGTAGTCATTTCATATTTATTTTCTTGAATGATAGATTTATTATGTTTGATTGGGTATGTACCTGTTTTCTCTGGTAATGTATCAGAACAACGTTTGAGGTTGGAGAATTCAACAAAACTTTTGATGGAAACAAAGAAGAAGAGGAAGGCCGAGGGATAGTATCGGCCAAAAGTGGATAATACAGCTAGAATTTGGCAAATGAAGAATAAGCAGGTTGGTGATCAATCCTGTCCAAAACCTCCAATGGTTCATTCCTCTGGTTGTCCTCGTGCAAAACAAAATAAAAATGATGATCACTCCTCCTCTCTTCCAAATTTGGTAAGTTCATCCAACCCAAATATGGTAAGTTCATCCATTCCAACTTTCTTCAACAGAAATAGTGAAGAGTTTTATCATAATAGGTTTTGTCATAAGCCTATGTTACTAGAGCGTGGTGCTCAGTTGGATAAGATGACAGATGTGGACTGTGCTATTATTTTTGGTTTTCGACATTGGAATTCTATAGTTCAAATAGATAAGAATGATAAATCATATGATGAATTAGTGAGGATATTTTATGCAAATATGCATGATGTTGAGAAGGAAGATTTGAAGTTTAAATCTTATATGAGGAATGTACGTTTTCAAGCGAACCCGGATTTGATTTCAAAGATATTGAATGTTCCTTCACCCTTTGTTGTTGAAAATACTTTGACATACCCATTCAAGAATCTCAGTGATCAACCTGCCCTCGCGAATGTTGCAACAAAATTTTATGGTAGACCTTTTAATCTTAATGTAATATTAATCTGAGAGGACACAATGCTAATTTTGGACTTGATAGAGCTCATCTACTCTATGTCATTGGGAAGGGGATAACTATAGATCTCTCTCGTCTAATATTTAATGAAATTGTTTCTGCGTTTGACCTTGGATATAGGCGAAAAAGTCTCTCATTCCTCATCTTAATTTCAAAGATCATGATGCATTATGGAGTTGTCATTCACCCAACTGACAGTTATAAGTCCCCTATGAGTTCATTTGATGAATACACATTAAAAAAGAGTTTGGGGCAAACCGATTCATATAATCTAGATGATTATGATCCCAGGGCAAGTACTTTAGGTTCAGGGGATATTGTACAAATGTTTAAACAGCTTTTGGTAAATCAAGAGGAGATGCAACAAGAAATGAAGGAGTCTCTGGAGCAGCTACGTGAAGACACAAAAGAGTCTCTCAAGTAGCTTCGTGACGACACCAAGGAGTCTCTTAGGCAGCTCCGGGAAGACACGAAAGAGTCATTGAAAGAGTTGGAGAATAAATTGTTAACTCAAGAAAAAAATGAGTAATACTCTTTTTTAGTTATTGGATTGTAGAAAACATTTTAGTTGTTCAATTGTAAATTTTACTATGTAATTTTGTTGATGGTATGTAAATTGAAAGTGGATGTTATGGTAATTTGTTGATGGTATGCAAAGTGGATGTCATGGTGTTTTGTTGATGCTATGTAATTTCACAGTGGATGTCATGGTGTTTTGTTGATGCTATGTTTGTAATATAATCCTAGAACACACACAATACAGTTGGTTTCTTGATGCATGTTGAGTA
The DNA here is from genome assembly GCA_963454935.2 of Ilex paraguariensis. Lineage (NCBI taxonomy): Eukaryota > Viridiplantae > Streptophyta > Magnoliopsida > Aquifoliales > Aquifoliaceae > Ilex > Ilex paraguariensis. Next base: position 106,014 of record CAUOFW020000908.1, read on the forward strand.
GGAACATACTTTTGCCATTCAAAAAGGAGTCCAATGGTCTTCATCTTCATATGTTGGCAAGGGTTGTTATGATCTACCAGGCTATGAGAATGGCATCTTGAGCACCGGTTCTTGTGATTGTGATGCATGAGGAAAATAATGGAGATTGTGTGGTTGGTGCGATTCATCCACATGTGAAAACGGCATGTTCCCATATGGATCATTCAAATGGGGTGTAAGTAGTGGACATTTTCTAACGGTATGTCTGATACCCCTACATTTATTGCACCTTCATGGGGTAATTGAAATGTTCTTTCGCACTCGTCCTGGATTTACCTTATTCTTCACAAATTTTGGGTCACCCACGCCAAATTTGCCATTTTTCACATTCATGTTGAAATTGGATATTTGAGACTCATCATAACCTCTAGTTGTTGAATCGTGATGGGCTAGTAGAGCAGACGTTTGCTGATGCACCATATTTCTCACGTCGTTTGTTTTTGACATTGACTGTGAAGCATAATAGCACATTCTGCTGCACATAGACATGAGTCCAATATATCTTCTAGAAACTGATGGGAAACTCAATGTATGCAACACATCATTTGTTTGATAATCAAATTTTGCAGTAATTGTCCACCTTTTCATCACAATGGTAGGAGGAAACTCTTTGAGGTGCTCACACTTCATGATGACAATCGTATGAGAGCAGGGAATCCCCATAGATTCAAATTTCATGTAATTACATTTAAATGTATGAATGCCAGGATAATATTGCACAATCCACCTAGATTCAGGTTGTGTGAACCGGGACAAGTAGTAACTACGATGTGTTATGCTTTCAATTTTATCCACTACAAAAAATAGAGCTTCATCCTTCAATTGATCACGAACTTTGAAGAACATTTTTCTGGTATATATCTTGAAAGCTTTCTCCTCTAAGCATTTAAGTGTTGTTGTGAGCACTGGCTCGGAGTGTTCTGATTCATAGTTCTCATTGGCCTTGGCCTTTCTGATTCTTGCCCAGCCCCTATCATACTGCCTAATAAACTCAAACAGTCTTTGACATACTTTTAGGAACCGATTTAGGTATTCATTCAAACTTTCAGATCGTTGCGTACTTGTTTGTCCCGCAAAAAATATCCCCCATAAGTATGCTTCGGCCCATTTGAATCTCTTTGCATTAACTTCAGCAATTCAATTATTAGTCTCTAGGCCAAATGATTCAACCATTGATTTCCACAAATCTTCAAATTCTTCCGGTGTACATCGAGTGCACATACATCTCTTGAATGCTTGGACAAATTTTTGAAATTTATATTTGTGAAAGCATTTCGGGCCAAATGCCACCTACATAAGCGGTGTGTTGCCTGTGAAAATATTATTTATATTGCAGCAACCATTGTTTTATCCCCATTTGTAATAACGAAGATCGACATTTTATTATCCATTGCATGAAGAAAAGTAGATAACATCCACACATATGTTTCCACAGTCTCATCTGAAAGCAATGCACAACCAAATATACTTGTAGCATTGTGGTGATTGACACCTGCAAATATCACAAATGGTTTCTTATAAACATTCATTCGATATGTAGTATCAAACGTTAGTACGTCAAAACCAAAACACTTGTAGTATCAACCGATTGTGGTTGTTGCGTGTATTACAACCTTTTGGGGATGATTTATTACTTTATTGGGTTGTGTTACAATATTTTGGGTTGAAGTTTCTACTTTTTTGGATTGAAGTTTCAACTTTTTTGGGTTGACTTTATTAAGCTTTGGTAGATCCACTTTGAACCCACCCAAAAAGTTATAACCCTATCTAACAAAGTTGAAATGTCACCAAAATAATTTATCCCAAAATATTATTACACTAATTCATAAATGTTGGAAGCCACTTTAAAAAGGAACTATTTTTGGGAGAGTTCCAACTGCTGAGTATGGTGTTCCAACAGGTTACTGGATTTGGTTATAATATTTGGGTTAGGTCCAACTTTGAAGGATTTGGTTACAATTTTTGTAGAGTGAGGTTTCAACTTTTTGGTTGCTTTAACCTTTAGTAATAGTGGATCCTAAATGTGGGATATGATGGAAGAAACTGAATTTTTTTCAAAAAATTCAACTATTTTTTAGGCGGAAACATATCCCGCCTATTTTTTGTTAATAAAAACAGTTTATATCCCAAAAGTTTTTGTATTCTTATTATATTTTGTCAAAAATTATAATTCTTATAATACTATCAATTACACAAAAGTATTAACAATCTAAAGAATTGCGTACAACATATTTTAATCTTAAGTTGCAATATAAAAATATTTATATTTTAGGGTGTAAAGTAAAAAAAATCAATTGACACAAACACCCCCAAAAGACCCAATGTCTCTCACTCCTTCCGCTTCCACACACAAATTTTCTTCCTCTCTCCCTCTCCTCCTTTGATCTGTCTCCCTCTACCCATCTCCGTGTCTTCCTTCGATCTATCTCCCTCTACCCATTCTTCCAAGAATTAATTACCAGGTATGCACGTCTGTCACTATATGTGTGTGTATGTATCACCCATCTCCTCTCTCTATCGGCTCCCATTGAAACCCTAACAAAAACCCATCTCTCTGTCTCGGCTCCCATTGAAACCCCAACGAAAACTCATCTCTCTTGGCTCCCATTGAAACCCCACCAAAAACCCATCTCTCTGTTTCCAAAATATGTGTGTTATATTTTCTGATTTTGTGGTCTCTTAGAATTTTTTGTCGGTGATTAGGGTCATTATCTGCCTGTTAATTCCTTCAAGTGAGACGCAACACACAACAGGTAAATATACATCCCCCTCTCTCTATTTAGATATTACTTGAAGACCCAAACTTCTTTAATTTTATATATCCTAACTTACATATACTTTTCGTGGGTTACAAGTTGTTTGGGTGGTTGGTTACAAGTTTTCGGAGTGGTGGGTTACAACTTTTAGGAGTTGGGGGTTACAACTTTTTGGGATACTCAATATGGTTTAGATTGTGTTACAAGCTTTGTGGATTAGGTTCCAACCTGTGTAGATTAGGTTACAACCATTATGCCTGCTTATGTTTGATTAAGAACAGATTTCTTATGGCTGCTTATGGTATGATTTTATTGTTTATGACTTCTTACTTATTAGATATATGGTTAAGTTAATATGTAAATGATTTCATTGTGTTTCTTTTATGTGTGTTGTTTACTAACCATGAGAAAGGTAAATTTGGTAGGCCATTTGTTTGTGGAATACAATTACAACAATGTAAGTACTTCTTGTTGAAATTTTTGGGATACTCAGATTTTGTTGTATTAGGTTAACAACATAGTGCATTGAATAAGACAAAGAAGAGGCAAATTGGACATCAAGTGGAGCATCAAACGTGCAAAAGGATTTCATCGCCAATGAGTGCAACCTCTAGTACTTCAGTTAAAAAAGTTAATAGTAAACTCACATTTCTTTTACGCATTACATTCAACAATTTTAGTATTTAATTGTAATACTGTTGCACACTTTTGCATAATAGACTTGCAACCCGATGCTCACCCCAAAAGGTAGTAACCTTAATTGAAACATTATCGGCTGAACAGAAACACGGGGTGACAGAAATTGGATTGGGGGGCTTGTTAAGTTTGAAAATTCACAGTGTTAAGAGGGGGCTTTGATGGTGGTTACTTGAACAATTTGATCCAAATACTTGCTTGTTGAACGTATTCAACAAATCCATAAAATTTTGTCCTGAGGATGTGGGGTACATTTTGGGGTTGCATTGTGGAGGGGATGATTTGGAAACCAGTGGATCTACATCGAGAATAACTGATGTTACGAATAAAATTTTTGAAGGAAAAGTTCTCTTGTCAACAATTGATATCGAGAAGAAAATAAAGAAAATGAAAGAAGCTTCTCAACAATTTCGGCGATACTTTGTGTTGTATATTATTGGAGTTTTCCTGTGTCCATCACTGAAAATTAAAATTAGTAAGCACTTTCTTCCCATTGTTGAAGACTTGACATCTTTGAAATGTAAGAATTGGACAAAGTTTGTATTTGAGTAAATGATTCAGGCGGTACGTGAGTACAAAATGGCTCCCCGCAACAGTATCAGGGGTTGCATTATTCTCCTCATGGTGATGTATTATAGTCACTGCTTATTTCCTTCTAATTTTGGTTTTACTTACCCATAATTAGTTATTTGTTGTCTGCTAACTAGATTTTCTTCTTTGAACACGTCACACCTATGGGGGAGAATCTGGTTGATTTGACATCACGACCATGCCCCTGCAGTGGAGAATGAGATGACATAAAAATAGGTGTGCCCCTTGTGCAGCTAAAGGAGTTAGGTGGATATAAAAATGACAAGGTAAGTCATTTGTATCATATCATTACAACACATCATGGATTATTTAGTATATTAATGAGATCTAACATTATTTTGAAATGTATATTGCATGGTTGATGTAGATTAAGGTGACGGTTAATGATGTGTGTTAGCATCGGCTATCAACTAATGCATGCGTCAACATAGAAGCAGATGTATGTTTATTACTCAACACCTTATTATTGCTACCATATGTTTTACGCAACACCCAATGTAGATTGTTCATTTGTTCACAAATTGTTCTTTTGTTCACATATTGTTGATTTTTTTTGTTTAGGATTTTGATTCAAGATTGTCCAGATTAGAGGTGACACAGACTACAATGAAATTAGATTTTCGAGATTTGTCTCTCAGGGTTGATGTCGAGCTTTCGACTATAAAGGACTTGTTAAGGAATTTATCCGACCGAGTCAACGCCATCGATAACAAATCAGAAGGTGTTGAGGAATTGAATAAGAATGAAAGAGGTGATGAGGATTTGGATATAAAAAATGTTGATGATGATGAAGGTGATGGCGACGGCAGCGTACCTGAATCATGATATATTTTTTTAATTGTTTGAATATTAGAATCCTGAATACCTTAACTAGTAATATTGGATAATTGTGTTCATAACATTGTAGGATGAAGATGATAATGATATGCCAGAGGGGGGTACCCTCACATAACAAGAGTCCTCCGGAGCCACGAGGAGTCAATATGAGAGTACATACTCGACAATTCCTTAGAAAAATCGTAAGTGAATCCATAATTTATCAAACATTATTCTTTCAACATAATTGGTACGCTGCATTGACAAATTGGTACCATTTCAATACATGCAGAGAGGTTCTTGTAGATTTTGAAGACACCATATTTCCGGTGACTCGGAAGTCAATGCAGTCCTTATGTGGAATGGAGTGGATAGCTGATGATGTAACTGGATTGCTTTTGAATGCATTATTACCATCAATTATTCTGCCAAAGTAGTATAAATACCCAATATTTTATTTTTTTCATGATTAATAGGTGATAAATATGGTTCACTGTGTTATGTCACCCGATACCAAGATTAACCGCACCAACCAAAATGCCAAATGGTACTTCCCAGCAATGTTTTCGGTAAAGTATCCATACTCCTCATTGTTGGGTTGTGTGATACTCATGATATATGTTTGTTAATCGTGTATACTTAATGAATGGTTTTGGCAGCAAGCAGCAATTGGGAGGAAGATTAAAGGAAAAAATGTCTTAAATTCTGTTATTAGACAAAATTTTTCTCGTTTGATTGGCGAAATTAAAAATTGCGATAAGGTTTGACATTCTTATTTTAGTTTATATAGGTCCTTCTCATTACTTATGGTGTACATATATGTGTGTGCTGATTTTTCATTGTATTATATTCTGGTCGTTGTAGATATATTTACCCATAAATGAGGCAAATTCCCATTGGTACCTGACCGTAGTAGATGTCCCAAAAAAGAAAATCATGCTTCTTGAGACTTTGCCTACTGCTAAAAGGAATCTGAGACGAGTTCAGCAGGCAAAGAAAACGGTAACGTTTGTACAACCTAATTTTTTTAGGGCTTGTGTAATGAATTACCTGTCATCTCATGCATTAAAATAATATATTTGTTTCCTTAAATAGGTGATGGTGTTATGTCATCTAATACATGAGGTGACCACTGATGTAGAAGAAATGCATGAATGACCGATTATTTGGCCAAACTGGGTGCCCGTACAGAAGAATGGCTATGATTGCGATATGTATGTTATATTGATGATCCAAGAGCTGGAGTTGGGTCCAGATTTCCCTATCAAGGTGTTAATTTATTGCATACATGATATTAGAATGTTACTATTAACTTCAAAATAGTATTGTATTTTGCGTGGTTGAGTGAAGTTAATGTTGTTTTACAAATGCTCTTGTAGGAACCTATGACAGAAATGCGAAGGGAATTAGGCCTGAAATTGGTCACACACAACAATAACATTAAGAGAGATGCGACAATATATAAGACAGTAATTCGAGAATATACGAAGAACTAATTAATTCAGTCACTGTGGTAAGCTATACTAATTTGTGGTAGTTGTGTATTAATGTATTATTATTTTTTTGTTATCCATTGCAACTTTTTGGGTAGGGGTTACAACTTTTTTGGGTAGTGATTACAACTTTTTGGATAGAGGTTGCAACTTTTTTGGGTATGGGTTAAAACTTCTTTAATTTATGATTGTTGTTGGCTTCTGTAATCTAAATTGGATTAAACCTTTTCTGCAAAAAATTGGTTATTGATGTAGATTAAAATTTAGACCTGGATTAAAATTGGTTATTCATGTTAGAGGTGATGTAGGGTATATCCTGCAGCAAGGTGATCCCATTGATGAGTGCTACAAGGAGTACACGGAAAGGGGATCAGTGATAGATCAAGTTGTGGACACAGGTTTCAACTTCAATAAACTTATTCCTATTTTCACCTTTGGCTACTTTCAGGTTCTAAATCAATGTGTGGAAGCCGAGGCTTGGTTGACAGGGAAAAAACAGCATCAGGATTCGCTCCCAAAACATGCCACTCCAATTCTTTTGTCATTTGATGTGAGAAGGAAAGCTGAAGCACTTGATACGTACACTCTAGTTACTTCATTGAAATTGAGATTTTCCTTCTGACTGTACTTCGACTGATTGTGACTTCTTGTGACTCACTGTTTTTGTTTTCATATCGCAAATGTTTTTAAAATCAAAGCTTTTATGGTTCCTCAGTCTCCTTTCATTGCATTCTCTACTTTCCATTCCATCTAGCTTTGAGTTGACTTGAGCATCATAATCTTTTTGAAAGATTTGGTCTAGAACTATCATTTTGAGGAATGTCAGGCCTACAACTATCCTTGTTAAGAATGCCAGGTTGTGGTTGTTCTGTAGAGGGTCTTTGTTGGGCAAATCATAACTGTGTTTCTTAGTTAAGAAATATTTGAGATACTGAATATTGATCTGTGGAATTACCATCTGCACATTGTTACTGTTATATGTGATTTAATACTATTCTCTTGGGGTGGCATTTAATACTGTTCTTTATTCCGGGTATGTTGTGTATTTTGCCATATACTTTGAATATACAATTTGGCCGTAATTACTTTGATTGAGCCGTTGATCTCATTTATCATGTCTTTTATGTTGTTGATGATGTTCAAAGCTAAAGGCTTTGCTGAGTTGAGGTATCAGTGATACTAAGGTAGATCCTTGCCGAAATTTGTTTTGGTTTGTCAATCTCATTGGTCAGTGAAGGTCAGTGTCTTTTTAGAAACTATTTATGGGTTTTTACCATGGTCCCCATAGTAAACCTTTAACTCATCATGAAATGCACCAGAGGTAAATGAAAGTGAAATATCAAGCAAAATCAAATGGTTTATTTTGATGTGGCATTTGGCAGTATTTGGGACCCTGGAATTGCAATTGATAACAAAATTAGTTGAAACTTTGGAGTGGTATTAAGTTCCAATTTGAGACCCCGGACTTGTGTGTTGTCCAATCCAGTATGTTTTTTATCCATGCAACTTTGTCACGTCTCCTACTTTCTGTCTGTAAATGGAGTGGATATATTTTTTTAGATCTTATCTTGCCTCTTGTTTCTACCCAAGTGAATTGGAGTTGCCCTTTATAGCATTTCTACTGGTAATTGTGGCACCATATAAAGTTATGAACATAAGGTGAGTAGATGTATCGTATGAGTGATAGTTCTTTTTTTTTTTTTTTTTTTTTTCTGAGTCTTAAATCAATGCAATGTTTCTTTTCATTATTCATGGCGGGGGAAGACAGGAAGGTGTTGTTCTTTCCTTGGCGATAATAGCTTATTTGGCTTTCCAGCTTTTCTTAGGATCTGACAATTTGTGAAAAGCATTTGACCAAGCTTCCATCATAGCCACCTTAGGTATCATTTGTATTGTTGGTGTGCCATGCTTGCTTTTGATATGATATCGTCATAAACTTGTAAAGAGTGACCCTCTCAATGGCTTGTAAATATTTGAACTCATATGAAGATAGACAAGGCAGAAGCATAGCCATGATATCTGGTCCGCCAAGCACACTTCTACACGTTTGCAAAATATAATGATGAAATTGTGGTCCCCCAATCACCCACCATTAAAAAATAATGAAATTGCATAGTCGTGTAGATAGTGATAAGGTAGGTGTTTGCATTGTTAATTGGGTATCACATTTGAGTCATAATAATAAGGCAGTCTTCTTGCACACAGGAAAGGCTGCATACATTTGTCCTGCATTGACAGAAGCTTCCATGCACTGGGCTGCTTTTTGGTTGGGAGGCTGTTGGTATTTCTGTATAATTTTTCGGCCACCAAGGTTCCGGTTGATTATAGTTTATGTTTTGTGGCTGAAGACAAAGACGGATAGGACAAGGGGGCAGGGTTGGAATTTGAAGTTGAAGCAATAACAGGGTATAATGTTTTGGTGTCGACTCGAATATTCTTGACAGTTGAACTAAAAAATATATTCTTGACGGTTAAACTAAAAAAAAATTATCTCGTGTGAAAAAAAATTATTTTAATAGCATAATAAAAAGAAAAAGAAAAAGAAAAGATATGGTCATTGATATAAAAATTATTGGCAACAAGAAAGAAAATAGTTTAAAAATGATGTGATAAATAGAAAAGTTGAATTCAGGCCATCTAATATAAACAAGGATAAATTATATATGATCCTTTAAAATATGTAATTTGGATTAATTAAAATTGATTAAAATTAATTTTTAATTGAATCAAATAAAATTTTAACTACCCCAAATTTTAATAAATTTTTAATTTTTAATTGGCCCAAAATTTAATATGTGAACAAATAAATTTTAATTAGGTTGAATCAAATTTTAATCAGTCCAATTTTAATGCATAAAAATAATTAGAAAATAGAGGGCGTTGTGGATAAAAATAATTTGGATTTACATGCTAAATTTATTGTTCTTGACTTGTTCCTTCAAAATTTGAGTCAACTCGTCTATTATTTTTTTTCTAAAGTATTTTCTTTTTAATATTTTTCGCAGAGCTTCTCCTACACGTTACCCAACCCGTAGAAGATCAAGTACTCCTCTCCCCTTCCCCTATCTCATTCAGTCTAATTCTCTGTCTTTCAAAAAAATGGCTCCAAAGCATCATCACCACCGCCACATAGCCATCGCCGCAACTCGAAGTATGATTTCTCTAATTGGCTCCCATCTCTCTTTCTCTCTCGCTCTTTATCTGTGCTCCCACTAAAACTCCACCAAAACCCCCCCATAAGACTAGACCGAAAACCCCAAAAATCCCATTGAAACCAAAGACACACACAATCGCACATACAGAAACCCACCCACACACATACATTGCACATATAGATACACACCCACACATACATCGCACTCACCCACCCACCCCACTTATACAGCACACACAACACATTCGTTTGATATTTTGGGTGTTTTGTATTGGTTTGATATTTTATGGGTGTTTTGGTAACTTTTCTATTAATTTTCTCCTATTGGGTGTTATGGTTACTTTGTTGGAATTGGTGTTAATTATAAATAATTTATGAAATTAACTGCATATCCTAATTGCACAACCATTGAAAAATGGATGATATTACTAATTTTTTAAATTTTGATCAATGCAGCACTGTTCTATTAATACTAATTCCGAAGGTTAAAGGAAAATGTGTGCTTTCCCACTCATTTAAAATGTCTACTTTTGATCTTTGTAATCTCTTGTGAAATGTAAGAGGGAAATTTAGTCTGTTTATAGCCATTTGAGTTCTTATTTGATTTTTTTTGATGTTACATTGCTTGGTTTTCTTCAAACTCGCAATTGAATTTGAGGTTTATACAATTTCAAATGGATTTTAGTTTGGAGTTTTTTGTTTTTATTACTTCTTTTGTGATTGTTTAATTATTTGGGATTGTTCAATTTTGTAGCCACACGAAATTGGATACCAAAAATTGTGTAGAAAGTGAAGCTGCTATGTTAACTACGAGGAATTTTGTGTTATCCCTTTAAGGTACTTGATTTAACATTTGATCTTGGCATATGAAAGAAGTTTATGCGTGTAATTGGGTTTAGACTTTAGACAATTTTTTGGGTGCTACAAAGAGTTTTGAAAATTTATTTGCTTTTAACATACATCTTTTTGGAGATATGATTAGTGGCTTCATGTGATTATTATTATATATGATTTTGATGGTTATATGTTTTGTTTGAATTTATGTATGATTGCGAACTGTGAATTTTGGTTTTTTGATTGATTTGGATTATGTAGTGAGCTGTGAACATACAAGAAATATATATTTGTTGAATCAAAAGTACTATTAACCTAAAAGAAGAATATGATGGAGTTGCGTGTTGGACATGTACTATCAGTCTTATATTATGACCACAAAATAAAGTATTTCTAAGACCACCCAAAGGGATTCCATTATTTTCGACCCGATTAGGAGAATACTACTATACCGCCAACTTGCTTTTTGGTACCATACCGAAAAGTAAGTTGGCCTATGTGTTTTACACGTGGCTCTTTAAAACTGGTTTCACCGGTATATAGTGAACCATAAAAGTTGTTACCAAAAAGGGGTAACTAGCCCAAAAAGTTGTATCGCATCCCAAAACTTGTAACCCTCTTTATTATTGTAATCTACCACACAAAATTGTAACATACCAAAAAAATTGAAATCAAATCCATGAAAGTTATAACTCTAGAAAATTTGTAACCCACCATTAAACTTGTACAACATCCAAAATAGTTGTTGTCTTACCATAAAAGGTAGAATCCCAGAAAAGTTGTATTCCATCATTAAAGTTGTACCCCACCCCCAAAAAGTTATAATCATATGAAAAAAGTTGTTACCCATCAAAAAGTTTGAAACCAAATTTACAAAAGTTATAACCCAAGAAAAGTAGTAACCCTCCATTAAAATTGTACAACGAGTTGTACCACATCCAAAAGAGTTGTACGCACATCCAAAAAAGTTGTAATTGTTGTACCAGATCCAATAGAGTTGTACCCCTATCCATTGAAGGTGTACCTCATCCAAAAGAGTTGTAATCCTACCTTTAAAGTTGTACCCAATCCATTAAGGGTGTGTTTGGTTAATGGGGTGGGCTAGGGTAGGTTTTCTTTTTTTATATCCTAACCACCAAATCCACTCATCCACTTTAAAACCTTAACCCAAATTATATCCAATCCTAATCCTTGTTTGGGAAATAAATGTACAATTTAGCAACTGGCCCATATATTACACAAATAATTTTGTAGTAGTTTACCATTCTACCCATGACTCTATTCGATCCAATCCAAACCAATCATATCCTAAGTACTATTAACCCATCCAAGCCTAATAAAATTATACATTATTCACATATACGTAAAAACATATAAAAATAAGGAAAGTTAAATATATAATATTTTTTTGTATTTTTTTTTTCAAACCAATCAACACTTTATTTCATTACTTAAAAATTGATTACAATGTTTCAACATTTTCCTAGTTATGCTATCACGAACTATAATGAAGGTTTGTGAAGGTTTACATGGAATTTTTTCAACATGCATCTAAGTTCTACAGTTGAAAGCAAAGAATCCATACATGAGATCACTCGGGGCATAGAACAAGAAATGAGTGTACAGATATTACTTTCCATTGCAATTATACATCATTTGATCTTTACATATAGCCGTTTCCTTTGACAAATATTGAAAATGTTAGCGTCAAAATCAACAAAATTATCAAAAGAGCATAAAACAATTAGGTTGTGATAATTCTTATTGTTCTCTCCATAGAGGCATAATAACAAACACTTGGCACATGCAATATGCCCAACAAGAATAGAACCTCTGTTCAAGCCTCTTCCGTTTGTGGCACATGCAAATTCATTCCCCCTAGTTGCCTTTAATAGGTTCTTCAGTTTTTTTCCACCATCTGGCTTTAGCAAGTTCTTTTGATTGTTTCCCAACTAGATTCACTAGTTTTGATCCCTTCCATATTTTTATTGTTTATGTCAATATCAAATTCAGCACTATCTTCAAATACAGGCTTACCAAAACTAGAAATATGCTATGGGGACAAATCAAATTCCATATTTTCATTTTAGTTCAAGGTCATCAATTTGTGGCCCAAGACAAGCAGTACTCATTTCTTGGCCTTTGGAAATGCTCCTAATCAAATGAAGGAAGTTATCCCATCCAACTAGTGTATAACCACCTTTATCCAACTACCCAAACACACCCTAAAGGTGTACCTACATCCAAGTTTGTGATGTTGACTTCATTATTTTCAAATTTGAAGTTAATTTTATAACATGCAGTTTTGATGATTAATTTTTGTGGAGTTGGAATATGGGTTTGCAATTGACCATTGGAGCTTTAAAATTGAATGTTAGGTTTTTTTTTTGCTTGGGTTTTGATTTCATTTTTTTTAAATAACATTGTATTTCAATTGGATTTTAGTTTAGGGTTATTTTGTTTTTATTACTTTTCTTGGGATTGTTTAATTATTTGGGATTGTTCAATTTTGTAGCCACACGAAATTGGATACTAAAAATTGTGTACAGAATGAAGCTACTTGGCCCACTACATTTGTTGAAAGCTCCAAGAAGATTATGCGTGCAATTGGGTTTAGACTTTATACAATTTTTTTCTATTACATCTTATGAACATGTATTATGAACATTCTTTTTTTACCAAGAAGATGATGCATAGTATAGGACAACGAAGATGGTAAGCAATACAAACAAAAAACCAGAGTTTCATAAGCGCCAAATAATTGATACTTCCAAATATGCATTCGAAAAGGTTAATGCTTAAATTGTAGTGTCTTTAATGCCATTACATTCACCCATTTCAATATGTTTAATTCATTGATTTAAAGTTGTAAAACATCTTGTAGCATCTTCTTGGTACTCGTTGCTCTCCTTCATTGCTAGTTAAAGTAATTCAATCATGCAATGATCAACAAAAATGAGGCATTGTGGAAATGGGATTGGGGGGTTTACTTAGTTTGAATATCCACAACTTTAAAAGGGGTTTATGCGAGTGGATCTTGAATAGATTTGACCATAATACATATACTCTTAATGTGCACAACAAATCTATGGTGTTTACTCCGGTGGATGTTGAATGGATCTTGGGGTTAAAGTTTGGTGGGGATGAATTGGAAACAAAGGGCTCCCTGTCATTAATTATGGATCTTCAACAATCATTATTTGAAAACAAAAAGGAGTTGTCGTCGCGTGACATAAAATACAAACTACTTAAATTGAAAGAGGATTCCAAAGAATTTCGGCGTTACTTTCTTCTATTTGTTGTTCGGCATTTCTTGTGCCCCACAATGAAGTGCACAATGAATGACACATTATTGCATATGGTATTGGAAGTCTCATCTTTGAGGGGTAGGAATTAGGCCAAGTACATGTTTGATGCAATCATTCAGGGGGTACGAGATTACAAGACGACAAAACGGCAAAGTGTCAATGGTTGCATTCTTGTTCTCATGGTAACATATTTTTATTTGATTAATGTTGATTGAAAGGCTTCTATGCACTTTGATTTTTATTAATCATATTACATTCATGTCATATAGATTTGGTACTTTGAGTGTTTCATCCCAGAAACAGAGACGGTGGTGCCATTGAAGACTCGACCGTGCCCACGCATTGTATCATGGGGGGACAACGAAATAGATAAGCGCCTACATCTTCTAAACAAGTTAGGAGGCTACAAAAGTGACAAGGTAAATCGGTGTGATATAATCCTTTTTGTATCGTTTATTCATGGTATCTTAGAATTATATGCTACTAATAACATAATATATTTTGTATTCTTGAATTAGGTTAAGTTCTCAGTTGATGCAGTGTGCCGTGACCCTCCAGTTGTCAAGGAAGGCATCCACTCAAAAGCGGGAGTTCCAATGCAGTTACATAAACAAGTATTGTTCCATACCTACCGCTAATGTTTGGATTTCCAATGTTGTTTCTTTGTTTAAACAGAAATTTTCTATGTACTTAGGATTTTGAACCAAGGCTCTTACGATTAGAGGTGGATCAGGCCACCACCAAGAAAGCCATGCGTGAGGATTCAATAAAGGTGTTTAATGAGCTTGCCGCAATGAAGAATTGGATACAAGAGTTGTCCGACAAATTGAACGACTTTTGCAACAAATCTAAAGCACAAGTTGATAGTGGTGATAAAGGCGAGGCGAAAAAGCTTGTAATTTTTTTTTGTTTTTTGGTGTATTATCTTCTGCATCTTTTTTTTTTAATTGATAACTCTTGAAATGTTGTAGTCATAACATTGACTAAAATTGACAGGATGAAGTTAGTACAACTGATGATGATGATTACTCTCCCGAACCTGAAGGTGGGTACCCTCATATACAGAACCTCCAAGATTCAGATAAGAAAAATATATGGGCCTACATAGTGGACACTTCATTGAAGGATGCGTAAGTAATCCGAGAACTTCCCTGCTTATCACAATATGTATGTGTTATTGGTATATGATTCATTAATGTATGGTGTGATTGTAATAAGCAGGGAAGTTATTGTTTCTTTTGATGAATCCTAGCATTTCTTGAGTCCTGCAGATTTGCAATCATTACTTGTACCCAATTGGGTGCGCGATTTTGTAAGTGCGTTGCCTATAACTATATTTTTGTATTCAACTATTATGAAGAATGCAAATCAGTCCCCAAATAACACTAACTTGTCACTTCTTGTCCACTTACAGGTAATAAGTGCAGTGCCTTGTATTATGTCGACCAATGAAAAGATAGACGCCACCACAAAAAAGGAGAGATGGTACTTGCCAACTTGGTTCTCAGTAATGTATTTCTACACATACGTTGTATACTCACTAACTGGCTATATCAAGGACATGAATCTAATTTATGATTGTTGTTGGTAGCAACAAGCAATTTCATTACAGTGGTCAGAGAATGGTTTTTTGGATGAGAAATTTGAAGAAGACTATGCCTATTTAATTGGTGACATTATCAAATGTGATAAGGTTTGACACCCTTCTTTAGACTGTTCTCATCTGTTCTATTCATCTTGTTGGATATTTATGTCTTAGTTTATTCATGGTTTACCTGTGTGTTCTAATGTAGATATATATATACCTATTAATGATGACAACAGTCATTGGTATTTAACGGTGGTAGATGTAAATAATAAGGCGGTGATGATTCTTGAAACCTTGCGTGATCCTCGCAGGAAGCATATCCGACTTTCCCAATCTATTAAAATAGTAAGTTTATGCATACCACGTAAATTGAACGAAAGTGTTTCCCATAATAGGTTTCCTCTAATTTTATTGAAAACATGAACAGGTGAAGGTACTACATCGTCTACTTGCTGAGGTAGTGGATGATGTTGAACACATAGACTAATGGCCTATCAGTACACCAAGATGGGTGCCGGTTCAGAGCAATGGATTTGATTGCGGAATGTACGTAATAGAGTTGATCGGAGCACCGTATTTGAGTTAAAAAATACGTATAAGGGTATTATACTTTGCTGCATTTTGTAGTATGTCATATAGTGTTGCTTTACATCTGGTACAGAATGAGGATTTCAACTAGATAATGCAATGATTTCGTGCTCTTGTAGGAACCTACTGCAGATACAAGGAAGGAGTTAGCACTCAGTCTTGTCACACATGTTGACAACAACCACAGGGATATGATAGTTTTTAGGGCGTCAAATGGTTAAGAGTTTTTTTGTGGTTGCAAGATTGTTGGTTCTAAATTTTTGAGGTTGGATTCCAATTTTTGGGTGGGGTCTAACTTTTTGAGGTTGGATTTGAATTTTTTTCGCTGATTCTAATTTTTTGGTTGTGTTTCAAATTTTGTATTATAGGTTATGACCTTTGGTCTATTCCAATTTGGCTGGATTAGGTGACAACCTTTTGCAAAGGCTTCCAACTTTTAGGTTAATTGGATTATGTTACTACTTTTTTTGAGTTATGTTACTACTTTTTTACATTGATATTAGTTGATTTTTTTTTTCTGGTGAAACATGATTACACTAGGCCATGTTTTGCATCATTGAACATCCTATGGTGACGTTGATTTTTTAGTCTTTTTCGCAGATTTTTTTTTAATTAAAATGTTGAGGACATTAGATTGGAGTGCATAGACTGGTTGGTAAGAATGGTTGTTGATTGAGTATTGGTTGGTAGAAATAAATAGATATTTTGCCTACATGAATACTGTTTTGAGTACTGGTAGTCCTTGGACTACAGTTGGCTTGTCATGGCATAAGTATATAAATGTCCTTATTGTCCATTTAAACCATTATTTAAGGAGACTTCGTATGCCTTGACTAGTGGATCTAGATCTTTTTCTACTCTCTTCTACATTTAAATCCTTTCACTTCTACTTCTACATCTCCTTCCTTTTGTACTCATTTCAAGATCTTCAACTTTTTTACTCTGCTTTTGAACCAGGGAATGACCAAACAACATAAATGGTATGTTCTTTTTAAGGGTAAGGTTATTAGCATTTACCCATCATGGGAGGAATGCCATCAACATGTTTTAGGGTATAATGGGGCATTGTACAAGAGTTTTTTCTCTTGGGAGGATGCAAAAGTGGCACTTTACAACTATATTGTCTCTAAGTATGATAATCCTCGCAAAGCTGGTGGACAGATGACACATGAAGAACTGGGTAACAGGGCACATGTCAACTACAATGCGAATGAATTTGTATGGTGCATTATAGGATTGGTAATAGGTATCATACTCACTCATATTATATACCACTTTGTCGCACGATTATGAACTAGTTTATGTTTTATCCAACTCAAAAGGGCCTGCACAATTCTAATTTTTTTTTTAAGAAGAAAGAAATAATCAAAGATTTACAAGCATGAAAATACAATTTTACACTCTTTTGGCTTTAATCCTTCAACATGCTTTGAAGGAATTTACATTACCACCAAGGAGCCCAGACTAACGAACGTTGAATCCATCCCTCCTGCTATCAACCCAGCCATAGCATTGCCTACCTCCTCTAATCCTTGAAGACCACCATTTTTCTCAGGCTTTGCAAAGAACTTATACTAGCAAAATCAAAAGAGCACCCATGAGCAAATCTAGACCTTGTAAAGCCTCCAAAATTTGAGACAAAATGAACCATAAAAAATTATAATTGTTTGGTTCCAAAAAATATATTGACCCTCCTCTTTGGGAACCTAAAACTATATCCCAGTCCATACTATATACAAAAAAAATCTGTAAATTTTAAAATTTTCTGGTCCGTGTAATTTATTAAAAAGAATATGTATCATACCGTAATCCTGAATGATGAACCCAAAATTGGAGCACTTATCACTAGCCACAGCAGTGCCTACAAATTGACACTATCAAAATTGCCAACCTCTTCTCTGATCCTTCAAAACCACCGTTCTTTTCAGGCTAAACAAAGAACTCATACTAGCACAATCAAAAGAGCACCTCAGCCTAGGCAAAGAACCCATACCAACACAATCAAAAGAGCACCCAACAGCAAATCTTGACCTTGTAAAGCCTCCAAAATTTGAGAAAAAATGCACCATAAAAAATTATAATTGTTTGGTTCCAAATTAAAATGTATTGTTTTGTTCCACAAAATATATTATCAGCCTTTTCAAGACTATATAAAATAGACTACAAAACCTCTACTATATTTCATATAGTTGGAAAAGGGCAGACCCTCCTCTTTGGGAACCTAAAACTATATACCAGTCCACACTATATACAACAAAAAAGTCGGTGTAAATTTTGGAATTTTCCAATCCGTCCGTATAGTTTACTAAAAAGAATATGTATCATACCGTAACCCTGAATGATAAACCCAAAATTGGAGCGCCCACTGCACTAATATCTCCACAGGTTTATCATTTTCTGACAGTCATCCTTGTAACGTTGTCGTGCCTTCGTTATAATCATGTCTCTTGGTTCATTGTATACATGAGTAACTAGATTAATTGCTAAGTCCATGCGTATTTGATTTGATTGCTCCTAAAGACAACATTATATTAAGGTTCACAAATTAAATTGTTAGAACAAATTTAGTTCACTAAAAAGAAAATGTATTATATCGTAATCCTGAATGATGGACCCAAAATTGGAGCACTCATCATCTTGATAACAAAAATTTCACAATCATGACTATTAGGCTGTCGAGGGGCCCACTACACTTGAGTTATGGGCCAGTGGATCAATGTTGGCCTGTGGTTCGATTCGACAAATTCAAGGACTCTGTCTAGTTCTTTAATCACATTCTTGACGACAATGTATCGGTGCTCGTTGGGCCACATTGGCAGTGAATCGAGTAGCAAAACTTGTTGCTCCACTACATCAACCAGACATAGATACCAATGTATATTGTTGTCGTTTATGGATATATATATCTACATTTATACATAAAATAGATTGACGGTTATATATATGCAAATATTATTGTTGAATTGATCCATCAAAAATAGAGGAAAAAATAGTTCAAAAAATGGAGCAACTACGTACCTTTTCATAGTCCTTGAAATGTGAAATAAAATACCTTTGGAATTCAAGCAACTCATACATTTTTTCTTTGTATGTTATACCGAGTTCTTTTTGCTGGGTATTGGAGAGTACTACGAGTACACATTGAGAGTTTAAAATATTTTTTAAATTTATAAATGTGAAATGGATCATTTCCGAAAATCATGTTGGTAGGTACCACCGGGACTTTTTTGTAAATGGATTAATTTTGACGGACTCAGGAATCAGATATGGTGCCAAATTTAATATCTTCAAGAGGTCAAACAATACAAAATTAAACTCACAACAGTATCATCTTAGCCACAACATATTCATATTAGTCAATATTAAAATTATACTAAATAAATGTCTATCTAACTCACAACATCTAGTAGCAATTTTGTTGGTTTTAAGGCTTCAATCATTGCTCCTCTTGACGCATAACAAGTTTCAATGCTCACCAATACCTCACTGTATCATTAAAGAATTGAATTAGTACTTTATAATGCTCCAATAATAGAGTGTTCAGGAAGCAAAATATAGTAGATATCTCATTTCAAGAGACATGTCAAATATGTAATTGAAGACAACCAATTTGTCATCAGCAGTTATTTCGTCGAGTGATGGATACTCCACACCTAATGATGGGTTCCGCGCAGTACTAGAGTCTGAATCTGCTTATAAAATATAGAGAGTCTAAAGTCTAGTTATAAAATACAAAGAGTCAATAATAATTGGATAGTTATGTTATGTTAAATATGAAATACAAACCTCATGGATGACCACCGTGGGGGTGTGGTGATTTTGCAAGCCTGGTGTACTTTTGTTAACCTTACTTGCATTTACACTCGGGGTGTGGTGATCCTGCAAGTCTTGTGTAATTTTGTTAACCTTACTTGCTGTCACACTCTCCTTCTCGACATCTAGTAATTCCCTTGATGCAATTGTCCTTTATTCTTATTTTCATTTATTTCCTCCTCGTACTCTTCATCATTAATTCCCTTCTTATCCTCATTATCCTTATCCACATCCTCTTCATTATTTTCATTCACGTTCACATCCTCATTTTGAACATTCTCTTCTTTAGATCTATCCATATTCATTAATATCTAATTTTTTAGATACTTCCTCTTTTGAACGGTTTGCTTAACAAAATAAAACATAGATTTACAACCAAAAAATGGGATTTAATAATAATATGGATGATATAATGTTGTCATACCTTCAAAATGTAAAACGGTGATTTCAAGTATTTTGAAGGCTTCCTCTTTGAAATTCTTTGCAAAATCTTTGGGGTGTATTTTTGTTGAGTGCAAGAGTGGGAGCATGAACCCTGTGGAAGGTCATGTCTGCATACCAACTTGTTTGAAGTTTGTCTGGGTGTATATTTCAGGGCCTTTATATCTGTTATTTGAACCATTTGAAGTGAGACCCATGTCCGATTTTCATGGTTGGATTCATTCGGTACTTCATTTTCATTGGTTCCTTTATTATTCTCAAATTCATGTTCATGGTTGGGATGTTTAAGTTCTGTCATGACATCCAAGATTTTCTGCATCATGCATGCCATTGAGGCGACTTTGGTAGATAAATTTTCTTGATCAACCATAATTTTCTCCAGTGACTTTTCCATGACAGAAAATCTTTGCTCCAATGACTGAAAAGAATATCAAATTATATTCTTCAACACAAAATTATAAATATTGTTTCATATATAACATCTGTAAGTAACACATACAATTGATTTTTCTTCGGTCCGGGCACCAGGTGGCACTATATTTGGTTCAGGTGCACCTGCATGAGCATGAGGGGACACTATGTTTTGTTCAGGTGGGCATGCAGTGATAGGATGCACTCCAACAATTGGAACCTAAAATAACAATTTTCATCATAAAAAAATTATATTCAAATTGAAAAACATACATATCATTTAAGTCTGTTGTAACATGATATCTCTTCCTGTTTCAGACTTTTCAATTTTTTAAAGAGTGTCACGCCCTTTTTGATTTCCACATCACCCCATGATGCAATATACGGAATTGTTTGACACTTTTTAATTGGTACAAGGGAAACCCCTTGCGGAGTGACGTGCTACAAATAAAAAACCTACAACAAATAACTATTCTCAATTACAAAAACAGTTACAATCACAATGTATAAATTTGTTAATATGTCAATTAATCATTTCATTACCTTCAGAATCAGTAAACAACCACTAATGTTATTTTGTTCATTTGTCTTATATCGTTGCACTCCCTCTAGGAGGGCATCAAATACTAACTTCGCCCAGTTCTTCTCTCCCAAAGAACCAACTTCTACCACAAAATAGAGGAATGAACTATTAATGGAGTTCTTTGTTGAAGGGCACAGTAGACATCCAAGTGAAAATAACACAAAGACACGGAGAAAATCATGTGAATCTTCTTTCATTTCCTGTAATTTTTCGTTCAAATATTTCAAAGAAATATCCTTTAATCCAGTGAACATTGACTTACACAGTCCATTTATTTTTTCGGCTGGGCCACTCGTTTTCACGTCTATCCCTCTATATCTCATTCTCAATATATATTCCACATCCATGGAAGACAACTTAAGGGATTTTCCGTGAATGTTCAAAACACATGATATCGGGTCAAACTGATCAACCAACCAAGCGCACAAATCTCTTTTCAGTACTTTACATTTGAGTCCTAACAAGTCTCCAAATCCAATATCTTCAATGGCCTTTTTTTGTGCTTCACTTAACTTTTGTATTAGTTTCACAATCATTCCTGGCGACCATCTTGTTCTGAGCTGTAATTTCAACAGTTGTATAAGAAAAAAAATAACAAATAAACCATTTAATATTATGGTTTTGAACCTTTTCTTTTTAGTTAGAGTTCTCTTTACGACTATAATACTCGTCTTTTGACGACTTGGCCATCTCTAAATATTTTTTTTTTCTCGCCATGTTTCAAATTCTTCCATTGGATGCCAAATTCTTTCATGGCCTGATGATTGAGTAGCGAAAGGTTGTACATGAGATGAAGACAAACAGTCTTGGTAAACTGAAAACAAAGATCATTGGAATAAAAAAAAAAGATCAACATAATATCATTTATACCCCATGGTCCAATTTTTTTATTTCCTTCCCTTTGATTTTCTTCAGACAATCCTTGTTATAATGAAAACATGCATCGATTAGATCATTTGAATAAAAAATAAGATCAACACTAATAATTTAGCCTTTAGATTAAAAAAAAATCTCCCACTAGTAAAAAAGCCAGGAGGTTGTTGGGCGAGATGACTTAATATCTTCAGCTTCAACTTCATAATCCTTCTTCACCATAATAGCTTCAGCGTCATGTTCCTTTTTCACCCTAAACATAAAATAAACCATTAACGACAGAAATGACTTCACCATATAAATTACGCTATTAACTACAAAAAAATTGTTCACTTACATTATATCTAAACGAGTGGATCACCAATGGAGGATTATCAAGTTCACCCAAAAAACAAATTAATGGAGTTTTACAGTACTCGTTCTTGTTGAAGACGATACAAAACCTAAACCAAGCAAACAAATAATTTTTGTACGGTGAAAGAGATGGAGGGAAGACAAGAGGAGTAACAGTTTTTAGGCGGGAAAGTGGTTGGAGGGAGAGATAAGGTTTTTGTGATTTGTGGAGCACAATATTCGATTAGAAAATAAAAAATTAATATATTTTAATATGTGGGGTGTAAGTGTAATTTACAATGTGAATATTAGGACTGATCCTAGGTAAATATCACATTTTTATCCCTATTATTCCTTAACTATCACACTTTTATCTCTTTTATCCTTTAACTATCACACTTTTATCCCTTAAATAATCAAAAAAAATTTCAAAAATATTCAATTTTTTTATAAATAGTCCCATTTTTTTATTAACAACAAATAAATAATGAATAAAATCAAGAATTGTAAATAATGTTTTCAACTTATAATATTTTTGAATTGAGTTCCAATTTTTTGGTGACTCCCATTCGACTAGATCAAAAAAATCCTACTATCCAAAAAATATTCAATATTTTTTAAATAGTCCCATTTTTTTATAAAGAATAAAATCAAATAATTAAAATAATTCCAACTTATTTATTTGGTTAGTTCTAACTGTTTTGGTTAGGGTTCAACTTTTTTAGGTAGGAGTTCTAATTGAACATTTTTGGAGGTTCAAACTCTTGGGTGGGTTGTAATAGTGGGTTCTGGGAGGTTCCAACTGGATTCCAACTTATTGTGGTAGAGGTTCCAATTGGGGTTCCAACTTTTTGGCCATGGTTCCAACTTTTTGGGGTGGTTCCAACTTTTTTGGTTAGGGTTCTGACTATTTTGAGTAGGGTTCCAACTTTTTTGGATTGAATTCTAACTATTTTGGGTAGGGGTTCCAACTTTTTCAGTTGGTGTTCCAACTATTTTGGGTACGACTTCCAGCTTTTTCGTAGAGGTTCCAATTCTTGTGGGCGAGTTCTAACTTTTTTGGGGTGGTTCCAACTTTTTTGAATAGGGGTTACAACTCTTTTGGTGGTTTCAACTTTTTTGAGGTTCCATCTCTTAAGGGATTCTAACAGTAGTTGGGGGAGGGTTTCAACTTTTTGGATTAGAGTTCGAACTTTTTTGGGTAGAGGTTCCAACTTTTTTGGTTAGGGTTCCAACTTTTTTGGTTAGTGTTCCAATTTTTTTGTTATGGGTTTCAACTTATTGGTTAGATGTTCCAACTCTTGGGGTTCTAACTTTTTTGTGAAGGGGTTCTAATTTTTTTGGGTGGGTTCCAACTTTTTTTTGTTAGGAGTTCAACATTTTTCGTTAGGGTTTCCAACTTTTTTGAATAGGGTTCCAACTTTTTTTGGTAGGTTTCAACTTGTTTGATTAGGGGTTTCAACTTTTTTGTTGCAGTTCCAACTCTTGTGGGTAGGGTTTCAACGTTTTTGGAGGTTTTAACTCTTGGGATTCTAATAAATAGGTGGGTTATAACAGTTGGGTAGGGTTCCAACTTTTTTTGTTAGGGTTACAATTTTTTTGGTTAGGGGTTTCAATTTGTTGGGTAGAGGTTTCCAACTCTTCGGTAGAGGTTCTAACTTACTTTTTTTGTTAGGGTTCCAACTTTTTTGAATACGGATTCCAACTTTTTTGGATACGGATTCCAACTTTTTTGGATGGGTTTCAACTTCTTTGGTTAGCGGTTGCAACTCTTAAGGGGGGGTTCCAACTTTTTTTGGGTGAGTTTCAACTTTTTTGAGTGGGGATTACAACTCTTGGGGTGGGGTTCCAACATTTTTTGGAGTGGGTTCCAACCTTTTTGTAAGGGTTCCAACCTTTTTGGGTAGGTTTCCAACTGTTGTGAGGGTTCCAATTTTTTTGAGTTTAAAAGGGTTCAACTTTTTGGTAGTGGTTCCAATATTTTTGGGTAAGGGTTTTAACCTAATTGGGTTAGGCTTTAACTTTTTTGGTTAGTAGTTCCAACTTTTTTGGATAAGGGTTTCAACTTTTTTGGATACGGGTTCCAACTTTTTTGGGATGAGTTTCAACTTCTTTGGTTAGCGGTTCCAACTCTTGTGGGGAGGTTCCAACGTTTTTGGAGGTTCCAACTCTTGAGGGTTCTAACAGTAGGTGGTTCTAACAGTTGGGGGAGGGTTTCAACTTTTTTGGGTAGGGTTCAGACTTTTTTAGGTAGAGGTTCCTTGACAGGGGTTCCAATTTTTTGGGTTATGGGTTCCAACTTTTTTGGTTAGGAATTTCAACTTTTTTGGTAGAGGTTCCAACTATTGGATACGGATTCCAACTCTTAAAAGAGGGGTTCCAACTATTTTGGGTATGGATTACAACTCTTGGGGAGGGGTTCAACATTTTTTGGAGTGGGTTCCAACCTTTTTGGGTAAGTTTTGTTGGGAGGGTTCCAACTTTTTTTAGTTTAAAGGGGTTCAACTTTTTGGTAGCGGTTCCAACGTTTTTTGAGTGAGATTATTTGTCAAATTCCCCTAATCTTTTCCATTACCGGTTTAGCAGGAAACCGGTATCCACTTCTCAAACTTGATCACTGGCTACAAAAACAGATAAATTAAATCAATGGTCCAAATGAAATTTTGGTACCGTATCGAAAAGAAAATATCGGTATTGTAGTCTGACCCTTTAGATTTTGGCATAAAGTGTGACTCTGTCTCCTTTTTCCTTACGACTCTCTGATTCTCAATCATATCAGAGATAATTGACCCAATATATATATATATTTAAGAGAAATTGATTTTTTTTTCAAATATTTAACTTTTTGACAATTCTTCTCTTAAACTCTGAAATAGATTATACTAATTCAAGCTAATTTAAAAATATATTAGGGGTAATTCGTATCTAAAGGTACGGTGGGACGTAAGTGATGGATTTAGAAGAGGAGAATTTAATGTGAATAATTTTGAGAAAAATGTTAGTAACCATCGAATGAGTCTATTTGAGATCGTTGGACTAGTTTATTGAAGTCTGCTTTATTTTATATTATAGATCTCATGAGGAAGAAGGGTGGTTGACCATCAGAAGATGTGAAAAATATCGAACTTAAAACCTCTCGAGAATAAATTAACTATTAAACTATCCCTAAAAACTCAAAAAATGGAATTTGGGCTATATTGCTCCTAAAAAAAATGCAAGTGAATGCGTATGGCTAAGTGGCTATCATTTTTAATTTAATTCAGTTAGATTTTAACCCACAGTTTAACATAAAATATAGCTTTTAATAAAATATAGTAGTTAAACAAGATTGTTGAGCTTGGTGAAAGCATAACGGAATATAGTAAAGGCAATTTGTCACCTGTTGCTTTATGTTGACAGCCCATCCATCCGAACCAACCACTCCTCCATTCTCCCAAACAAAGCCCAAATAAAAAGAAGATAAAGCCTATTTAGGTGCGGCTGTGTTATCATACTAGTATTTATAGTCCTCTTTGGTAATTTTTTTTTTGTTTTATGATTAAAAAAATAAAAGTTGTTATGATTTTTGGTTATGATTAAAAGATAGTTATGGAAAAATGGTCTTTTTTTTTTTAAAAAAAAAAACAAGATTTGTTTTTATTTTTTTTTAATCAAAGAACACAAAAACACACCTACATAAAAAAAATAACACACTAAAATAATACACACACTAAAACACACGCACACCCCCCTTCTCCGACCCTCCATACCCAAACATAACAGAAACAGACACAGAAAAGCATGAATAAAAATACAAACACAAATGAAAATATAGGCACCCATACATACACACTAAAACACCACGGCCACATAGATGAAAAACACACAAATTATCGCATGATGAACATTGTACACGATCAGAATTTGATTACAATGGCTACCCAATTACTTTTTGAGCTTAATTTGACCTGGTTCCATCTGGGTATCAAAATTTGAATTCTTTAAAGTTGGATTGAATTTCATATTATAAAATTTGACTTATCATTATCGCACAATGAACATTATATAATTAGGATGTAATTATAATTGATATTACTAATAGAAAACATGTAGTTCATATTCCAAACAAGTCAGCAAGGCTAAGCAAAGTCTGGCTGACCTGACTGATGCCTTGCCGATCTGATCTATAAGCAAAACAGGTCACCAAGGACATAGAACTACTTAGCATCCACCAAAAAGGGTAGCAAAGGGTTTTCACCAACAAGCTCTTGGGCAAAAAACCATTATTCCAAGAATGTCACGTCACAGTTTTTAGAATGTTTTGTCACACTTAGAGAAGAAAATCTCTAATGGCCAAATATTCCTCCAAATATTCTAATAGACTAGAGGACTACATCATCATGATTGCTTAAGGACCTCACCACCCTTGTGTATAAATAGGCAAGCCAAGTCATGTGCAATTGAGAGCTCTCACTGTAATTATCTTATTCTTCCTCAAGTAATACAAAACAAGAGGAGCAAGAGCCTCCGTTACAATAGATTAGCCTAACTCTTTAGTTTTGTGAACCACTCATTTTCTTTTGTCCTTGTCTTTCATAGTGTATGAGCGCACGCACACACACGTCATACACTTTATACAAAGCTCTTCAGTTATCTCCAGTTCACACCTCTCAGTTTTTATACATCATTAATTTAACATCTTCTATGGAAACAATTTTAATCGTTCTATCTCAAATTCTTTCTGTTTGATTGATGGTTTTGACGACAAGTATGAGACAGAATCTAGAAAACTAGCCAAGAGCTCCTGCTCCACCTCTAGTCCTTCTTGTTAATTAGTCTTAGGTTGAGAAGCAGGAAACTTAAGCAAACCATGTTATGTCTTCTCAAGCAAAATCAAAAAAATTAAGTGAGAATATTTGGTTGTGATATCTCATTTATTTATAGTAGAAATTCAAAATTCAAAAATCAAAGGCGGGTGATACAAATTTTGAATCACAGGATGTGAGAGAGAAAAAAGAATATAGAATAAATAAAAATGACACGACAAGATCACAATGAAAAGATAAAATATTTAGAGTAGGACAACAAAAACAAAAGATATCCGTCTATTAATTCTATCAACCAATTCAACTTATTTTAGTACGTGTCATTTTTCTGACACTATCTAACCTTTTATTGATGTGGCTATTTCTGATTTTTGTTAGCATATAATGGTGCCAGCTTGGTACCCATTGAGCATGAAAAGTTTTCTCAATTTTTCGTTGGTGAACTGCCATGTGGTGTCTGATGAGCACAAATATTTTCTCCGCACATATATCTTATGCAATTAAAATCTGTTGTCATGTATTTTTCTGGTTAAATATGTAAATATGTAAATGGAGATAGTTAGAAAGGTTATGACAGTATACAATTTAAACATAAAACACAGTGACCAGATCATAATCCATAGCTGATCGCAAGATAGTTTGGATTGGGACAATATTCAATTGACCTGAATTGCAGGTGATGCGTAAATGGTGTGGGAATTTTTTAGGTTTGGTTCCCTCTTTCCCCTGTCCGAGTATTGTGCATCACCCTGGTGCTAATTTAATGAAGCTCTCCTAAAGACTCAAAACCAAAAGCATGCAAGCCAGATCTATAATATAAAACCTGACATGTTTCAATAAACTTAACGTAAATGTGAAGTCCAACACTAGCTCACTGGTAAAACATATCAATCTGACAACATACAGATATTCAACCAGCCTTTCTATTGCAACATATCAAAACAGGTAATGTAACAACCAATCACAAGAGTCCTGGGAAGAGAGAACACATATACAATAGCTCTCTTGATCCATATATAACAAACACCGTGCAAAGCATATCAGCCTTTATTGGATGCAAGATATACTAAAAGCGCCCAGTGATCTCGCACCAACTGGATAAGTTGGAGCATGGATATCTGCTTACCCAGACCATCCTCTCTGAGAACCCCCAGAAGAATGCCCATTCAATCTGTCGAGCACAGCATTGAAATCAACGGGCTGGCCGCTCTCCTCCAACCTTTGAATTACGCTCACAACATGATCACCCCTATATCCCATGTTCACCAATTTCTCAATCAGCTCATTGTAGGGATGGTTGCGCATTAACTGTGGAGGACGAGTCATAACGTTAGCACTAGCAGTTGGCAGTGGATTCTGGAGAGGTACAGTTGTGGGAGGATACCCATTTTGAGGGAAGTTAGGCTGTTGTGGTAGATGATGTATCCTTCCCCCTTCACTCTCGTACATCATATATGCATTCCCCGGGGAGAATGTAGGATGGGATCCAGCAGCTGTATACCCATCCCCTGGCGGAGCTCCAAAAGTGGCCTTGAGATGTTGAGGTGATGGTTGTGGCTGGACAGTCCTACCAGCCCCACCATATCCGTAAGGCATTGCCTCTGAACGGCTTGTGCCTGGCTGAGGAATTCCAGAAAATGGCACTTGCATTGGCATGCTGCTTGGGAGTGTCTCAGGGGGAGAAGGATTTGCTGGTTGAGTTGGCAGATAAGGAGGGTAAACCGCTGTAGATGAGGGTCTAATCTGGGGCTGTATGGAGGGCTGTTGTGGAGGCTGCACCTGCTGAGGTAGCTGCTGCGGCCACTGCTGCTGATACTGAGGTAATGGCTGGATATGTGGTCTCTGATTCAGTTGAGATTGTGCTGGCTGTGGTGCCACCCTAGAAATGTCTTGCATTTGGGGAGTTTGATACTGAGAATTTGATGGCAAATATTGACCCTGAGGTGCCGGGGTTGGAGCTGTAGGATTTGGTGGAGGTAAATAATATGCCGGTGATTGTGTCATACTCTGAGGCGGCATTGGTGGTGGTGGTGCTGCTACAGGCTGCTGCTGCTGCTCTACAGGTCTGGTGGGAAGTGGAGGTGGTGGTGCCACTTGATGGGGTAGGGCAAGAGCCAATTGCTGGCCATGCACGTCTGATGTGTTCTCTGTCCTTCTGAGATCAGAAGCAGGTGGTGCAGCTCTCTCCTCATTCTGCTGGGAGTTGCTTGACGAAGAGGATTCTTTCTGTGCAAGATGAATCTTGGCTAGTTCCTTCTGGGTTTCAGCAAGTTCTTGCTTGTCTCTTAGGATCTGAACAGACCTGTGAACCTGCAGTGGCATCATAAAACAACTACTGTTGTCAGATTCACATGATGTGAAACTAGTCTAAGATTTATCCATATAATCGGTAGAGAGAAGAAAATAATAATAGCAAGTCAGACACATGGTCCAGCCCAATTATTCTGCAGTAAAACCGGCTACTAACTTCAGACCAAATTGGTGAGTTGCCTAAAGCTCAAAAGGAATATCAGAGAATTAAGTAATCCTTTTATTCTGTAGTCAAAAAAAAAAAAGTATTCCTTTTATTCTACTGAAAAGAGCTAAATATTAGAAATAAATGTAAACTGACGAATAGATTTGGTGTTATGCCTGCAACCTCTCGGTAGTGTAACATTCAATTGAGAAGACAACATCAGACATGTCACACATCTTGCTGTCATCTAAACACAAGAATAAGATACTTTGCACACCACATGTTCTGACTTCTAAGCAAGAAGCATAGAAAATAATTCAAAATAAATCTCTTGGTTTGCCAGCATAGCTTGGCACTGGGTTGTGTGCGGTTCAATTAAGCTTCTAATGACAATATTCAAGTATAAAACTTACACAGAACAAAAGGTTCACGCGTAACTAGTCTTTTAACTACTGCCAGAATAAATGTGCAGAGTTTCCCAAAAGAATCAAACCTTCATATAATTTTTGTTATTGCATTTGGAATGAGTCATGGGAAGCATAAATGCTCACAAGTAGAATTCTTTAGAGCAAATGATTTCAAACTTTCATTTCTTTCCATCATTTTCTGTTGATGTATCCATTAATTGTTTAGGCTTCTATTAGTCCAGATTCATGACAACAAGCACTTTCAATCATTTGTCACCCTATATTATGATTGATACTCCATTTACAGGAGGCATTTAAACCTCAAAAACCTAGGGAGAATGACTATAAAATGGACAGACACATAGATAAAGAATAGAAGGGCAGTTGACTGGGTACATACCAGCAAATATTATACGAGGAGCTAACTTGACAATCTGCTCTGCTCCACAAATATTGTGAAAAGGCAGGCAGTCATTCAAATGTCTATAAACTCCTACTGTACCTAGGGTTGGGGACCAGAGGTGGATTGTTATTTCGCTCAGTATATTGATAGATGTCGAAATATATTACCTCTTGGAGATGCTTCTCGAGAGATTTGAGCTTTGAGTCTGCCTCCGCGTGATCACGAACTAAATCAGACCGCATTTCTCCAATAGATTTGTCCAGGTTGTAGCAATATAATTCCAATTGCGATAGACGTGAACTAATGCCCTCTAGAAAACGCATGAGATTGTCAGCATATTTCTTCATGGTCATTTCAACAGTAGTGATCACATCTTGGTTGAATGAATCCTCTGGCGGACTATAAGTGGAAGCTGGAAACATAGATGATCTTGTCATTCTGCTTTTATGGAATTCCTGCTCAATATCAAGACAAAGAGTTACTAAGTGGGTGAAAACATCCAATAGCAAAACATCAACAGTCAAACATAGCTGATAAAGTGATATAAAAATGACATCGATTATGAGTGCAAACAGAAATAAAAAATTATTTGCTCCTCAGAAACACCAGAAAGGATACTTCAACATATGAAAACAAGGTAAAATGTGTGTCTACACACTTGAACTCCAGCCAATTGATCAATGCTGTTTCTCAACAATTTTATAAAGGGTAATGAGGAAAATTTTTCCCAACCTTTTTTTTTTCCATCAACAGTATACATCCAATATCTTCAGAATCATTAACATATATTCACTGCAATTAACATTCAGTTTTCAATTGAAACCCAATTTATCAAAGGACATTAAATAACAGAAAGTTTTGTAGAAGAGAACACGACTAAGAAAAACCATTTGATGGACTGCTCATCCTAATGAAAAGAAAAAATCTTCATATCTATGGAAAAAGTGAAAATATTTGACATTGCTCACTCAATCTCCACCACTCTAACACAAAACCTCACTAAAGCCTGCATTAAATTCACGAACCAAATTGCCTAAGATTCAAAATGAAATGCAATTGTTAAAAAGGTGGTTAACAAACCCCAATCCAACCTCGGTCAAAATAAGAAGTTAGAAAAGTCCCAAAGAAGGAAAATCGCTGCCAAAATATTAGTAAAACCCACAGAACACAACTCCAAACAAAAGCAGCCTACCTCGACATCTCCAAATCCTCAACATTGGCACTGGGAGCAACATTTGTATGGTAGTAGGGAGTGCAGTATAGAATAATGTAAATAAGGCACACAATCGTATCACCTAGCAATATATTTACACAATATTCCCAGCTGATCAGAAAATATTAAAAGCTTCTCTGTTTCCAAACCAAGGGTTATACTTCGAACTCCTGGAAACAATACAACTTTGTTAAAAGGAAAATAATAGCTGTGTTATTTAATGCGTGAAGCGAACCGAAGCGAACAAGTCCCCTTGGGCCTAGGCGAGAGGCGAGAGGCGAGAGGCGAGAGAGAGCACTTCATTGAAGCGAAACGAACAATAAAAAAACAAGCAAATATTTTATATCTAAACCATCACAGATGAAAAATCAGATCATTAGTACTCAACCATCACAACACATGAAATCCTTTCCGTTAAAAATAGGAAGCAACTACAAAAATTATATGATATTCTACTAAATCAGTCCTTTTCGAGAAAAGCAATTGAACTAACCATTACAAAACAGCAGAATCAAACAGGAGTAGTCTAAAAAACAAACACAGATGAATCAGTCTAAGCAACAAGTGCAGAAAACCAGCATAACAAAGTAGAAACCCAGTCATAACAAAATAGAAACCCAATCATAACAAAGCAAAAAACCAAAATAACAAAGTAGAAAATCAGTCTAAGCATAATTGCATAACACAACATGACAACAACAGTAGAGGGGGAGGTTCCAACAGAACTAGAAACAAAATCAGCATCACATCGCATCAAAAAAAAAAATAGAAACAAAGTAGAAGAAGAGGAAGTAGAATCAACATCGCAAGTAACAACACAACAAAAAAAAAACAGAAAAATAGTAGAAAAGGAGGAGGAGGTTCCAACAAAACCAGAAAATTAGAAGAAGATGGGAAGAATTAGAAGAGGAGAGGAAGAATCAAAGGATGTAGAATTAAAAACTTCACTAAAGTGGTGTTTGGTAAAACTAAAAGCTGAAGTCTGAAAGCTGAATTTGTAGACTATTTGGTATCCATTGAAATTTAAGTACTGAATTGAACTAAACTATTTGATAACCGAACAGAGCTGACGTTTGAAAATAAATTAATTTTCAGTTTTACCCTTCTACTGTTTAATTTGAAAATATTTATAAAATATGTCATAATATAAATCATAATCACTATTATTATATTGTAGTCTACATTTAACAAATATTTGATCAAAATAAATAAATAAATAAATAGCATTTGAAAAACACAATAAGTGAATAATAACAATTGATAAAAAAAAGAGCAATAACTAATAAATAATCAAATAATATTGAAAAAATACAATAAATTAAATTTCATTAACAATATGTGTGTGCGCCGTGAAAGTATGCGTGTGTGTAGCCCACATGTGTAACTGTGTGTGTGCAGTGCATATGTTTGTGTGTAACTGTGTCGGTGCAGTACGTGTATTTGTGTGTAGTGCGTGTATTTGTGTGTGTAATTATAATTATGTATGTATATTTTTGTTGCAGAAGGCAAGGGAAAAACAAAAAAAAGAAGAGATCGACAAGGAGAATAGATAGATTTGGGATTTTAGAGAGAAGACTAATTAAAGTTTTAATAGGATTGTAAAATATTTTGGGGTATAATTGTCATATTGTAAATATTATTAAAGATAATTTTGCTGAGCGCTTTCAGCTTTCAGAATTAAGTAAAAGATTTCCTACAAAATATTGTAGCCTATTTTTAAGGAACACTTAATATATAAAGAGAGTTTAAATTTTGATTATCAAACGGACTTAATTAATAAGTGTTGAATACTTTCATTTTAAGTGCTGAATTTAGGTTAATAAACACACCCTAAAGCAATCACTTATTCGTTTATTTCGCTTCTTTGCTTTTACGCGCTTTTCTCTCGCTTTGCCTACGTTTGCTTCACCTAGCATGTTCGAGGCAATAGGCTCGCTTCTGACAACATTGAATAATAGAGTAAAAGATTATAAGTAGCAGAGCCGCTAAAGAGCTCATTATAAGAGCAATCTTCTGTCTTTAGAAGTATTATAAGGATTTCAAACTAAGTCTGCAACTGTCAGATACCTCTTGGGAGAAGGTCCCACCATTACTTCAAAAGAAAACCCATCTTGCCAAAATTGCGGTCACATTTCCAGAGGGCAAAACAAATTCACTTAATTAATTTATTTCATTTTAGGAAATTACCCAATGGGAAGCAACTAAAAAAAAAAGTTGAGTGATTTTCCTAAGATTTTCTTTTTTTTTTTTAAACTAAGAGGAAAATA
Organism: Ilex paraguariensis; assembly: GCA_963454935.2. NCBI lineage: Eukaryota > Viridiplantae > Streptophyta > Magnoliopsida > Aquifoliales > Aquifoliaceae > Ilex > Ilex paraguariensis. Next base: position 139,881 of record CAUOFW020000908.1, read on the forward strand.
GAAAATGATGCGGCCAATACGATGTGTATAAGAAAATGCAAATTCAAAGACGGGACAAACTATAGAATTTGACTTGCTTTGAATGTAGACACTCACATGGAACCTTGCATAATTGTTTTTGAGTCTAGCTAGGTCTTATTTTTGAGAAACTTAAAATTGATTGGTTGGTATTTTTAGTTTATGGGTTTCAGAAACAAGAATATTTTTGTAATTTTTAGATTAGTTAGAAAGGGTCATAGTCTAATCCGTGGGTTGTCTTTTGGGTTAAATTCTATTGTTGGATGTTCTAGAATTTAGAGTCCTAGTTCTGGTTTAGGTTAGATTCCCACTTAATGCTTTAATTTATAGAGAAATAATTTTCAAAACTTTCGGCAATTATATAATTTTATTACTGTGTGATGCAATTCAAAACCCTAAGAGTGTTGCTGAAGGAACCATAGAAGTGATTTCTAATTTTCTATGGGGTTTTTTTTTTCTACAACTATCCATGTTCTAAACACCTTTATCAGATCTGATATACTCATAGTTATACCCTTAACTATCATCTACAAAACCCCATACCTTTCTCCTTCATCTAACCCCAAAATACTATTCATGTGATGAGAAACCAAATACTTTATTAATGATTAAGAAATAAAAGTTACATCAAAAAGGTTGGATAAGAAATCCAACCAATAAGAAAAGAAAAAGAGAGAAATCAAATTACATAATAAGCCTATAAGTCACAAATTTTTCTCCATCATGCTAAGATTGCAAAAAAGTGAGATTCCTTTAAAATTTTTAGAAATTGAAGCCCAAAATGAGGTTAAGAAATGAATACAATCCCATAATCCATCCAAAGACTCATATCGATCATAAAAAATTATTGCATTTCTTTCCTTCCAAATAATCCAAAAACTAGCAATAATAACACAATTCTCATGAGTCGCACCTTTATCGAACCTCCCAAAACCTTTCATATCTTCAATAAAAAAAGATATGGATGATAAAAAAAGCACCCAACTCAAACCCGCCACTTGAAACAGTTTATACCACATAGCCAAAGCAACAAGACAATGCAAAAATAAGTGATCTATACTTTCACAATCACCTTTGCACATTACACACTATTGAGGCAAAAAACAACTATGAGGTCTTCCTTTCTAAAGCACATCACAAGTGTTGAGCTTTCTATGTGCAATAGTCAATGCAAAAAATTGCACTTTAACAGGCATTTCAGACTTCCAGATCATCAATGTAAGGGCAAAAATAGGACAAGAATATTGATTTAACAAAGAGTCAAAAAAACATTTACAAGAAAATACATCAGACAATTCACAAAAGCAATAGAAACACTCCGAGAATAAGCTAGTTGATTGAGACGTGGATAGATAAATGAAAAAAATAACTCCACCCAAGCATCCTCCTAAACAAAGAATTCTCTAACTATTACCCACCATAAATCTCAACTCTTGGAAAAGTCTCATCAAATCTTGAGATATGAATTTCCATGGACAACGAAAACTTACCCCCTCAACCCCATTGGTGTCCCAATCCGTGGGCATGTAAGCTATATTTTCTCTTGAAAACTAAATGCCACAATGAATTTGGCTCCAATGGAAACCTCCATAACTACTTACCCAATAATGCTATGTTTCTTACCTTCAAATTACCAATAAAAAGGCCTCATTTGTCCCTAGGACTAGAAACCACCCTCCAGTTTATTAAATGATACTCCCCTCCCATAGAAAATCTCTCGTCATTTTTTCTATCTTCAAAATAATTCTCCTTGGCATTTTAAATAAAGACAAAAAATATGTCAAAATACTCGCTAGGACTGTTAGTGCTAAAGTTAACCTACCACCTCTTGAAATGAAAGCTTTTTTCCACTCATCCAACCTTTTTCCCACTCTTTCTACCACCGGATCCCAAAAAGTTAGTGACAATGGATTCCCACCCAAAGGTAACCCTAAGTATTTCAAATGCCATTCTCCCACCTTACACCCCAAGAGTCCTGCAACTCAATTGACGTTATCAATACATGAGTTGATTCCCACGAGAACACTTTTATCAATGTTTACTTTCAAACCATACACCAAATCAAAATTCTCCACAATATTCTTAAAGTTTACTATTTTTCCAATATCGTATCATCACCAAAGTGTAAATGAGTGACCACAATCCCATCTCTCCCTATACTAAAACATCTAACTAGATCACAAATCTCTGCCCTCCTAACTAACCTGCTCAATCCATCCGCAACTAAAGTATAAAAAAATTGAGATAATGGGTCACCTTGTCTCAAACCTTTAAATACCTTAAATCTACCTTTGAGTTTTTTATTAAGCATGATTAAAAAATTCATATAGTGCACACACCTTTTAATCCATCACCTCCATCTCCCTCCATATCCTTTCACCTCTAAAACATAGTCCAAAAAATCCCAATCCACGTGATCATATGCCTTGTCAAAATCAATCTTAAAAACAAAACCCTCCTCACCTTTAGCTCTGTAATCTTCCACAATCTCATTAGCTACAAGTGTTATATCCAAAATTTGCCTATCCTTAACAAAAGCTGCTTGACACTCATAAATGGTATAACTTGATATTACTTAGAGTTTCTCTTAATCTCATGGATAGCACTTTACTTTTGAATTAGCCAAGAAAGAAAAAACGATTGTTTAGTTGCAACAACTAGAACATAATCCCACAGAGAATATAAGGAGTTTAGATGTTCCATTTGACACAGAGGGGAAGCCAACCTAGGGAGGTGACACAGATCTCTCAAACAATAATTTTATAGAACTGGAATTGTTTCTCGGCTTTATTAAAATTAGGGAATGAAATTTCAAATTATAATATAGGCATGCTATGTTATGGGGTGGAAATCAAGGAAATAAAAAGCTACAAAAGTCAACATCATTAAGAGATCTTCAAGGTGGTCCTTAGTCCTTACTTTGCCTGACAATGATATTAAATCATGTAATCAATCTCACTCTGATACGTGCACATTGCACAACATTGTTTCTCGTCAAAATATCTCGAAAATTATTCCACAACAGGATTTTTTTTACTAGCTTAAGTATTGCTTTTACTAATCTTCTCCCACTATAGTAAATGTTTTACTTAATATAATGTGTATTCTTAACCAACATTACACAAAACAGAAAACTTTATCTTCCTTGATCAGAATCAGTATATTCCATTGCTTGAACACAAGCCATCAACGTGGAGTGGCCAAGAAATGGTCTCTTGTTGGGCCTATAAAAAGGTCTTCCAATCTTGTTCTTATATATCAAAAAGAAGATAGAAAATAAACAAACAACAATCTTAACGCCAAAGGTTCAGCTTCTGCAAGACGTCTCTGCAAACTAACATCACTTAAACATCCAAGATGCCATTCACCATCTACTTTAAAGAATCTGAATATTATATGAACATAACTTTTGTAAATAGATCACAATACATTGCAACAATAAAATTAGAATATTATATGAACATAACCTATAAATTCACCTGATCCTCTTCCTTCCAGCTAATTGTACACTGCCATTTATATCTATCTTCTTTCACAGTTTTTCAATTCGTCTTCACTAAGGAAGCAAAAATCACGCTTTCCACTGTTACATATTTACAAAGACCAACAATGATATAGGTTCTCACTTCTTCAACAAAACATAGCAAGTTCGAAACACATTTCTCTCCAATAAAAACTCAAGTCAGCCAGTCCAACGAAAATTCTATTCCTCTTCCCAGCAACACCAAATGCCATTGTACTTCATTCCAACCCCAAAGTACAAACCCAATGCCTCAAACCACCCTAAAATCTGAAATTCGTGAAGTAAAAATGGAAACTGCCTCAAATCACCCTATTTGCAAGGAAACACAGCATTCGATCTCCATTCCAGTTGACGTAAAAATGAATCACCTAAATCTCTTCCAATACTCAACTTCAATTCAGTCCATGAGTCCATAAAATCAAAAACACATATATCGCATAGAGCTATGGATTCAACAATCAAGGGGAAGAGGGAGGTCCCCTTGTGTAATACCTTCTTTGAAAATGCTTGTTCCAGCTATACAATTCAATTTATCAAATAATTACCAAACGAGATAGAGTATCCGAGTATAATACCTTAGTAGAATTGATCCCGATCACAGGCTCTGAGTGGCTTCCATTAGAACTCTCCTGATTCCCATAATCTTCGTACGAGCAAAGAATGTCATCGGTCACGAAATCGAACCCCTTCGAACCCGAATTGTTGTTCCGACCCGACGATCCGGAAGCCATAGTGGAAGATAAAAAATATCACTGATCGAAACAAAGTAAGAGGAAGAGAACTAGGGTTTCAAAAGCACGCAGATTAGGATTTTTTAGAGAGAGAAAGTGAGAGGATTTTTAGAGAGAGGAAGATCGAGTTACTTGGCTTGGTCGGCAAAAGAGGAAGATTCGTTTTTGTGCGTAGCTTGGCTGAGTCGTGCGGAAAAGAACCGTTTTTTCTCGTGAGTTGGTAAGATAAGGATAAGGGTCGATAATGGACCAGGCCGGGCCGGCTCAACTCCTAGAGATAATGGACGTTAGCATATTTTTTAAAATTTATTTATCTGACTTTTAGTGTTATTTTTAAATTTATTCTCTTTTAAGTCTTTTTTTATTAAATAGTTGTCAATAAATACATATTTTAAAATATTTTTAAATTCTTTCTAAAATATATTATATAATTAACCCTATTATAAATAATCCAGACCTAATTGACAGTTTTTATATTTTTAATATCTAAATATTAAAATGTAAGATCTTCAAGATTTTTTTTGATATTTGTATATTATTATATCATTTTGAATTTTAAAAATTTGAAATTTCTTGTGTGTGTGTGTGTGTGTGTATATATACATAATATCAAACAATAACACGCTCAACAAAAAAGTAATAACATCAAACAATAACACACTCCATAAAAAAATAATAACATCAAACAGTAATTTATTCAATAAAAAAATTAATTAAAATTTTAATCTTTAACATTACTCTTTGATATTACTATTTTTGTGTTGAGCGTGTTACTCTTTGATATTACTATTTTTGTGTTGAACGTATTGCTGTTTAATATTACTATTTTTGTGTTGAACGTATTGCTGTTTAATATTATATATATCTATGTATGTGTGTATGTAAATATATATATGCGTGTGTGTGTATATATATAAATATTACTATTTTTTTGTTGAATGTATTACTGTTTAATATTATATATATATATATATATATACACACACACACACACACTAAAGATAACCCGTATCTGAAGGTACGATACAATTAAAAAAAATTGAACATTGAATTTAAACGCAAAATAATCAAGCATTGAATTCAGACACATACTAAACTAAAAGACTAAACTCGCCCTATATCACGTGTTTGAAAATATTGCATGTAGTTCTTAAGCACAAAACAATCAACAATGAATATAAACATGTATTAAGTTGAAAATCGTTTGATTATTTTTAATATCATGACTTTAGTAAAATAAAGGATCAAAAGTTGTCATCAACCAATACTTTAACCACCTAAATTCAAAAAAAAAAATTACATTAAATCAGAAACACTCCAAATTACACAACTAACCAAACAAGAAAAGGAAAAAAATGAACTAAAAGTCACTTATGTCTAAAAGTCAATAACCCGTGCCGAAAGACACAATGTAATATAAATATCGAACTTCTCAAAGAGGAGTCCACTATACAACTTTTTAAAAAAAAATTAGACAAAATGAGTAGCTAAAGACATTGTGTAACACAAAATCAGGCACTAATCATGTAATACTAAAAATTTCAATAGAATACAAATATTTCACATCTAATTCTACCTTAACAAAATATTTCACCTCTAATTCTACCTTAACAAAATATTTCACATCTAATTCTACCTTAACAAAATATTTTCAATAGAATACAAAAATTTCACATCTAATTCTACCTTATAAAAATATTTCACATCTAATTCTACCTTAACAAATATTTCACGTATAATTCTAACTTCTGTCAAACATATGGTGTGATGTATTGGCTATGTGTGCAGGCTGAATGTGAGTGTTGTATGTGTGTTGGTGTGCATTTTGTGTGTGTGTGTGAAGCATATAAAATTGATGGGAGTTCAACAAATGGAAAATGAAACCAAATTTGTTAAACTAAATCCAACCAAACCTCTATTATTCAATGCCCAGAAGATCACAACAAAATTCAACACAATAGATTAAAACCAAAGCAAAACATTAGAATGTTCAAAAGCAAAAACACAATAACAACACATTAATAACCCAAAAAAGAGTAGCTTGATCACCAATCACAACATATTACAACAAAATTAATTCAAATCATTTCATAAACTCTACATGTCTACAGAAGCAAACCCATTGCGCTATATCAGGATAAAAATCCCTCATTTACACATCAAAATTTAGCCGCTGCATCAAAATTTAGTCGTAGTTTTGCCACACTCAACGTAGAAAACCTACTTTATATTCAAAAATCATACTCAGAGAACTTTAATCCCAAAAAACAAATGTACACATAGAATCCACCCCACCGCGAGGAACACACAATGTCTAATGTTACTGCTCTTTAACCAAAAAAATGATAAAGAAGAACAATGTTGAATGTTGGCGGCAATGTGTCCGTAGCTCTTTCTGATACAAATTCAGTCCATAAATTGACAAAGAAATCAAAATCTAGCAAAACCAAACATATAAAGAAATCAGATGAAAAACTCCTAAATGCAATATAAGTAGTAAAAACTTCCACAATAACTAAGTACACCACATCAAAATATACCAATATGAAATCGACCTCTAGCAACAAAGCAAACAACTTTGATACGAATAGAGAGATATCAAGAAAAATAATCACAACACAAATCATCAAACATATCCAATGCCTCCCAAAAACATAAATTGTGTTTCACTTGCTCCTCTGATGGGTCGGTGAAGATAAGGAGGAACCTATTTGGCCAAAGCTCACGTACTGCGTATGCCTACAAACATGATGCTAAAAACCTGTGTTAGGGATATACGACATAAGTTAAAAAAAAAAATACACCTTTCAAACACCATTAAAATTAATGCCAACTTTGATACGAATAGAGAGATATCAAGAAAAATAATCACAACACAAATCATCAAATATATCTAATGCCTCCCAAAAACATAAATATCAATTTACCTTGATGGTTGCGTTTCACTTGCTCCTCTGATGGGTCGGTGAAGATATGGAGGAACCTATATGGCCAAAGCTCACGTACCGCGTATGCCTACAAACATGATGCTAAAAAGGGATATACGACATAAGTCACAAAAAAAAAATACCCCTTTCAAACACCATTAAAATTAATGCTAAAGTTTGGGATAGAAAACAGAGAGAGAGAGAGAGAGAGAATTTATTAACCTGTGTTTGGATGTGTACCAGAACCCGAGCCTTGAAAGTCACGTGAAGATGAAAGCCTGAGGAAATGGGTATGCTTGGATCAGCAAGTTAGAGCTTTAAAACAGAGCAATTTTTTTTTGGGATAGAAATTAAAATTAATGCTAAAGTTCGGGCTTCACACTGTGATGAAGACTGGTGGAAGGATGTAAATGGTAAAGGCCGTTCCAGCAACTACCCACTCCAATATTTCTTTTCGTGGTGAGGTTCTGAAAAAGACAACGGTTGGGAATAAAGCAGGGATGAATTAATGGAAGTGACACCAATTTGAGTTATGGGTGCAGTTGAACCATTTGACATTTGAACCAATCGAGCTGAACATTAGAAAGAACATTAGAAAGAGCATTAGAAAGAGTTGTAGTTCGACATAGTATGAAGCAGCCGAAGTGTGGAGCACTTGTGGTTTGTGGCTCCAATGTCAATAATCCAAGAGTTATTCTGAAAAGATTGTAGCATGATTACAGAGATAAAAAGTCAATCTAGTTAAACAATCCCAAACCAACCAGCATATGTTACATATTAGAACTTTAATTGAAGTAACAGTAAGCAGTCTATGAAAAGATAACAGAAGCAGAGTTTAAGTTAATAGCTTTCAAGGTTAAAGATCATTGTGAAAATCATTTTTTATGAATAGCAAACTGAATTTTTTTGTACAAAGAAAAAAATGAAAACCGAAAAGAAAAGGAAAAACAGATGTGTGTGTGTGTGGTTGTGATTGTTTTTTTAACAGGTGTGGTTGTGATTCAGAGGGTGCCTTTGACAGAGAATGTATGTTAGGGGCATTTGATCGAACAGCTTGAGGGCATTTGAACGAAGAGCAAAACCAACCCAAACCCAGCCATACTTTTCCTTTTTTTCAATACCTTCCAATGCAATGAAAAACACAATGAAGCATTCACATTCCATGCAATGTCTAAAAGCAAACTAAATAAGTACCTTCGAGGTAAAACAGCGGAAGGGACTATACAGCACTACTCTCCAAAAAAGCAAACCTATTATGAGTGTCCTCAACCTCTGATACATAACAAATGAACCACATGCCTACCGCCAAGATATGTATGTAAGTCACCAGATGCTGAAGCCCCTCCATAACCACGACCACTGTGATCCATAACCAAATAGCACAAAAGAATAAGCAGTTATAAACACACAAACGAAAATCAATACAGCTTTGATTTAACTAAGAATAAAAAAAAACTAGTTCGTAGCAATACAACCAACAAATTCCACAAACACAATTCGTAGCAATACAACCAACTGTTGGGGCTGGGCCCTGATACTCGCGAGAGAGAGAGAGAGAGAGAGGAGGTGGTGAAGACACAGAAGAGGGATGGGGGGAGGGTGTTTGCGCAGGGAGCTGCCGCCTGTCGGTATGAATTTGGGGAAGAGAACGAGAGAGAGAGAGAGAGAGAGGGGTCAGGGAGCCGCCGCCTGTCGACATGAATTTGGGGAAAAGACTGAGAGAGAGAGTGAGGACAGTTGCCAGGGAGCCATTGCTGGTTGGGTTGGGTAGGATGGGATGGGGTGGTTTTGGGGGGAAGATATAGATATATATAATATTTTAATCTTGAAAGTTTCGTATTAAATTATATATGTATTATTCATGATATGTATTAAATTATATCATGTGCTGGGCCATTCGGAATTTGACAAGTCATCGATTAAGGCTTAGAGCAGCCCAGCCAAGAATTCCCAGGCCCATAGTCCGATAACAAAGGAAACCCTAACCTTAAGGGACTGTCCGTTTAGAGGGTTTGGGCGGGTTTGGAGGGGGGTTTAAAAAAAATTTATATAATAAATTAGTTATGTTGTTTATTTTAAATTTTTCGCAATTCAGTTCGTTTTGATCCAATGATACTAATTATACTTTCATTTTTTTTACAATTCTAAGATTTTCATCTATCATCATAACTCTATATATGTATCTATCTTACTCTCTCTCTCTCTTTCTCTCTCACACTATTATTTTTTTTCTTTGTTTTTTTTGTCTTGTCTTTGTTATTATTTACTCCATAAAACAGATGAAATTACATGTTATATAATTATTTATTCTATGAAACTAATTCAAAGTTTTTATATATCTGAAGGCATGTATTTTGCAACTTGTTTCTTAATTTGTAAACGACACTAAATGTAAATAAAAAATAGCACATTGATTATAACCAAATAATATTTAACACAAAATGAACCTTAGATTGTAAATTAATGTATAATTTTATCAAAAAATTGACATTTAATTTTGTCCAATTTATATTCAACTTTTGTTGAATTAATATCGAATTAATTTTTATTGCTATGAAATTAAAATTAAAATTTATTTAATCATTTTTTTTGGAGTACTATATTATACCAATTTTATGGGTATTAAATCAAAATTTATTTGCTTTTACTAAATTTTTAATTTTTTTGTACTAAATTTGGAGAAGGGCAATTGCAAAAATAATACAAAAATTTGGGATAAAAATATCAATTTTCGTTAGCAAAATTGACGAAAGGGAGACAAAGGGAGTCTCCGTGCAATGAATTCAAATATCAAGGGGTCTCCATATTATTTATAAAATGTTAGGAGTTATTCGTGTAATGTTGCCAAAATTCAGGGGATGTCCGTGATTTTTACCCTATTTTTTAATTAAAAATTAATTAATTATTATTTTATCTTAAAAGCTTGAATTATTATATTTCTAATAAAAGTAGTTATTGGTTAGAAGGGTTTGTTGGTAACCAAAAATGAAATGTATGTAGATGTGTTTCTATGTATATTTATATGTGAAGAATTAGACATTTAATGATTAACTTTATAATTATATTGTGTCATATGGGGTTAAATGGTAATAATAGAGATAAATCCATGAGTTTTATACATGAGCAATATTGGTTGATTTTATTTATCATTTAAAAATTAATTGAGTTATGTTAGGTTTTTTTTTTTTTTCTTGAGGTATTTATTATATGAGGATATGGTGGATTGAAAATATGGTGATTGAGTTTATAATTATGTTGTGTTATTGGATTGAATGGTAGTAGAAATGATAAATTTGTGAGTCTTATAAATGAGTAAGATTTTATTTATTGTTTAAAAATTGTAAATTTTAATGAGTTACGTTAGTATTTTTATTTTTCTATAAACATTTGTATATACGGTGTTGTTTTGGAAAATTTATATATATTTTTATGATAGTTCTATTAATATGGATGATATGATCGACAATATATTTTGAGCTATTTAAAAAAAAAATTGGTATGAATATTTGAGCAATTTTTAAGATCTTATTTGTTTGTTATATAGTGCTTTGCAATGATTAGTAGTCCGATAAACCACTTAATTTTATGTTTATTTAGGACTTTTAAATTGAAGATTCATATCCTCACCCACAGTGAATAGTGCATTAAAAACCAAGTATGGGGGATGTGTTTCAAAAGCGAAAATGGAGTTGAAGACAAAAAGACTACTTTACCCAAAATTTTATTATACTATTCACCTAATAATAAATATTTTAATAAATTGAGTAATATGATTTGACATGAAACCATCAACTCCACATATATTTATGTCACCAACCAAATATGGAATTGTACTTGGTTTATAATTGAATCCCATTTAGAAATCCCTTTGGGTTGGGTTTGAAGAGGTTTCCTAAAACCAATCCAATCCCCCCATACGGATCATCCAAACATTCCCTAATGGTAAACGCCTTGTCAATCGGCCACTTCTAGAAAATTGATATCTATTAATGGGGGAATATTTTGAAATTACTCCAATGCTATTTCGGTTGAAAAATCGCTTTGATATAACTTTGTTGAAGTCGAGAAGAGTAGAAATAAAATGGAAAGGAGTAAAGGAGGATATTAACACTCAAATAAAAAATAATTTCATTCATGTTGATTACGAAGCATACACTAAATTTGGACTCTTCAACTTCTCATGTAGGTCATACATATAATTCCTAATATTACATTAAAGTGCCATTAGATCTACTTGCTCTTGTAACCACTAAAACATTAAGACCCACTTCTTCCACTACTCAGAGAATTAACTCACTTCTATTATAATTCACTCACCCATTACATGGTATATTAACATGTCATTATTACTATTGTATCCCCCTACTTAAAAAGTGATGATCCATTAACACATTTTATTCCAATAACGTATGGCATTAACACACACCAAATAAATACAATAAAATTCTTAAATTAAGTTTATTTTTCAGCACCCTCTTAAACTTGATTTTGCACATCCAAGTCTTTATCTTACAAATCACTTCATCGTAGAGGGCTTCATGGAATCATTAGAAACTTCGTCAACTTGAGTACTACCTCCTTCAATTGTAAGAATCTTCGAGGCCATCTCTTTTGCGGTGTAGGGCTTATAATGAATTTTCTTAAACTTGCTTATCATCTTTATTTTACCAAAATTATTCTTGCCCCTTGTGCATTGGCATTCTTTGTGCTCGAACTTTTTGAATTTGTCTTTCACTAACTCTCTTGAATCAAAAAATTCCTCTATATTCACCCAACCTTTGTCTTTCAAAATATTCTCTACACCAAGTTCTAATTAACAATTAGTGTAATTTTCAAGAAATTTATCACCTTCAACATAATTCTCAAAAATTCCAACAAGATAATTTTCACTTTGATGTTGGGCTGAAAGAATTTCTTCATGATTACTTCATGAGATCCATCTAATATATCTGTAACTATGCAAGGATTCTTGATTTGTTCAATTGCTACAACTTTTGTTTCATCTTCTTTACAATTTTGTTTTTCTTTCATTTTTTGAGTTACTTCTTCAACGTGATCATTTTCTTGACCCTCTCTAGTCTCTTGAACTTCAACTATCACTATAGTCTATTCAATTTCTTGAACTTCATCAAGATAATGCTCTTCTTGATTCTCCATTAATTTATCTTCAAAATCACACTCTTTTTTTACATACTTATCTTCTAAAAAAGAGTAAATTGCACTGATGATCCCTGAGATTTACTACTTGTTGAACTTTAGTCCTTAACCTTTTAATTTTTTTAATTTAATTCTCAAAGTTCATGCATTGCACTAAGTTAGTCCCTCCCACTAACCTTCATCTAAATCATTGACGAAAAATAGCACGTCTGGCATGTGACTACTATTAAGGGTAATTAAGTCGTTATCCAGCAAGTGGTAAACCTAAACCCAAAATATACTATCCACAAATGCACCAAACCCAGCAACTCACATTATGTTTCTCTCTCGCTTTACACAAAAACACAGTCACAGACTCCATCACTAACCAGCAACTCACATTCTGTCCATCTCTCTCGCTGCACACAAGACACAGTCACACACACCACCAATACCTCCACTTGATCCACCGCTTACTAACCAAATTTCCATCCAAATTAAAAACAAATACAAAAAAAAATCACAAATAGAATGATAAATGAAATCGAAATCAAAATTTAAATCATAAATCGAAATAAAACTTGAAATCAAAAATAGAAATCAAAACAAAATATGAAATCAAAATCAAAGAGAATTTAGGGGTGGAGTGATTGGCAGTGGGATAGGCGTAGAACAAAGAAAACTCTAGGGGGAGCTTGCTCCGGTGAGGAGTAGAGTCGGCAACTTGGAGGTGGTGGAGGATGGAGGCAGCGCGGCAAACAATGATGGTGATATGGAGAGAGAGAGAGAGAGAAAAAACCTCTGTGAGTTAGGAGTTGGTCATGGTGGTTGTCGTGGTGGGCGACGTCTGTGTCGGAGTTGGTGTTGCCGTTGGCATTTAGGTGGAGAAGCGCCCTCTAGGAGGAGTAAATGTTAAAATTTGAATACAATAATGATACCATGTCAATAATGCTGACCTGAGCTGAGTTGAAATTAACGATTAATAATAAAACACCAAGTGAGTAAAGTGAACTTCAATTGAATTAATTATTGACTTATACGAAGGATTGATTATTAATTTTTGTGGGCTCTATTTATTTATTTATTTTAATATTATTGATTGATGATATCACTTCAACATTGTCACGTGATATTACTGTTGTAATGCATATTTTCTCCTATAAGATAGACTTCAGGAGAGAGATTTTTGTTTATATAGTTATATCTATAATTCAGTACATTTACATGACGTTAATATTTAATTTATTTGTTTTACACATGATATTACAATTACATTCTTTATTTTGCATATAAAGACTTAAATGTCCCTCAATTGCATCATGTGCCATGCATGTGCTATTTTTCTTTGATGATTTAGATGGAAGTTGGTGGGAGGGACTAACTTAGGGCAATGTGTGATCTTTGAAGACAAAATTGACAAAATTGAAAGTTTAAGGACTAAAGTTCAATAAGTGGTAAACTTTAGGGACCATTGGTGTAATTTACCCTAAAAATTATGAGGAATTCGCCTCTACCACGGGTTTGTAAGTAGAAAGCTGATCACTTAGTTTACTGGAATCTATAAAAAAAAAAAAGAAAAGAAAAAATAAAGCGGGATTAGCAAAAAAGAGAAATTGGATTGTTATATTACTATAGATAGGGAAATTATATTATACACCCTTGTGTGATTATGTATGTATCATATAGAGCATTTTTTTTACAAATTTATGAATGCTTCTAAGCTTAAACAATTCTTCAAAAAAAAAAAAATTTAAATTCTATGTCTAAAATCAACACTCCGCTAAACAAATTATTTTGAAGTTTATTTGCCAACTTAGCACTTGAGCTATTTCAATTCTATTTATCCAAATTGAGGCATGCACAGAATGCAAGAACTTGTCTAATTACTTTTTATTTTTGTAACTACCAAGAATATTAAGAACTTGATATCTAAATTTTCAGTACCAAAGCCCCAGTGATCAACTATTCAAAGTATATCTTGTTTTCCTACTACTAATTGCCTTTTCAATCAAGAACACACATAGTTTCTCATCTTCTAAGTTGACTGTGGAATCCCAACTTAGAACTTATAATCTCCACCGAGAATTTTGACCTAATATTTTGCTCTAATGTTTAAATGTGAGAGTCCCAAATGTGAAAGGAAAAGTGGCATTAGTGCCAGCTTTTGGGATAGATTTTAGATGGTTCAGAAATTTTGTCTCTCTAGTGGTCTAATTGTCATCACAAATCTGGTTAGCTTGAGAATAATCTTAGGATCACTTGAAACTTGAAATGACAAAGTGAGATTTATAATCTAGAAGGTAAATAGGATATTGTTGCTAAAAAAGTTGGGTCAGATAGTAGATAATTTACAAATTTGATTAATGATAGGGATATAATTAAGTAGCCTAATAACTTGCCCTGATGATGGGTCAAGTAAAATGGCACAATAAAAAATTTGATATGTTATTGGATCATGTCAACTTACATGTCATTAGATCAGGGTATTATGTCATTTTTTTAAGTCGCAATAGCAAAAATTGTACATTTGGGTCTATTGAGGATTGTGTTTTGCTAGACCAATAAAGTGAGTTCTTTCTAATACTCTAATCATCATTATAAGTTGGTAGGTTGGATTGAATATAATCTAGCAATAATCCCAATTTATACTCGACATTAGGGTGTTAGTCGAGTCATGTCATTCATGTCTATTTAGTTGACATTCCTTATATTTTATCTTTGTTCAAGCACCTGATCCTAGTTGAATTGACTTTGATGGATTTGAATGCAATAGTTTGATCTATTGTGTAGCTGGAAAGAGATTCGTAGTTTGTATTCAATATCATTGACTAAATGCTGACACTCTAATAATTTGTAGGTACTTGTTATTTCATTTAGGTTTTGATATTGATATAATTGACCTGACGGGAAATCAAGGCACTGTAATGTTATATTGGGGTGGAAAAATGTATTACAACTCGGAAATGTTATGCTACGATTCTCCTCTTCGAGATTGCATTATTCTAAACGGTGGTACAACATACCGAGAATTATTATATAACGTCTACACTATAGTGGGGTTGGACAGGGTTCAATACAAGTTGAGGTTGATATATAGATATCTCGCTACACTAAGAGCAAACATGACTACATATGTCCAAATGAAAATTGTGAATGACGATATTGTGAGTGCTATGCTTAATGTAGTTTTCAACAACCAGATATTGAACAACGTTGATTTGTATGTGCAGGCAAAGGACATCAACACATTCATTAGTGGGAGTCAAACCAGGGGAAAGGGGCAAACCACCAACAACATGTCTTTAACTGATTTGTTTAGATTGGAAATAGGTACCTCAATATTTCCAAATTTTGGCTTGACTGGTGAATGTTCCACCTCAGTGGGAATGCAGTTAATGGATGAGTGCATACAGTATAGCTACCCCATGGATATTTTGGCGTTGACAACTACGCTAAATGCTCTACGCCAATGATTGTATGACTTACGTAATGAGTTGATCAACACTCATAACCATTTGACACATGCCGACCTTGTGATTATTGGGCTTACAACCAATAATCGGCTTTCACAGTTCTATTGCCAACTACTAGGACCATAGTGGAGGAAATCTTATTTCAAATGTCGTGAGCTTGAAGTATAGTGTCGTTGTCACAGGTTATGGGTGTAAAAGACAATTCGTTTGATATACAGGAGGAATGAAACTCAAGCAATTATGATGATATCGTAGCAATATTTGAACATGAGAATGATCAGATGTGACTACATCTGGATCGATCGCAAAGATAGAACATTTAGATCCTAACGAGGCTATTAACAAAATTATGGGGGTCCTGACTTCTGACCCTAAACTTTTTGGTTTTAATGATTCAACTAATGATGTTTTTGAAAAGTCTCCCTGTTAGTCTGTGCGTACGTGACAAATCAATATATTGTGGAAACATGGTCCTCATTAGAAAATGTATGTTGTTATATGTTTCATGTTGTATGAGCATGATCCTCATTTTGTATTTGTATTTCAGATAATAAAACAACTATTACATTTTTAAAATTTGTGTTAATACTGATGGTGAAATTTGTGTCAATGAATTAAACGCATTCCGCATTTGCACAGTTGTAAAAAAAATATTTCTTACGTCATTAGTTGCACATGTAAGCAAATAAATATGAAAATAAGAATACAATTGTTTGTAAAAGTAGTTTGAAAAAGACTAAACGATGATGTTAAAATAATTTGACCAAGAAAATTAAAAAATTAGATTGACACTACTAAAAACGTCAGTTGGACTGATGTTTTCTTAATAATGTTAGTTGGACTGGCATTTCCCCCAACTATTGCTTTCTTATTGCCATCAATTTAACTGACATTTTCCTTTAAGAACGTCAGTCCATAAGTTTTCACATAAGACGTCAGTTGAACTGACGTTTCATTTTCACTACATAAATGATGTTTTAGTTTGAAAACTTCAGTGTAATTGACGTTTTTATTTTTAAGATGTCAATTAGACTAACATTTTTATCATAAAAACATAATTTGAGCTGACAGTTTTATAAATTACTTGAATTTGAGAATTAGTTTCAAAAACCATCCTATTGTGAGAATGTTTTTTTCCAAATCACCCTAGGTTGGTAAAAAGCTTTATAGAGATTGAGATCATCTCCATTATTTTTTATACAATTTCACTCGATGGTAGATCACCTATCATACACGGTGAGTAATCTATTATTAAGTAAAATTGTATAAAAATATAATGAAGAGGATCAGATCAGATCATACTATAAAACTTGGTGAAACTCAATAATTGATTATTGAGATGAACAAAATTAGAAATGGCAAATTATATTCAACCCCTCTGAAAGTCTCCCTCTCGTTTGACAAATAACACTTAGACCCCCTATTAGTGACAGTGAACTAACTAATAGTCCTAGCGAAATGTGTCAAAATGATCGTTATAACCGTTAAAAAATAAACCAATTGAGAACCGAATATCCTACGGTCCTACCAAAGCCATAGTTGAACTCAAATGACCACATGTATCTATACGCCAACTTTGCAATAACCACCTCTATACTTTCTCTCTCTATAGCTGACCTTATCTCCACTCTTTCTCTCTCCATAGCAAACCCTTCTCCCTAGGGTAAATTGCATCAATAGTCCCTGAGTTCTTATTGTACTTATATCCTTAAAGTTTTAATTTCGTCAATTTCATCCTCAATGTTTATACATTGACTTTAGTCCTTACCCCTAACTTCCGTCCAAAGAACTAATGGAAAATGTCATGTGCCAAGCATATGAGGGTATTACGGGACATTTTTGGTATTTTAAAACTATTTAAACATCCAAACACAATTATCTTTGGACCCAAACACCCACCTTCTTCTTCATTTCTCTTATCTGTCCTCACACACACATAAATCCTTTTGAGTTCTCTCTCTCTTTATTGCGTCTCCACCCCTAAAACCTAACACA
This sequence comes from Ilex paraguariensis, assembly GCA_963454935.2. Lineage (NCBI taxonomy): Eukaryota > Viridiplantae > Streptophyta > Magnoliopsida > Aquifoliales > Aquifoliaceae > Ilex > Ilex paraguariensis. Next base: position 157,684 of record CAUOFW020000908.1, read on the forward strand.
TCCCTTGCTCTCGTCTCTCGTTACGGTGTCTCCACCATCAAACCCAACACATCTCTCTCTCTATTTTCTCATCTCTCATTGCTGGGTCTCCATCCCCAAACCCAACACATCTCCCTCTCTCGTCTTTTGTCTCTTGTTACTACATGTCCACCCTCAAACCCAACACAAAAATCACAAATACACATCCATAACACAAAAATCACAAATACACATCCACAACACAAAACCCACAGTCACATACACCCACGTGGATTCACAACTGGATTTTCCAAGACCTCCATGGGCAATCAAGCCCCAATTCTTTTGAAATCAAGTTTGAATTCAAAATTGAAGTCGAAATAAAAAATGAAATAAAAATCAAAGAGGTTTTTAAGGGTGGAGTGATTGACAGTGGGTTAGGGGTAAAATAGAGAAAACTCTTTTTTTTTGGGGGGGGGGGGAGGAGTCTGCTCAGGTGGGTTGATGGAGGTGGTGTCAGGCGTATGAGTTTTGCAATGGTTGTTTATGTCAGGGTGTGTCCTGTATTTATGTGTGAGGTGTTGAGAATGTAAGAGGGTAAAGAAAGAGAAGAGAAAAGAGAAAGAGATAGAGAGGGAGGAGATGGATTTCAACAGTGGAGATCAATTCCAACGTCGATTCTAGCAATTGTGGGTGGTGGCGATCAATTCTAGTGATTGTGGGTGGTGGTGGTCGATTCCAATCGTTGTGGATGGTAGCGATTGATTCTAGCGGTGGAGCCTTGCACAGAGAGAGAGAGTGGTCACTAGTAGAAAAGAGAGAGAGATGGAGTTGGAGAGAGAAAGGGCAATATTTTTTTTCTCTTTTTGTGAGATTATTTTATTTTTTCATTTATGTCCAATATTTTGAGGGTATACTAACAAAAATATCCCTTAATACGTCCATGTGCTTGACACGTAACATTTTTCGTTAATTTTTTTGAATGAAGTTAGTAGTAAGGATTAAAATAAGTCAATGTATAAATATTACCCCTCCTCCCTACCTCTAATCCCTCAGTTGTGTTTCTCCCTGTGTCCACTACCACCGACTACCAGTCGCCTCCTCTCCCCTTCTATCTCTTTGCATTCCACATGCACCACAACTGAACCTCATTCCCAACCCAATCTCCCATCTTTGTTCCTCCCTTTTCCCAAGACCAAATCAGAACCCTACCCCACGACAAAATCACACCCCCTCCCGATTGCCACCACCATCACCATCTCAGGCCACCAACCCAACCCACTAACAACATCGTCGTTTGCATGTGTGTGAGAGAGAGAGAATATGATTTTTTATAGTGGCCGAGGGCATGGGTGTAATCAACAGATGGGCAGTGATGTATTTTGAGTATTTTTTTTTGGTGTAATCGCGTGGTTTTCTTCATGCTCCTACTTTTGGATGATTGGATTTTAGCGGAACAAGTGGGGAGAGGACACTGACTTTCTAGGGGTATCAAGGAGAGATTTTAGGGATTGGAATTTGGTTTTCTGGGGAAGAATGGAGTAATCTGCGTCGGCTGAAATGTTGGGGGACGAAAGATGAGTACCAAGGTGCAATTTTTGGGTTTTTAAATTGGTAGTTATGATATGAAGAGGAGAGAATCAACCAAAATTTCTCCTCCAAAATATTCGACATCAACCAGATAGATTCTCTCCCCAAATGTCGCAAGATTTCAACAATCAAGGATGACATCCTTCGACAATTTTTTGGGAATGAATGTAGACTTTTAAGGTACATAAAATCAGCTTATTGAACATATAAGGAAAGTGTGCGTGCTGGATCTTGCAAAATATAAACACGAGAACAGATCTCTCCCTTGGTGAACTCGAGTGAATCAGTTGAGTGGTCAACCCTGCTGTTTGGAACAGCCTGTGAGGTCCGGTGGTAACCTGGAACGGTAATGGGAGACCCTCGTGGATCTTCGGAACGATCCAATAAGGCTGAGGAAGGTTCCTGGGACAAAGAAAGACAAGTTAGAAGGGCGCCGGAGTGTTTTCCGGCGTATCCCCTCCGACAATCTTGAGCCTTCTGACACCAATTGTGTAAGACGAGATCATGATGGCTAACCTAGCCTAGCCTAGGCTAGCGTCCTGTACATCAATAGCTCTGCGGGAGTAGAGAATGTCATTCTGGACGGTACTCCTCAGAACCGAGAAGGAGGTACACATAGGGACTGATGTACCATATCCCCCCCGACCGAGGGGTACGTGTCAGTACGTAAACGTACTGGATGCCATTGATCCCAACGACCAGTACCTCGGGGGAGAGGGACTTGTGAACCGATGGGTACGTGTCGTGATCACAGTAACAAGAATTTAGTGACACCGAGGACATGTGTCTTCATCTTGGAGTATTTTAAAAATGTCCCATCAATTGCCCCCCAGCCTTCGATCTTCTGACACCGAGGACACGCTTCATAAGGAGATGAAGGGTTCTGCAACAACCTCAACCGCTTCATCGTTGCCTCTAGCCGCTTTCCCCTGCTTAGGACGTCGTGCGCATTAAATGCGCCTTTTCATGCTTCGCGCCCAATGATGGGATAGGTACTATATATAAATGGGCTCCCTCTCTTCTTTTCTTATTCCGTCATTCCGAACTTTCTCCAGAGAGCCCTTGCCAAAACTTCGCCGGAGATCCTTTTCCTTCCGTTGTCAACTGCCCAACCATTTCACCGGAGTTTTAAAACCAGCAGACCCATCCTTGCTTCTGGACATTTTGGAAGGAGTCGATTCAAATTTTCCAGAAAAAACTTCTTTTTACATTCTGATGAGTCCCAGTATCTTCGCTCTCTTTGCCTTTCTGTCTCTTTTGGTTCTTCGATAACGGGAGGTGTTTTCTGGTTGCCATTCAGCGACCAATCCTCGGGAAGCCTCCTTGGGGATCTTCATGGAAAAGAACCCCTCCATTTTTTATCACTTTTTGGAGATGTCTCGTCGTCGCCCTGCCCCCAAGAATTCTCAGGCCAATACTTCGAGGTCAGGGAAGTATAAAGTAAAAGGTGGTGAGCAAATTAATAGATTTAGGGTTAAGAACAACATTCTCCCAAATGTAGACATAGAGGATTATAATCCGGCTGTGTACCCTCGTACCCTTGGTACCGAGGATGCAATGCCCTTTTATACCAAAGCCATCATAGAAGGCGGAATTAGGTTCCTTTTGCCCCCTCTACTTCTCCAGTTCCTCTTTCATTTCCACCTCTTCCCCGGGCAGTGTTGTCATAATGTCTTCAGGATAATTATGGGGGTCCTAGAGCTCAGTAGGCGTCTCGAGGTAAATGTTGGGCTGAATGATATCCTTTTTTGATATTCCCTCTTGAGAGTCATGCCTCAACAACACTTCTACCTCAAAGCCAGTGACCCATCTATGTACCTCGTAACTCACATTCCCGACTCGGACAAGGGGTACAAGGATGACCTACTTATCTTCAAGGGATCTTGGCAGAGAGGTGTCGATCCCGAGTATAACTGCTTGTTATGTCCTTTGGAATGGAGAACGACAAGTACGTCTGTTCCTTCGGGTCTATTATTTTGTTCTTGAGCTTTTCTAAGTGTTCATGACTCACTCCCCTCTCTTTTTGTTTGTATACAGACATCTCCCCTCGGGAAACAGCTCCTCCACCTCGGTCGTTGGTGAACTTTGCGGACCTAGTCACTGTTTGGAGATTTACTAGTGACGACGGGCTCGGCCGGGCTGCCCACATCCTCTTGAATTACACTCCCGGATATAAAAAGTTTTCAAAGCTTCCCTAGCCTTTTGAGCCTTCGCGGTGGTCTGAACTCTTCGATCAGGCAATGAGGCAAGAGGTCGAGGAGAACTTGGAGGAAGACCCTGACCGGGCTACGGAGACAGAAGTAGAGGGTGAAGCTGAAGAGCTCGGGGTCAGAGAGGACTTGGTTCCTTCGCACGCCGAGGTGGGGACTTCGGGGAGAGATTCGTGGCCGAACTTCCAAATCCTACAATCTCTAGACACCGAGGACGCCCTAGAGATAGCTATGTCCAGCACGCCCCGCATTGATCTAGGGTTCCTGAGGCAGAGGCAAGCCCTTGCTGCCGGGAGGGGATGAGGATCGACAGGTGGGGCCTCATCTGCAGGGACTAGCGCCACCCCATCCTCAAGAGTCGTCGGTCGGGGTCAAGTGCGTGACCGGGATCCTCAGGTAGAGGAGGAGAGGAGGGTCAAACATAGGCACGACGGCCTTGGCAGGGGATCCAGGGCCCCCTCCGCTCAGCAGCAAAGTGGGAGAGGCCGTGGGTTACCTCCTGCTCCTCAGCAACAACAGCAACAGCAGACTCCTCCCCTTCCGCAGACAGTGGAAGCTGCGGAGTGGAATCCTCGAGCCACTGATCACATGAACCGAGTGATCAGGGTCGACGACTCCATTTTGCAGGACCCTCATGTCGCCAATGCAGTGAGTGAGACGCTGCATTTCGAGGCCGACATGGTGGCTCATAGGGGGCGATCAACGAACGTGTTGTTTCGCTCTATCATCCAGAATTCTCTGGTGGTAAGTTCATCTTTGCTTCAGTCTTTTTTAGCCGTTTTTCCTTTTAGTGACATGTCCTTTCCTTTGCAGGCCACCCAACAGATTTCTATAATAGCGGCGCGGTATCATGGGATTAGGATGGACCTTCAGCGGATTCGAGAGCAGAAGAAGAAACAGAGGGAGCCCTCGCCAGTGCTAAGGAGGACGTAGCTGCCAGGGATTCCACCCTCGCGGGGCAGGCTGCTCAAATCGAGCAACTCCTCAAGGATGCCGAGTTGGCGAAGGTCGGCGCTGAAAAGCTAAGTGCTGCCCTTGCCGACGCTGAGAGGAGGATTACAGAGCAGACGCAGCGGCTCTCTGCGGCAGAGGAAGGGCTGTTGGTTCAGAGGAAAGCTGTCTGGCTCTGACCCAGGAGCTGGACAGGATCAGGGCCGAGGCACAGAACAAGAAGTCCGAGGAGCAACTCCGAGAAGAGTTCGCCGATGACGTGCTCCCCGCTCTTGAGGAAAATAGCAAGGAGTTCTTCAAGAAGGGGTGGGACGAGGCGCTCCAGTCTGCTGGGATCCCGTCAGACTCCCCGCTCTTCCAGATGCACAGATACATGCCCTCGGCGGAGATGGAACAGGCTGAAGCCGAGATTGCTGCCGAGGGCGCGATTCCAACGCCGGTGCAAGTTTTGGCTGATCCGCCCGAGGCGGTAATCATGGATTTGTCTGATGAGGCCCTGCCGGACCGGGCCCCTGAACATAATATTCCTCAGGCTCTCTCTGTTGCCGAAGTGCCTCCCATTCTGCCTGCTCCCGAAGATGCTCAACCCTTTTATGCTGATTCGCCCTTGGGCGATGTTTTGGAGATGCCTGGGGCCAGATGAAAGCTCTTTTCTTTTTTATTGTACTTTTTTCTCTTGTAGCTCTTGGGGACGCAAAACCCCTCTTTTTGAAATAAAGCTTTTTTGCAGTACTTATACTTTCTTGCATGAATTTTTTTTTTTTTTTTGGCGTATGAGTCTTTGAACTCTGTCCTCAGGGCCTTACCCTTCCAAGAGGCTTGCTCTTGTGTGTGCTTCGGGGGCAGGAGTCCTTGAACTCTGTCCCCAGGGCCTTACCCTTCCAAGAGGCTTGCTCCTGTGTTTGTTTCGGGGGCAAGAGTCCTTGAACTCTGTCCCCAGGGCCTTGCCCTTCCAGGAGGCTTGCTCCTGTGTGTGCTTCGGGGGCAGGAGTCCTTGAACTCTGTCCCCAGGGCCTTGCCCTTCCAGGAGGCTTGCTCCTGTGTTTGCTTCGGGTGCAGGAGTCCTTGAACTCTGTCCCCAGGCCTTACCCTTTAACTTTGCCGTTGGTGAGCACTGAAGGAGATAATACTCAAAAATAGTATTTTTTTAGATTCATCACATTCCATGGTCGCATTACAAGCTTTCCATCCATATCTTCTAATCTATATGACCCGGAGCCTCCGATAGATATCACTTTGTAAGGCCCTTCCCAGTTAGGTCCCATTTTTCCTTCTGTTGGGTCACGGGTATTGGCCGTTATCCTTCTGAGGACCAGATCGTCAATTCGAAACTCTCGCGCCTTGACCCTTTTGTTGGGAAATCTTTTCCTGATACTTGGTTATTCTCAAGGCGGCTATCTCCCTTCTTTCTTCCGCTAGATCCAAATCCAGTCTAAGTTGACGGTCATTTCCCCCTGCGTCGAAAGCTTGGGTCCTTATGGTCGGGAGTCCTACCTCAAGAGGTATGATTGCTTCCATTCCGTAAGCTAAGGAGTATGGGGTTTCTCCTGTCGAAGACCGAGGGGTGGTCCTGTACACCCATAAAATGTTTAATAGCTCATCTGCCCATTTTTCCTTGGCTTTCTCCAATCTCTTCTTGATTCATTGATAATTGTTTTGTTGGAGGCCTCTGCCTGCCCATTGGCTTGGGGGTAGGCAGGGGTGGAATAGAAATTATGAATTTCGAGTTGCTCACAAAAAGACTTGAAACGTCTGCCGGTGAATTGAGTCCCGTTATCCGATACCAGTGCCCGAGGAATCCCAAATCTGATGACTATGTTTTCCCAGACGAACTTTTTAGCATCTATGTCGCGGATGTGAGTCAACGGCTCCGCCTCAACCCACTTGGTGAAATAATCTGTGGCCACAATGAGGAATTTCCTGTTTCCAGGAGCCTTAGGCAGGGGCCCAACTAAATCGAGTCCCCACTGGGCGAATGGCCAAGGGCTGGTCAGGGGGTGCAAGTCCCCCGCGGGTTGCCTGATTGCAGGGGAGAACTTCTGACATTGGTCGCATTTTTGGACGTATGCGCGCGCATCCCTTTGCATTCGCGGCCACCAATATCTTTGAGACATGATTCGGTGTGCCATTGATCGCCCCCCAGAGTGCCCCCCGCATATTCTCTCGTGTACCTCATAGAGAAGGTCTTCCACCTGGTCCTCTTGGACGTATAATAAGTAAGGTCCTGAGAAAGACCTCCGATACAGCTTCTGATCCGGGGAGACCCAAAATCTTGGGGCTTTAAGTTTTATCTTCTTTGCTTCCTTTGAACACTCCAGGAGGTCTCCTGTTGTTAGGAACCTGAGAAAGGGATCAATCCAGCTGGGCGGCTTATGTGTGTCCTGGACGACCATTTGCCGAGGCTAGGCAAGCCAGGGCGTCGGCGTGCATGTTCTTGTCTCGGGACACTTGTTTGATCTCAATCCTTCTGAATCTTCGGATCACAGTTGTCGCCTGGTGATGGTAAGCCTTATCCTAGGGTCCCTTGTCTCAAACTCTCCGTTAACTTGGTTGACTACCAGCATGGAATCGCAATGCACGATCAAGTCCGTAACTCCAGTTGCCTCAGCTAACCGAAGTCCTGAGATGAGGGCCTCGTATTCAGCTTCGTTATTGGACGCTTTGAATCCCAGCCGAACGGCCTGCTCTGTGACCGTCCCATCTGGAGAGACCAGCAAGATATCGATCCCGGACCCCTTATTATTTGACGAACCATCCACACATAAAAGCCATGGTGATCCCTCGTAATTCGTTGGAGACGCTATGTCGGGAGGAGGCAGTCTTTCTAGAACGGGATGTTCCCCTGAAAACTCAGCTATGAAGTCCGCCAATACCTGACCTTTTATAGCGGTTCGAGGTTTGAAATGAATGTCGTGTTCCCCCAGCTCCACTGCCCACTTGGAAATCCTTTCGGAGAGTTCTGCTTTTCTCAAAATGGCCTTTAAGGGCTGATCGGTAAGGACGGTAATTGGGTGCGCCTGGAAATAATGCCTTAGTTTTCTTGCAGTGGTGACCAGGGATAGAGCCAGTTTCTCTAGGGGCAGGTATCTTGTCTCCGCGTCCAGGAGCGCCTTGCTTATGTAATAAATCAGCTTCTGACGGTGCTCATGCTCACGAATAAGTACCCCGCTTACCGTAAATTTGGATACGGATAAGTACAAGAAGAGCATTTCCCCTGGATAGGGACGGATAAGGTCGGGAGAGTCCTGAGGTATTCCTTGATTCCAGCCAGGGCATCTTCGCACCCCTGGCTCCACATATCCTTCCCAGCGCTCTTGATGGCTCCGAAGAAGGGTTTGCATTTGTCTGAGGAGCGTGAGACGAAACGGTTAAGTGCTGCCAGCATCCCCGTGAGCTTTTGGACTTCTCGGACAGTTCAGGGGCTCCGGATGTCCAGGATCGCTTGAATCTGATCCGGGTTAGCTTCGATTCCTCGTTGACTGACCAGATATCTGAGAAATTTACCCGAATCCACTCCGAAAACGCACTTTGCTGCGTTCAGCTTCAGCCCGTACTCCCTGAGGGTGGAGAAGGTATCTGCCAAATCTGCCAGATGATCACAGCTTCGTTTGCTCTTTACCAGCATATCATCAATGTAGACCTTCATGGTGTTGCCGATCTGCTTTTTGAACATCCGATTCATTAGTCTTTGGTATGTTGCCCCGGCGTTCTTTAGTCCAAACGACATCACTTTGTAACAGTAAACTCCCTTTGGAGTGATAAACGCCATTGTTTTCCTGATCTGGGGGATGAAGAGGGATCTGATGATATCCTGCTCGGGCATCCAGGAAGTCCATGCGTTCATATCTGGCAGTGGCATCCACTAGTTGGTCCACCTTTGGTAGGGGTAGTCGTCCTTGGGACATGCCTTATTTAGATCTGTGAAGTCTACGCAGACACGCCATTTTCCCCCTTCTTCTTCGCGCAAACCGTGTTAGACAGCCATTCTGGAAACTGTATCTCCCGAATGGCGTTGGCCTTCAGGAGTTTGTCGATTTCTTTGTTGACCGCGCAGGCGTGATGCGGGGCCATGCGTCGTGGCTTTTGTTTTACTGGCTTGTGCGCCGGGTCAACATGCAGCTTGTGCGTGATTATCTCGGGGTCTACTCCCGTCATTTCTATTGCGTCCCAAGCGAACACGTCTGCATGTCTCCTTAGGAACTCAATCATCTCCTCCTGTTCGGCTGCGGGCATCGCGGTTCCAACTAAGAAGTATCTTTCTACTTCTTCCTCCACCAAGGGCACCTTTTAGAGGTCCTCCACCGACCGTTCCGTTGGGTCAATCCGGGGGTCATCCATTCCTGGATGCCCGGACTGTGATTGCTATTTTTCCATGATCTCTTCCGGAGCTCACCCCTTTTCTTGGGTGAAAGCCCCGACTCTAACAGCTGAATAAAAATAATTTTTTGCGGATGCTTGGTCCCCTCGGATCTCCATGATCCCCTCTGGCGTGGCAAATTTTAGTTTCTGGTGATAAGTGGAGTGCACCGCTCCCAGCGCATGCAGCCATGCTCGTCCCATGATTACATTGTAGGGAGAGTCCGTATCAATCACGACAAACTCGGTGTTGATGATGAAGGGACCTGTGACAACTGACAATGTGATTTTGCCTATGGGCAGAGCGAACGAGTCGTTGAAACCGATGAGGGGTGTCCTGACCTTGGTGAGGTCCTTGAGGCCAAGACCCATCCGTTTTAAAGTGTCAGAGTACATCACTTTCGAGGAACTTCCGGAGTCTATCAACACCCTCTTGACATCGAACTTACCTATCTTCAGGGTTAAGACAAGGGCGTCGTTATGAGGAGTCACCACACCTGTCAAGTCCGCGTCGGAGAACGTGATGCTGGGCTCCCCAGTCCTAGCCTTTTTACTGGGTGGCCCCCCATCATCCTCGGCTATCTTCCTTGTAAAAGCTACCCTCTTGAGATCGGACTCGAGTTCCTTGGACGTGGGGCGATCTAGCGGACATACATGGATGACATCTATGACGTTGTCTGACTCCTCGGTCGGGGCAGGGGTTTGTCTCTCTACCGTCCTGGGCTCTATGTATTCTTTCAAGTATCCGTCTCGGACCAATCTTTCCAAGAACGATTTGTATACCCTGCAGCTTTCGGTACGATGTCCGAAATCCAGTGATAGGAACACCTAACCTTTTGATCACGGGTGGAGGGATCGCTCTGTATCCTGGGTGACCACTTGAAGAATGCTCATGCTTTATCTTATGGAGCAACTTGAAGATGGGTTCCTTGAACATAGTGTGAACTCCTTTGAACGACCCCCCCGGAGGGGGTAGCAGTCCCTTTCGGGGAGTATCCTCCCGCTCCCTCTCTTTTCTCTTAGATTGGAGGGTTTGGCCTTTGCTGCTTCCCATCTCGTCCTCGATCCTTGAGTACTTGTTTATCTGGGCCATCAGCTCGCCCATATCCGAGGGAGTCTTCTTGGTCAGGGATCGGTACAGGTCCGTGTCCCTTGCCAAGTCGAGCCTGAAAGACGCCGCTGCCATGACTTCCGAGCAGTCCTCTACCTCATTAACCTCTTTCCAGTACCGGATGGCGTATTGGCAAAGGGTCTCGGATTCCTTCCATCTGAGCGTCATTAATGATCCGATGTCTTTAGGCTGCTTACTCGCCGTAATGAATCAGGCTAGGAACTGTCTCGTAAGCTCCTTCCATGATCCAATGTTGTTCGGGGGAAGAGCCTCGAACCACTTCATCGCGGAGTCCCCCAAGCTCATGGGAAACACTCGACAGAGGAACCGTTGGTCTGAATGATACAGGGACATCATTTGCTTGTACTGCCTGAGGTGGGCTTCGGGATCGGACCGTCCATCATAAGTTTTGAACCTCGGCACGATGAATTTTTTGGAACATCCATCTCTGTGATACCCCTGGTAAAGGGTGATTGCATGACCTCGTCTTCGGCATCATCCTGGACAGTCTTGTTATTTCTCCTGGATTCCATCTGAGCCCTGAGATCAATTTTCTCCCCAACGGGGTGTCTTCTGAAGTCTCCGAGTTCATCAATGGGTCCCCCATTTCCTGGGTGTCGCGTGGATAGGGTTGAATCCTCCTCGGACTCATCTCCTTTCCTCCGTCTTGACAGTCCTCGTCGGAGGTCGTCCAGGGCTAAAGGCCTTGCCTTCCTGGAATGGTCGTTAAGAGGGCGCTCGTTGGCTCTTGGTCGCTTTGGGGCCCTGGAGCTTTCTACCTTGTTGTTTAAATGATTGCTTAGATCCTTCGTTTCTGCCTCCCGAGCGGGGAGCCCATGAGAAAGGAATGAGTCCCTCGACCCTTCGCCGGAGGTCGCGAATTCGTTGAGCCAGCTTAGGACGTTCACATTGTCCTTTTCCAACTGTCGTAATCGATCCCCAAACTTTTCTTCGATCACCTCCGCCAGTTGATGAGCCAAAGGGGCGGATCCTCCTGACCTGATGCCCATACTGGTTTGAGGGGTAACCCCTCTTGACTGAATAGAGGCATTTTTATTCCCATCAGTGTGATCCCTCTCTCCATGGTGACATGGAGCTTGTAATTCGAGACTTCTTTGTTGGGGACCTTTTCCTTTTTGTCGAGTATTCACCATGGTCACTATTCTTTATAGAGAAAAAACTAGGAAAACTAGTTGTTTCCCATAGACGGCGCCAGATTGTGCGTGCTGGATCTTGCATAATATAAACACGAGAACATATCTCTCCCTTGGTGAACTCGAGTGAGTCAGTCGAGTGGTCACCCCTGCTGTTTGGAACAGCCTGTGAGGTCCGGTGATAACCTGGAACGGTAATGGGAGACCCTCGTGGATCTTCGGAACGATCCAGTAAGGCTGAGGAAGGTTCCTGGGATAAAGAAAGACAAGTTAGAAGGGCGCCGGAGTGTTTTTTGGCGTATCCCCTCCGACAATTAAGTCAGTTTTTTGAGAGAG